>OX104042.1:12785819-13238319 GCA_944470415.2 Schistosoma rodhaini | reverse complement strand
ATGATGATGATGATTTGGATGATGATGATGATGATGATGATGATGATGATGATGATGATGATGATGATGATGATGATGATGATGATGATGATGATGATGATGATGATGATGATGATGATGATGATGATGATGATGATGATGATGATTTGGATGATGATGATGATGATGATGATGATGATGATGATGATGATGATGATGATGATGATGATGATGATGATGATGATGATGATGATTACATATCATTTATATCATAAAACTAATCTCATTCAAACAATATTGTTCATACTTCATCTTCACCTTTTTCTTTATCTAAGAGTTCAACAAAACAATAATGTTCAATAATTATTGTTTAATTATGGATACTTCTTGGGCGTACACCATTAAATCAACATACAGATAAACAAATAAAAAAAGGGAATAGTTAACAGTTCAAGTTGGATAATAAAGAGAAAAAGAGAAAAAAACTAAAAAAAAATTTTTTTTGTTTTTAATGAAATTTTTCAATGTTCAATAAGAATGAAAAAAATTTTTTGAGATGGTGGAGAAGATTTGTAACTCAGATAGGTGAATCCTTGATAAAATTTTGTTCTCTGATGTAGAAAAAAAAGAGAAAGAAAAGATGAAAAAGTCGAATTTAATGAGTTGAGAACTTCCATCTTTTGTTTGTTTTTTCTTCTTTTCTTTTCTCTTTTTTTCTCTTTTTATTTTTTTTGTTCTTCTTCTACTTCTTCCTTAAGACAAAGCAATCTCTATTTAATAATGTTGAATCTCATTAAGAAGTAACCGTTACGAAATAACAGTTTATCTATCTATCTATACGACCTTCATTTATTCAATTAATCTTGACCTAGTATAATGAATGATTCAAGTTGAGTATTATATTGTTGTTAAATTAAATAGAAAACACTTGATTATTGAATGAGAATAATAAGAATTATAATATCTTGTATTGTAGTGTTGTGCTTCGTTAATCGTTTACCTTAATAACGGTTATAATACAAATCTTAACGGTGCATAAAATCAGAAGGAAAAGAGGAGCGGGAACTACCGTTTAAATTGACAAATGACGCAGGTCATAAAGTTATAAGCACATGAACAAACAACAGTGAGCGAAGTATAAATGACACGCATTGGAGATGACGGGTAAGCCAACTCACTTTTATGAAGCGATTATCAATATTTATAGTTAGACATGTGATAAATAGGATAAGAAGTGTACACATATATACGCTCATATAAAAAACAGTCAGAGTTAATAAGTGAATAATTAACAAAGTCAAAATATGACTGAAGATGGATAGGTAAATTGGCTTGTCCCGAAGATATAATATGGTATATGGGCTTAATATAACAATCGATACTATAGTATGATGTATTTGAGAGTTTAAAATAATTCTGTTTTAGATCACTAGTAGATCAAAAAAGATCTGTTCAGTAGATACTTTAAGTCAGGAGCTGGAATTGATCAATAACTCACTGACAGAGATCGGCTACCCTAGTGCGTTCATTAAGAAGTATATGTATGATACAAGAAACAATTCTGAGATTTCAAATGCTTGAAAGAAACCTTTATACATGAAACTACAATTCAGCGGGGATTTGCCTAGTGATACTGTGAAAGAAAGGGTAACAAAAGTTATTAGTAGGACATTCTATGCAGCCAATCTTGCTTCGACTTTCTCGAGTTGACCAGCGATGTCTACTCATACGAAGGAAAAGTTACTTGAGTTGGCCTCCTCTATAGGCATTTACAAATTCAGCTGTTCTTTTGGAGATAGCTATATCGGACGTACTACTAGGCAACTTAACCAACGAATGAGTGAACATATACCAGCACTGTTTGCGAAGGGCCAGATAAAAACGATTCACAGTTCTATCTTGGCACATCTAATTAATAGTAGTCATAATTTAGATAAATCGAAATCACTTCTAGTGGTCGATCTTATACCTCCATCATTTCCCTACGGAGTTCGTTCTCATCTACTTCATATTACCTGAAGCCATAGGAGTTCTTACATTTTATCCAGATTTATGTGTACAGAAGAAATTTGTAGCCTTCCTATCCCTTCCATGGCCGGACATAACATATGACACTATTATTATTATTATTATTATTTTGCCCATGTTTGACCTTTTATTTCCAATGTTTATCTATTGATAAGACTATTGTTATCGTAACTTATTATTCTTACTACTATCAGTACACCTGTCTTCCCACAATCAACTTGTACTTTATTATGCTCGATGACGTATTCTATTTCATTGTGATAATATTTAGTCATTTTCTGTTGAGATATTGTTCATCCTGACCGGATTACATCGATAGTACACTGAAAGATAAGTTTTGTCAAAGTTAAATTTTGACTACTAGTAATCGAGTCCCGTGTGAAGAATCGCGGATGCTTATTGTTGTAAAGTTCCATACTAGAACTAAACGATCGTTCAGTGCTTGCAGGTTTTTAACAGTGGTCTAGTATAGAATTCAACAAATCTCAATACTGATAAGTCTAGAAAAATTGTTTCACTCTAGCTGGATAAATACTATGTATAAATTTAATGAATTGAATATTATCTTTTCCTCCCTACAAATTGGTTTATTTTGTGAGTATCTATGCACATTTATACTTTATAACTTGTAATTTCTATTTTCTTTTATCATTTAATGCCGGCTCAGTGGTCTAGAGGTTAAACGCTCGCGTGTGAGACTGATAGGACCTGGGTTCGAATCTCCTGAGGCGGGATCGTGGACGCGCACTGCTGAGGAGTCTCACACCATGATAAAAAGGGCCTTCTAGTGCTTCCAGGTTTTCCATGATGGTTTAGCTTCAATCGACTACTATAATATGTACAAAATTACTTCTGATATTATCAAACATATGCTCACTAGTGACTGGCTTCAAGAGGTATTTCTTGGAGTTCTAGTGAGAAGCAGTGACCAGTGCAGTTGAACCAGGTCTGTTGTTGTGCTTAACATAGTAACCGACACTACAAGTGGAAGAGAATCTGATTCTTCATATAAACTAAATCATTTGAAACTATCGATTCCATTATTGGTAACCATATGTCGCTTTATTATTCGAATAATTTTTCATTGTGGAAAGTTTATTATTTACCTTTGAAAAATTCCTGAAGTTGACATTTAATTCAACATTTTATTATTCGTAGATCTATGAATTAAATATCAACGATGAATGTACATATCCTAGTAAAATACTGATCAATTGCGGTCCTGAAAATCAATGAGAAGGTTCAAACAACCAATACTTAAATAATTACGCCTGTTACCCCTTGTGAGGAGCATAAGCTGCCCACCAGCACCAAACAATCAATATAAAATAACAATTAAAGTTCACCACATTACACGAGCTAGTGACTATCTTTATTCGACAGCCAAATGGATAACATGATGACTTTTGAAAATTCCATTGATAGCAATCATCCATCTCTACAAAGAATTTATCATTTGCATGATGATTTACATTACAGGATATATTGATTACATTATAGAGATTCTTATGATATCACCATGATCGTAAAACGTCATTACTGTTTACTGAAAACATGTCTTTTTTGTAATAAAAAAAAACTTGTTAAACTATTCACCAATGATTCTTTTCTTCTTAGAACTAATATGTATAGACAGTATTTCTAATGTTTGTTGTCCACCCCACCCCTCGTTTTATAGCTTTCATATGGAATATCGTAAGAAAATTTTATTATTCCATTTTATATTATGTAATCAATTGGTACTTGTATTTGGAAAAAAAATTAACTTCCCCGCCCCCCCCCCCAGTAAACCTGAAAAAAAACAACCACCGACAATCTTAGTTACTATGCAATAACCATAATTGTGAAATTTACACTTTATTACATCATCATCATCATCAGTAATAATTATCCACATTTTCATTTCTTTTTAAAATATGTAATATACAAAAGTATTTTAGTGGGTGTCCTTCATTTTTAAGTTAATTCGATTGGATGATATTGTCGACTAGTTCACCAGTTAGATTGTATGTATGATTGTCAAAATGTAGTTTGAAGAGAATGTATAGATTGATTTGTCCATTGAAATTATGGAAGTACTGAATGGTCGTTTCATTCTAGTATGGGACATCTCATCCACGATCTCACATGCATGACCTTCGGTCTCGCACGCGAACACTTAACCTTTTTACCAGTAAGCCGGAATTCAATGATGTTAATGTTTAACTTCAATCAACCCATGATTTTGCACAATCCTTCATTCATTGTCTTCGGTTGACAATTGTCTCACACTTGACACAGATTGGACTTCATTGATCATGGTTTCTCATTCAAATTTCAAATTTTCAATAATGATCTAATTTATATTGACTAGTGTATACAACTTTCAAAATACTACAATCTTCACAAATCCCTAAAATTAATAATTATCCTATTCTAACAAACTCCATCAAATATGATTTTAAATCTTTAAAGATTTTTCTTTGATTGATTAACTTTAAAATCCTGTAACGTCATATAGTGATTAACACATTTCATCTATCACACAAGCACTTATACATTTCAGTAGTATACTATTTCATTTTGAATTTATTTTGTAATTCTGAGCACGTCTAACAAATTCGTTGCTTTGATATAAATGCTTTAACGAAACGGCCGTCTTGGTGTAGTTCAAATATTGATTAGCACACTTAAACTATCTTTCTAGTACCAATGACCTTCAGCTAATAACTGACACAATAAATGTAAGAAAACAACCCAGAATAATACTAAATGACTATTGGTCCAGAATGTAGTTTCTCACTGTCACTAACTGGATAGATAGGATGGAGAACACACTCAACAAGCAGACATATGAATATGCACTTCAAATCTACGAATCAATCATATAAAAATATAGGACGATATATCAATAGAATCAAGAAATTACACCATAATAAAGTAGAACTGAATGATAGATCCGTAATAAATTGACAGTAACTTGGGTGGATAATGTTATGGCGTTTGAAGCGAAAGGTAATGGGTTTGAGTCAAATAGTGTATATCAACTCCGAGATGCAGGTACATTCAGCTGACGAGTCCTAGATTCCACAGCTAACCACTATTCAACTTTGCATACAATGATTGTGAATTTAGGCTATATCGAGGCAATGCGTACAGTATGCACATATGTCAATAAGGGATTGATCAATTGTAGTCATAAACATTAATGGGAAGATCCAAACAAACAATACCAAGTCAATTCAAGTAATTTTAAGTTTTCAATGTTTATCTCAATAAGATTAAGTTTATGGTGTAAACTATAGAATCTTAATACTCCTTACAAACCCTTTTAATAATGTGAAACAATTGGAATATCCATGAGATTTCATTCATAATGCTTTTATGGGACACAATAATAATAATAATATTTTGATGGAGTTTTGTTCTCTGAGGTGGATGATTTGATCGTGGAGCTTTCATCGTCCTTCTGAACGACATCATCAGCACAAACTTTGGGTAGAAGATAAGACCTCTGAACATGAAAACGCCTACCCACATATCAGGATTAAATAAAGGTTATTATATTAGTATGAAGAATTAGGATTTAACTTTTCAGTTTGACATTAGGGATAGGAATTGGATTTAATGTTTTTCATATCACAAATCAACATCAGCTATCATTCCAAAATCTTATTTCATCAAATTTGTGGACAAATTTCGCGCAAAAGTCCCAAACCTGATATATTAAATCTCATTGGTCCATCCATTCATTATAATCTTTCCAAAATACATTTTAATGAAGAATACCACCTTCGATCGATCGATCATAAAAAAAAAGAAAAGACAAAACTTATCATTTAGAGAATTGATACACTTCAACATTATTCTTTTAATAGTTGAATTCATGAGTTAATTAAAGCTAGGAGACCATGGAAAATTGGGAAGTACTGAATGAACGTTCCATCCTAGTATGAGACTTCTCAGTAGTGCACATTCACGATTTCACACGCACGATTCAAACACAGGACCTATCAGTCAGATGCGCGAACGCCCAACTTCTACACCACTGATCCGGCATCCAATGGCAATTATGTCTTACTTTAACCAATTCACGATACTGCACCACCGTCCACCATTGTCTTCAATGAGTTACTATCTCACAACAGACATCATTGAATTCCACTGGTGATAGCTTCTCACTAGAACCCGAAGAAATAGTTCTTGAAGCCAGCCACTAGTGAGCACTTGATATTTAATATGAGAAAAGGAGATTTTGTGGAGATTTCGGTATTATTCTTTTCATTATTTTTGTTGCTCTCTTGTTTTCGTCTCCTTCTTTTTCTTTTTTCCTTTCTTATAATTTAATTTTCAATCTTCGTCTGGTAATGACATTTCCATTTGAATAATTGTCATAATGAAATTAACAAAAGTAAATAATCATTACTTGTTTCTTTTTTCTTTGTTTTTTGTTCAGAAATAAAGAAGATGGTTTCTTTCATGTATGAATAAACATTTGATTGATTTACATTAAGAATATAATGTATCTGACGTTTCATGACACAGTGTAAGTCACTATCCAGTAAGCCCTACTCACTTCCTTCTCGTAGAGGTGTTGTTGAAAAGCGAATAACCACTGTTAAAATAAGATTGGTAGGCAGATGTAAAACCCCGATTCCGAACAGGCGATGAATATGGTACCAACGCTTCTGAGGGTTAAAATGATGCATGAATCTATTCTTGGTCACTGGATTCCATTGGATCTCTTAAGGTTGCTCAATTGTGTTGAGGATCAGATCTCTAAGTTGAAGGTTTATGGAGGCTCCCAAAGAAACCAATTGTTCCAGTCCGGTCTCCCAACGCAGTGTCATAGCACACTGCTGAGGAGTACCACAATAGGACGAATCGGCCGTCCAGTGCTTCCGGATACTTCATAGTTGTCTGGCTTCAACTGACTAATGATCTCAAATGTACAAAATTACTAAATTCTCCACAAAACCCCCTTCTGAATATAGAATAGTTATATGTGAGGTAAATGAAAAAAACACAATTTATTCTCTTTGATGTAGTGTATGTCTCGTTTGTAAATGAAAGTACATAAAATGTTACCTTCCTTTGTGGTAACATAATCATCCCTATGAATAAGTATACATTCTATGATTATGTTAAGTATATGTTATTACTATTATTAAAAGAACCCTCTAATTATCCTCATTTCATAGACGCAGATTGACGCTTACATTAGAATATAACTGAGTAGAAAGATGATCTTTCTTTTTTTTCGAAGAAAAAGTTGAAGTCTACAAACACTGACTAAATAACATAGTGAAGGTGAGAAGAAATTGATTGAAAAGTTGAAAATGTAAGAAAATATTGCGTAATAGACGAAACTGTATATAACCAGTGAATAATCTGGAACTGTTCGGCAGTTACTATCTATAACTCCATCAGGAATTCAAGACATCATCAGTCAACAAAAAATATGACATGAACATCATACATTAAGTTAGGTTTGTTTGTTTAATGTCTGATATGGACAAACTCCACTGGCCATGGTATTTTCCTAGAAATCAAAGAGATCCCCCTTTAGTCTAGTTAATACCAGAAGTGACGGCTGTGATACAGCCCGGGTGTCCAAACCAAAGCAGGTGGTTTTCTTAGAAGGCCACATCAAAAGCATTCGACCTAAAGTTCTGATCCACAAGACAATGGAGCATTGTGGGGAGATGCAGTCCCATGGTATCCGGTGACCAGCAATTGATTCATACGCCATTTGTTCCATGAACATACTGGAGCTCATGTGCACCATTGGTTTGGAATCAGGGCTTTCCAACTCCCCTAGCTTTTACTTTCTGTGTCCACCAACTTGGTTAAAGCGCCGGACATTCGCTTTTCGTCCTCTCAATTACGTAAACAACAATAATGCCACGAGAAAGCAGTGAGTAGGACTTCCCTGTTAGAGGCTATATGCGGTTGGTCATGTGAGAGCATTTCAAGAGGAAGAGCGAACTCTCCACACTCTCGGCTGTAACAGGGCATTTAGGGACACAGTTTTCATAACAATCTATTATGAATTTTTCTTGTTTATAATTTCGTGATGTGAGTTGCTTACATACACATAACTATTATATGAACGATGATCAGGGATAGAATGTATTTCACTGGAAAATCGATAAGGAGAGAACCGGAATGGAACGCAATTGGTATTAAAAGGCTTGAACAATAAAATCCAAGACGACGGACTGATATTTGCAGAAGGAACAATCAAGATTGAGACAATTGATTATTATTTTGCAAATTAACTTTTTACTTTATGATTGTCGGATTTTAGTGAGATAGTCTGTAATTTTGTGCTTAAATACATTCGATTGGCCTCACTCGTCTTCTTGTTAACTACAATACAACTCAAAAACTGAACCTTCTAAAGTCAACTCCGAATAGACATCTTCATGATAAGACTAACAACCAATAAGGCAACATTGAATTGTAGATATACTTCTTATTAGAACCCTTTTATTATTGGATTTACAGTTGGGCATGAACTTGACAATATATAATACCATCTTGATTTCACTTATGTCGAATTCAAGGTCAAGATTGTCATTTTTATTCCATTATTTCTTGTTTCACAGTCAAGCTCTACTGAACTAATCAATCTTTTGTTGTAGTTGTTGATATTACGTAACATCTAACATTTATTTTAATTTTCATTGAAATCATGAACCGATGAATGTTAGAACATCATTGAAAGTCTGAAAGCACCAGAATGCCTTTCTGACCTAAAGTGAATTCCTCAACAGTACTCATGCGCGGTCCCACACGCTTAAACTCAAGATCACTAAGCTGCCGTCCAACGGCGTTAATGTCTAAAATCAACGAATCAACGATAATGCACGATAATCTTCCATCGTCTTCGATGGATAACAGTCTCACATCCGATGCGGTTCATAAGTCCAATGAAATTCAAATTCCTAACAACCCAAAACTTGGAAATACCTTCATTTTTCTAAACTTTCCTATTTATGATTTTCTCGATCCTCTTTGCTAGAAATTTTATTTATTCAAGTCAAGAACCTGTCTAACCTGGATAACCATTAAAATTCTGTAAGCATTGATGGCATACTTCGTAGTCCAATGCTTAAGCGTTCGTGCAGGAGACCAAAGGTCCTGGGTCAGATTCTCGCATGTGAGGTCATGGAAAGGCACTGTTGTGAACGAAACTGCTGTTAGGCGCGTTCAAGTTCCAGTCAAAGCCCTCTACAATTGGACAAGGATGTTATGCTCACACTATAAAATAAATGAGAAACTAGCTATTCACAAAATTTGGATTTTTGAAGAAATTTATTACGAAATATGGAAAGGAATACCCAGAGGATGACAAACAACCAACAGTTGGAGAAACTCTCCCTTCACTCATCTTCCTTTCAAGGGAGATGAGACTTCAGGTAGAATCTATAGGAGAGTAAAGTCAGCATTCAAAAGAAGCTTACTTACTACCCAATTTTTTTCATTATAAAACATCATATGTTCTTTATACCATTCAAAGTTGGATCAATACTGTTCTGATGTTAGCTCCAGTTGCCTTTACCCGGCCATTTTTTCGGATTATTAATTTGGATATAAACTTATATAACCTGAAGTGAATTTATCGAAAAGAATATTTTTCCTTTAAATATTAGTCTTTTAATTCTTCATTTACCAATGTTCAGTGGCCCAAGATTCGATTCCGGGTAGATCATTTGTTGCTTGTTATTGAAACATACATTTCACTAATCTTCTTATATAATCATCGAGTTAAATCGTGTGAGTGAATAACGGAATTAAATAATCAGAAGGGAGTTTTGCGTAGATTTCAGTAATTTTATATAATTGAAATCATGAGTCAATTGAAGCTAGACCACAATGGAAAACCTGTAAACAATGGACGGCTGTTTCATCCTATTGTGGATGTGTACTGTTGAGGAGTCCCATAATAGGACAAAACGGCCTTAAAGCGGTGCTTCCAGGTTTTCCATCATGGTCTAACTTCAATCGATTCATGATTTCAACTATATGAAATTAAATAAGTCAAATACTTGAATGGGTTTTTGAATTCGTATATTTTCTGTAATCATTGATCGAAAAGCGAAGTAAAACAAAATACCACCAAAATGAAGAAAGCGAGTTAGCCAAGTTGATATAACCAAGCGTGAATAGAATTTATAATCAAACTAAAATAAGTTACAGATATATAATGAATAGGATAAGATATGCACATACATATACGCTTACATAAAAATAGTCAAGATTGATAAGTGAATAAGTGACATGGTAAAAATAATGACTTGAGAAGAATGAATAGATTGATATGTCTAGAGGCTAAATAAACCTATATGGGATTGACATAAGACCAACCACTACAAGTTTTGCATTATTCATTACACTGAATTATTTTAGTTTGTTTCCATTGTACAAATTTAATAAAACTTAGTTAATTTTGTAGCCACAACTAACAACCATACAAGTAGAAGTATTCTGAATTATGTATTCATGTTTGTTTTTCAATGATTAATGTTTTTATTTCTAGGTTCCATGAATTTTGTAATCAACTCATTATTATTGCTCTTCGTTCCATTTAAGATCATCAACCGATCAATATTAGATTACTATTTAAAACCTGGAAGAACTGGATGGCTGTTTCATCCTAATATGGGACTCCTCAGAAGGGTGTATGCATGCTCTCACACGTGAGATTTGAATCCAGGATTTTTGGTCTAGCGTGAACGCCTAAGCTCTAGTTCCCTGAGACAGCATTCAACGGTGTTAACGTCAAACTTCAACCAATCATCATTTAATCAGATTTGTGTTAACATGGCTTTAAATCCCTATCTTATCTTAGTATTATTAAGCTTTTTAAATCAACTGGATTGAATAATGAAAGATTTCCAAACATGAATTTACAAATATTTTCTTATGTTCAGTGGTGAAGAACTGTCTACAGGAGAGCTTGAACATAGGTCTCAAGTTAGTTGAGAATAATTGATATGCCTGCCACTCTGAAAAGCTCGTTAGTAACTTTCAACCTCCTTCTTTAAATATCTATATGCTCGACCATAGAGTAGCGAAGAAAAAGAGTGAAGTAATGGATAGAAGTTTAATCTCAAGTTTAATTTATGTACAAAAGCACAAGGTTATTTATATGTTTACAAATACACTTGTCCATCTAGATGTTTCTATCAATATAGTGAACTCTGTAATGAAAACAAGTAATTGTCTAATCCATATGTGACAGCTTCTGAAGATTTCGTCAACGAATTGTAAAGGGTTTTGAAATTTCATCTACAAGAATAGACTTTATTCTTAAGGGAACCGTTCCTCACTAGGTGGTTTTAACTCATCTTTCCAAGTTCACAGTTAAGGAAATTTCTACTGAGTTGATGTATACATGGTTAAATGTGACATTTTTCATCACACTAAAAATATTAGTTCAGCAATAATTGAAAGATTTAACTGTAATAAATAAGTCTAAGGACGAGACTATAATGTATGAATGAACTTTGAGCGATGTTTAAGTGACCTGGACAATGTACACCTAGTACTTACTTGATTATGACTGTCACTCCTCCGGGAGGAGTATAAGCTCCTCACTAACATTCTGCATCCAAATTTTTTCTTGAACGATCCTTTTCAGTTCTTTCCAGTTATTATTATCCTTTTCATGTCTGTTTCCGATTCCCAACTTAGTGTGTTTTTTGGAATTTCCCTTTTCTGTTTCCCTCCACAATTCCAAGTTAACGCTTGCTTCGTGATGCAGTTCATATAGTAACTAGGATTACATGAGGAATTATGATTCACAGTTGATTTTTAGGTTTATGAATCAGATCTAGGGTTTTATCACGAACTAACATCACCTAAATTGCCAGAACGCCACTTATGAAACGGTAAAAAGTCAGATCCTCTCAAAGCCGCCCTCTGTTTCGTTTCAACGACCTTGAACGGCCTGACAAGAGGTGGTCATTTCGTATTTCTAATGCTGTGGGTTTGTTGAGTGTCCATTCGGTCGTACGAATATGAAGTTTTTTCATAGTTAAGTAGTATTTTGCTGCAGCAAAACCACAAAATCATTGCGAAGAACATTGTTTTAGCTTTCTCTATCTTGTAGTGCATACGCTGAATCGATTGTTGCTTCGTAACTTCCTTATCTTCCTATTTCGTTGAAAATTTTGTCCGATTTGGGTAAGTTTTGGCCGAGGGAGTCCTGTTCTGTTTGCCTAGAAGCAAAAAGAATTGAGAGTAGATGTAACCTCTATCGTGGATAAATTGTGATATTCCGGTGTTCTTTCCGTCGTATGCTACTGACGTACATAAGAAGATGAACTCATATAAGTGAGCTCGATCAATTACGGAATATAAACTGTACACTTCATCATATTCTTAGACATTGCAGTCGATGGAAGATAGATAACACTTACACGTTCTATAACAAAATAACAATTTCACTACCCAGACGAAACAAACACTATGTACAGATCCAACGAAGCATATTTTTACTTAATTATCATCAATATGTAAGTAAGACTGTAGTTTCTCTAACGCTTGACTTTGTGTAATATTCTTTATGATAGAAAATGTGGATTAGAATACAACAAAGGGTGGAGATGTGACAGGAACTGTCTACTTTAAGAAGTTCTTTGTAGTAGTATTTTTAACTTAACTATACATCCATCTTGTAAACTTAATTTTCTGCATCAAATGTTGCTCTTCCTGTACCAGTAGTATTAATGCATCAATAAACTTTTGCCCAATATTCATTTTCGTTTTCTTCATAGTTTCATCGGGAAATATGCCGATAATCTTAATAGGTGACTGTTTGTGAACATTATAAACAACTTATTGTCTGCTTTTTAAGTAGACATTTGGTTATGAAAATTTGTAGTACTGCATCAGTTTAGAAGATTCGCTAGAATGTTGCGTTGTATATATAATTTTTTTTCACTATGACAGTATATTCGGATGGATACTTGTAGTTGCTTTGTTTCCACACGGTTTTCAAACACAAGCATATAATGACTGAAAAGATGTATATTCGACATGTAACACTTGGAAAAGGTCAGAAATGTTGGACGTGGAGACATTCATTCAATCGGCTCAACCTTGCAGGTGTGCCTATTATGTGTAACTTATTATTATTCACATTAAATGTATTATTCTATCCATAGTCAAAATATGTTCTTCAGAAGTATAAGTACCATTGTCACGAGATGATGAGTCAGTGTAGACAGTGATGTGACTTCCACGTAAGGTCTTACAGACCAGATAATCACATCATGACAAATTCACCGTTTTGGGAATAGGTCTATTATCAAAGTAGTACTAGTACCGAACTAAACTATAATTCTACATACTAACAAGATTTATGGTGCAAAAGACTCAGTATATATATTCATTCGTTAACCCTGTAACAGACACATCATAAACTAGTTTTAACTATGACATGGTTTAGTTGCCATGCTCAAAACAAACACGCATCGTTTTACTTATGAGGAATATGTGACTTATTAATGTAGCACTTACAGTAGTGGTATGCACAGTTCCTGTATATGTTCAGAAAGCGGGCAGAAAAGGTTATCAACGTCAATTGTTACTCATATAACTTTCTTCCTAAGATATGTTGCATGATAACATTTCATTTCATTGGAAAACGATGATAGTTATCAAGGATAGGACTGTTTATGGCTGTATATTTGCAATTCATATAATATACAAGAAAATAACCTCTTCAACCTATATTTTGTAAACAACTACAAAACATCCATATTCATCACCGCCATAATTAGAGAGATGAATCAAATTCAAAGAGTTTTAAAGCTCATTCTTGCTTAGAACTCTGATGGCGGTCTATTTTTAACATGATAAGTGGTGAATTTCACTTGATTGAGTTTGCATGGTTACAAATAACCATATTAGGCTGACTAAACAATTACCCAGATTGTGAGCAACAAATAAGTTAAACTACTAATAAACTATAGTTGAAATCATGAGTCAATTAAATCTAGACCACCATGGAAAACCTGGAAGCACTGGCGCCCCGACGTGCAATGTTTTGTGGCGTAAGAGTAGTTGGAAGAAAGCTAGGGGCGGTCAGACCAAAACGTGGCACAAATCCCTGAAGTCACTGACAGTTGGACAATTGGTAGGTGTAGACTACCTGTTTGGGATGCGCGAGATGACAGCATTCGATGGTTAGAGACCTTGAATGACATGGCTGAAAATCGTTTGCAATGGTGAAGGTGCATCCACTCTTTGTGTTCTACCAAATTCTAATCTTCTGAATTTTTCATGTCCGTATCCTTTTTCTCTTTTGAAATTTATTTCACCGTATTATACTTATTCGATAACATCTTCAAACCCTTATCTTTTACACAATACTTATACTCTTACTACTTCTACCAATATGGGATTTGAATCGACAACTGCATCTCTGTGCTAATGTGGTATGGCAACTCGAAATGATGTACGTACGTACAAAGTTCTATGTTGTGACTGACCGACTGGAAGCACTGACCGACCGTTTCGTCTTATTGTGGGACTCCTCAGCAGTGCTCATCCACGAATAAAAGCTATATAAAAAGCAAAAAGCATTAAAAGATTAACATGTGACAGAAAAATTGCTGTTAATAGCTGATAAATCGAAATTACTTGACAACATGTAACATGTACGTGAGAACTCATGGCATAACTTCTTGACCCTCCTCCATTTAACCAATTGAATGATTGAATGTCGCTCCAAAATCCAAGACCAGTTATCTTGAATGTGATTGGTTCATCCACAGAAATTACAGTTTCACTAGTTTAAGTTCAGGAATACGTAGTCTATGATATTCCGATTTAATCTTCCCTTTCACTCATCTATATCCATTGTAAATCGATTAATATAATTACAAATTATATTATGTCCAATATTAAGAACAAACTGTTCATAAGAAGAAAAAGAAGAAGAAAAAGAAAAAAAACAATCACAACGAACTAATGAGAAAAAAAAGTAAAAGAAAAAAAAAGAAAAACCATACAAATAAAACCCACCATAACTGTCTTTTCATCATTTATGTTAGGAACAAAAAATTGGGAGTGGCGGGGGGAAATAATCATTTTTTGTTAAAAAAAAAGGGGAGAATATCACTAATCTATCACTAAGAGATTTAATGATTAAAAAATTAAATAAGTAAATGTTTTCTTTTTCTTATTTAAACAAATAACGAAATAAATAAATAAATAAAATTTAAAAAAATGTGTTAAGTAGCTTATTTTTCTTTTTTGTTCTTTTCTTTTCTTTTTGTTTTTTTTCTTTTTTTTGGGGGGGGGAAGGGGGGGAGGGGAAAGCAAACGGTATGTTTTTTGTTTATCCTTATCATTCTTTTTTTTTCTAATTATATTGATAGAACAATACTTTTTTTTGATTGACTTAAAGTTTAATTTGAAATTATTATTGCAATATATATATATATAATTGAACACTGAATTAAAGTAGTATTGAATGCTAACTTTTTCTTTAAGCTTAAACATACACGATGAATATTTGTTTATTTAAATTGCATAGTAACTATGGAATAGTAAGTAAAGATGGGTAGTGACTAGCTGAGGGAACCAGGATGAGCATTTCGTCCTATTTGGGATACGTCAGCTGGATGTACTTGCATCTCAGAGTTTGTATTCATTATTCGAACTGAGTACAGTTCGTTTCAAACGCCATCGCATTATCCACTTAGTTACTGAGTCCTGATAGCCACTTGCTTATGCAATGGAGTAAAGTTTAAATTCACTTAATATTGTTTGGTTGAATCTTTTCATTGATGTTTAGGACTGTAATTGATTAGTCTCTTATTGGTATAGGTACATACTATGCATATTGCCTCGATATAGCCTTAATTCACAAGTATTATTAGCAAAGATGGATAGTAGTGGAATACAGAACGCGCGTTTCGTCTTGCTTATGACTCATCAGCTGGATGAAAATACTGTATCGAAACAATATGCACAGCATGCTCTTATGTCAATAAAAGACTGATCAACTTCAGTCCTTAACATCAATGAGAAGATTCAAGTAAACAATACCAAGTGAATTATAGGATATTTTGACGATTCTAATTTTGTACATAATTGAATACTTCTGGTTCAGTCCTTTTAAAGGTTAAGCATTCGCCATAAAACTTGAAGATTCGAGGTTTGATTTTTGGTGAGTTGATAAGTGCTCAATCTTTAGGATTTCGATACTAGAAGGAATATTCTGTTCAATGTTTCTAGATTTTCAATGTTGATTTAGCTAAGATCAGTCAGTGTTATAAATTATGAGAATAAAATCATTTAAATTAATAACAGCCAGGAAATACCCAGATGTGACCGAGGGTTGTAAGATTCCGCTCGAATGTCTGGCGCCTTATCCAGGTTGATGAACTCGGAGAGTCTACGTAGTGGAATTGGAAAACGGTGAATTTATACTGTTGGTCCACATGGACTCTACGATCCTGAGATAAAAAAAATGGTGTATGGACCTATTCTTGGTCACCGGCTACCATAGGACTGCATATACGAAAGTTACTTCATTACCATGTGGATTAGACCTCTAGGCCAAAGGCTCAGTATGTGACTCCTTCCCCCCCAAGAAAACCATTTGCTTCAGTTTGGGCGCCCTGGTAGTATTCTAGCTCTCACACACAAATCGAACGAAGAGGTTTGGCTCATGTATATTTGGTGCCTCCTTGAATCCATGTTTATATGTTTAAATAAATAAATAAAATTAATGACGAATCACAACTGTATTGTGGCTAATTTATCAAGTTTGTAGAACACTTATTCCTTTACCTTAATAGAGAGCAAAAGCAGTAATTAAATATAAATACGATTTCAGACATTTTAATCAGTAAAATTAATGTTTCCATCTTGGGTAGTACTAAGACTTTAGAAACTTACTGTCAGTTCATGTTGAGTTCACTTAGTTTACTAAGTCATTCTATATATTAAAACAAAACAGTTTTTTTAATCTTCAATGAGTTTTAATTATACTCTGAGTTATATCATTAATCCAGTAGGGAAAAACTAATTGGAATTGGAAGTAATCCCTTTATAATGTAATCAATATTATAGCGAATGGTAATATAGCAAGACCCTTTCAGCTAATTTACTAATGGACAGATAGAAGAGATATATATCATATAAATATATCATTATGTTCAAATAGGTTATCTTAAATTACCTCAGTCAATTCATTAACTAGGTGTATATTACCATGTCTATAGTCTATTAATAACGTTCATTTTATTGATTGAAAATGTGCTCAATCAATATTATTGATTATTCATCTATATATTTTATCATCCTCATTCTATTTGCACATCTATTCTCTCCCTTATCATGAGGTGTTTGTTTTACGCTTGACCTGATATACTAGTGTGGTGTAGGTTACTTATATTCATATAAGTAGTATGTAACAATGGTTAGGCATAGAATTTCTTCAGTTGAATATCGATAAAAGGAAGAATAGAAACCAAACACAATTGGTATGAAAATACATAAACAATGAAATCAGAATAGATGGACTGATATTTACAGTAGGAACAGTCAAGTTTATGACGATGAATTGTTATTTTATCGGTTAACTATTTACTAATATGGTTCTCAGATTTTAGTGTGATATTCTGTAATTTTCTTGTCAATTACATTCGATTGACCCTGCTCATCTTCTTGTTTGCTCCTCTAGTTCATTACAAATCAATTACTTTT
The DNA here is from genome assembly GCA_944470415.2 of Schistosoma rodhaini. Lineage (NCBI taxonomy): Eukaryota > Metazoa > Platyhelminthes > Trematoda > Strigeidida > Schistosomatidae > Schistosoma > Schistosoma rodhaini. The sequence goes on along the minus strand of OX104042.1, from coordinate 13,220,598 downwards.
ATCATATATTCATATTTTCATTTTAGATCATCTCATGTTGAAACAAATCTAATTATATATTGAGATTTTACTTAAGTAAATTACCCAGGGCCATTTATGATTAAAGTTAAGTGTGTGACAGTTATCCACTTCAAACAATAAATGAAAAGTTTTCCAAAATCATGGATCGATTAAAGTTAGACATTCACACAGTTGAATTTAGGCTCAATGATCCAAGAGATTAATCGTTCACACTAAACCGCGAGTTTATTGGTTCGAGTCAATTTGATGCACAATCTCAGATACGCACTGTTGAAGAGTCCCATACTAGGACGAAATGACTAATTAGCACGAAACCCGGGTCCAGGGTTTCCTGTTGACCACCTCTAACCACCATCTAATCTAGAATACTTTAAAATTAAAATTAATAGTAAGTTAGCATACTTCTTATAACATTAAAGCTTGTTAGACTTAGATATTTTTCATCATAATGTAGTAGGGATTTGAATAAATGTAATAAGATTGAAGAAATGCATAGTGATTTTTTGAGTACGTATAATATATCAAAGATTCTAGATCATCAACCATAGTAATCAAAGATTATAGAGTTAAAACAATCAATTGATTATGTGAATTCATTGAAGTTAGGCATTAACGCCGTTGAATCCTGGCTCAGTGATCTAGAAATTAAGCGCGACGCTGAAGTTCCTGGGTTCAAATCCGTTTAGTACACGGTCGTGTATGCACACTCCTGAGAGGTTTCATACTAGGACAAAACGACCATCCAGTGCTTTCAGGTTTTTTATGGTGATCTAGCATTGATCGATTAATGATCTCGATCCAAAAATTTATTGTGTAATAAAGTCGCTGAGGATAAGTTGATGGTAATTAAGAGAGAAGTTTCGTCAATTAAAAACAAAACTATGAGTATAAAAAACGGTTGATAATTCTGAGCGATTTCAGACCGATGGTTTCTTTTATCTTCTTTAAGCTGTACAAACACTTGTTACTATGTCTAATGATCCAAAATCTTCTCCTATATGTTATATTTATTGAGAACATCATTTTTCATTTATTCAATGTCATTACATTCATTCGAATTCCAACTCTGTGATGAAGGTAAATCCAGCTGACGAGCCCTAAATACGACGAATCTCTGGTGCTAGATTCCACTGCTAGCCACCATCCATCTTTGTTTCTAATACAAAATATTACTATAAATAATTACTTGTATTTACAATTGGTTGATCACCATGTGGTGATCAGTGTTATGTATGTCAGGTCCTTCTTAGTGCAGATTGAATCCTATCGACCAAGTTGCAATGTGGCCACCAGTCTAGGTGACTCAACATCGCCTGCACAATGTTGGGATCAGATGGTGGTTGGAGATAGTGAATAGGAAACTCTGGACCTAGGCTTCATGCTAAATGACACTCGTCAGCAAGGTGCACTTGTAATCTTCAGAGAACGGCTGCTCCATGACGAATTCGATCTCGTATCACCAAGTTTCCCTTTCAGAGACCTTATCACTGAGCTATCCGAGCTTAGACTGACCTCCTATAGAACTGAGATATATTTACAATTGATTGGTCACTATATGGTAATCATTGATATCTATGTCAGATCCTTCTTATTACGGATGGAATTCTATCGATTTATTTCGTCTTCTTGTCAAATAGTATCGACAAGAGAATTCAATTTACCTACCAACCACTTATATTTTATATAAACTTGATAAAGTAATTTATCAATTTATTACACACCGAAATATATAAGTAAGAAAGTTGAGTTTGAGAAATTCTTTGTTACTTAGGAATTAGATGAGCTATGGTTGACCTATTTCATTCAATCACTAAGCAAATTAAATGCGAAGGGAGCTTTGAGAGATTGCAGAATTTTATGGTTTAATCCATGAATTGACTTTAGTTAAGTAATCATTGAAAGAGGAGTAGACTATCAACTAACTCACTACGAATCAAAGATAATATTTAAGACTCATGTCTTCATTGGTTAGGGTTTCCGACTAGAAGTTTGGGTGTTACCTTTCCCGTTTAGTCATTAATACAAAACATCATAGGCTTACCGAGGGTTCTGAATTCTACCCGTCGTAGACCCGAAGATAATAACAATAAAGTATCCCGTCGTAGGATGAAACATCTCTTCTGTGTTTCCTGGATTTGAATCATTATATAATGAAACCCATCAAGTGATATAGGAATGAAAAACTCATCAATCTGACTTTCACTTTTGCCAAAGAAAAACAGTATAAATAATGATAATCCAAGTGTATTGAATAAACTTTTTGAACTAAAAAATGAAGAATAACTTAACAAAGAACAACAGGAAAGCCAGGTAGTAGTTGATGGTAGAATCCAGGATCCAAAATTCACCTTACATGGGACCATCTGCTGGATATGCCTTTATTCCAGCGAAGATGTTTGCTCAAATACTTGAACCCATTACCTTCTTCTTCAAATTTCCAGCTTATTATCTAATTAGCTATACAATTAGGATAATCACTGGCTTGTGCATTGACAATAAAGAATGATTCAATTGTAATGGTTTAAATTTTCTTGGTATCAACGTTAAAGATTGTGTGTGATTGATTAGTTTCTGTTTGACATATGTATATTCTGAACAATTCGACTAGATATTTGTATTAAGTCACAAGCATTTTTAAGTACAGTTAAATTAACGGCTCAAGTCAGTGACTATCTGAACTCAATAGCTAAGTGGATAACTCATCGAGAGTGTAAATAGAAAGGCATTAGGTTTAAGTCTCTTAACAGATATTAAAATTGAGATAAAGGTACATCCAAATAGGATGAAACACACGTTCTGTATCCTATTTCCAACCACTATTCAACTCTACTTGAAAAACAATTTATAAACTACTGACAATATTGAAATATTTTCACAGTTGAAATCATGAGTCAATTGAAGCTAGACCACCATCGAAAACCTGGAAGCACTGGACGGCCGTTTCGTCCTATTATGGGACTCCTCAGCAGTGCGCATCCACGAACCCGCTCTCGCGAGGGAGATTCGAACCCAGGACCTACCAGTATTGAAATATTGTAATAGTCCACTCAGAATTGTTTAGTTGAATCTTCCCATTAATTTATTAGGACTACAACTGATTAGCCTCTAATTGGAATATGTCCATACTGTGCATATTGTCTCGATATAGCCTTAATTCACGAGCATGGTAAGCTAAGATGTATAAACCTGAAATTAGCACTAAACAATTGACACCCATTACAACATGAACCTAGAAGGTTTACAACTTTTACAATTGAAAGTTCAATTCAAACAAATTCAAGGAGGAAAAATCTTTATTTATTGAATTATTGAAATTAAATGAATAAAATTCATTTACTACTTATTTATTTAAAATCAGTAACTTAATTAATTCAAACAATATGAAGGTCATTTCAATTAGTTAGATACAAGATAAGTAAATATGAAAAAATTACAAAAACTTTCCAAGAAGTTCTTTGTAAAGAGGGGAAAATATCATATACTTACAAATTCTTTATAAGTAAACATGGATAGTGACTAGTAGTGGAATCTAAGACTCACATTTCGTCCTTGTTAGGACTCATCAACTGGATGTATCTGAATCTCAGAGTTAATGTTTACTCTGGGACTCGAACTTAGTAATGTTCACTTCAAACGCCATCACATTATTCACTTAGTTATTGAGTCCTGATAGACATCTGCTTGTGCAATAGGGTGTAGTTTAAATTCATTTGGTATTGTTTGGTTGAATCTTCTCATTGATGTTTAGGACTGCAGCTGATCATCCTCTTATTGGCATATGTGCATACTATGCGTATTGCTTCTATATTGTCTTTATTCTTAAGCTTTATACGCAAAGATGGATGGTAACTAGTGGTGGAATCCAAGGCTCGCATTTCGTTCTATTTAGGACTCATCAACTGGATGTACCTGCATCACAGAGTTGATGTCTATCCTGTGACTCAACAATGGGAAGATTCAAACGATCAATACAAAAATGATTACAAAACTCCACCCTCACTGAACAAACTAGTGGCTATCTGGATTCACTAGCTAAGTCTATATTGTGATATCGTTTGAAGCAAATGGTACTGGGTTCGAGTTCCGGAATTAATATCAATTCTGCAGGTACATCTGATTGACAAGTCTCACATAGGACATAACACGAGTTCTGGAATACACTGCCAGTCACCATCCATCTTTGCATATAATTTTTGTGACTCAAAGCAATATCGAGGTAATCCTCATAGGATGCATATATGCCAATAAGAGACTGACCAACTGTAGTCCTTAAAGTCATTGGGAAAAATTAAAACAACCATTATAAAAATGAATGAAATCCATAGTTGTTATTAAATAGAATCCTGTACATATACTAAACAAAGTTGGATTCAATACAAACATTTCTTGCCTTATGTATAGGATTATTGGTCATTTTAACTACAATGCCATTTCTTATCGTCGGTCGAATATTGAGACCGTTTTACGGACTATTATTGTTTACTCTGCACTGTATTATTAGGCAAGTAAATCATTGTATTTTCATATTCTCTGTATCGTAAATTTACTTGAGATTTAATAACTATCGTTTTATGAGCAAAGATGGACAGTGGCTAGCAGTGGAATCCAGTTTGACGCGCGTTTCGTCCTATTTCGGACTCGTCGACTGGATGTACCTGCATCTCAGAATTAGTAATGTTGAAGTCCATCTATGGAGCAATCAGAATCCTGCTCGATAATATTTGCATTACAAAATTTGTAGATAAGCTAATGGAGTGTTTAGTTCTAAGTCAAACCCACATTAGTTATTCTAGATTTCGGATAAACCAGTTTGTTCATTCTTCTTGAGTCACATTTTGACCTTGTCAACTATTCACCTATTCACCTTGACTGTTTTCATAAGAGTGTGTATATTACTTACCCTACTCATCATATATCTGTAGATTATTCTTGTCTGGTCACGCTTTGTGAAACCGAGTATGCTTACTTGCGTTCTCCGCTTCGATCCCCCATTTTTGATTCTGAATCTCCATTTAGACAAAAGAATGCTTGAAATACATTCATCCATCGCAACCCATATTTGGTTTCTTATTACCGCCATCCAACAAACGAAGCTAGACTAGGTAATATACGTACATCCAAATTAGATTCAAATCAGAAGGCTACATAACAGTTAATAAGCATTTTATCAAAGCTAGATCTACTGAAAATTGATCATAAATGGATGATTTAAAGTTTAAAATTACTCTTATCTTTCTTATAAACTAGACCAATCCAGTTCAGTTTAATTGTAAAGAAAAGGTATCATGTTTCCAAATTACCATTTATACACAAAGTTGACTAGGTCATTGTATGATGTGAAAATTGATTAAGTCTGTAAGAATGTTGCGGTCTTTTAACATATTTTTGTAACAAAATATGTCATTTCCAAAGATCATGTTTCTTAATTTTGATGATGAACATCTTCAATAAGCCGGCAAACAAACTTAGTTAGAAGATCAATTTTACCTGTTGAAAACAGTCCAAAGAGTCTCTAACAAAAAAACTTAAAAAAATATTTCAATCGACCTATCTTATATTTTATTGTCACCATGGGGTTGCGAAGACTTTTGAGTTTCATTGAAATCATGAACCGATCTAAGTTACTTACCCCTGCTACTCCTCGCGGAGAAGCATAGGCCGTTCATCTGCACTGTCCATCTAACCCTGTTCTGGATAATCCATTCCAGTTCTTTCCAGTTGCTATACATCCATTTCATAGTATTCCGACACGAGACAATGGTTTTTCAGCGTTCTTTATACCCTAATGCTTCAGACTGAGCTATTTCGTTTATTACTCTACATATGTGTTGCATGCAGTATAAGCCATATTTCCATGTTGAGATGAAGGTTACATATGAGACTGGAGATTGTGTATAGTTAGGGATTACTTTGGCGAATTTTGCTGGTTGTTATTGCGTAAAATTGGTTTTCTGGTTAAGCGATTTCATTGCTTTACAATGTTCTCAAGGGGCATTGTCATTGGAGCATTATAAGTAATGTCGCCATTGCTAACAGTGATGATTTTGACTGTCGTGTAATCGGAATAGGTCAACTTTGATCTGTTCATGCAGTGCATAATTGATTTACGCGATCATTGATCGAAATAATTATACATGTGATGGGAATGTGTAAATGAATGGTGCGAATGGTTCACCAGGGTGCTTGGTACCTGTGTGGTTGCGTCACAGGACTGAGCTGTACTGCTCAAGATAAACCTGAGTGGCATCTAGCTTTCCTGTGAGGCGGGATTAAGCTGTACTGTTTGAGTTGCAACGTGAAAGTCTGGATGGTGTCTGGTTCTCCTGAAAACCGATGAGAAATTACCCTGGCCCACAAAGGTATACTATATTATATAACTCCATTTCCCAACGCAGTATGCTGTTTGACTCTCCTCCTTTTCGTTTCCAAGCTTGGGACTGCCTCGTGATGTAGTTTGATGATTTCCGTAATGTATGTCCTGTCCACTTCAAACGTCTTTTCGTGATTTTCTCATTATTTGGTAGCTCTTTTGTCCCTTTCCACAGTAGGCAGTTGCTGATGGTATCCAGTCAACGGAAATTGAGTATCTTGCCCAGACAACTCTTTATAAATACTTGTATCTTTTTGATTTTGGCTGTAGTAGTTCTTAACTTCTCAGCTTCGTACAACAGGACTGTCTTGACGTTCATATTGAAGATTATCAATTCGGTATCGGTTGAAAGTTGTTTTGAGTTCCATATGTTGTTCAATTGTAAGAATGCTACTCTAATTTACATCCTCCTGGTCCATCTATGAAACTTCCCATGTACGTGGAAAATTCCACATCTCCCAGGATTTCTACGTCAAGTGTGACTGGGTTGGTGTTCTCCGTGTTGAGTTTCAGGACTATGGCTTTTCCTTTGTGTATGTACTGACCTAATGATGCAGAGGCATCTTAACTAACTTTCTTCAAGTGTATTTTTTCGTATGTACAGGATAGAAATGGAAGGTTTCCTGCGAAGTCCTAATTCTCCAGTTTATTCTGAGCTGTTCATTGTATTCCGTGTTTTCTATCAGATGTCGAGGACCTTGCTGGGAATGCATTTGCCAACTGTCCTCTATTCACAACTCCGAACTGTAGTCCACCGTAAGTAAGACAAGCATTAAAATGTTTAAAGCATTGGAAGGCTGTCTCATCCTAGTTTTTTATCACTACCCAGTTTTTCTAATCACTACCATACTGACAACCAAACCTAGGTGCATCAGGTCATGTAGTGGCCATTAAACCTCGAAACCACTAGGACATCGTTCAATGTTTTACACGTTTAGCCTCGAAAAATTTACCACAGTACATAGACATTACCCATTGACTTCAATGAATAACTGTCTTATATATGACATGGTTAAACTTCTTTATTCACCGCTCCTATAATTATATTTGCATCTCGTAGTAAGTCACTTATGAAAACCTGGAAGCATTGGACGGTCGATTCGTCCTATTGTGGAACTCCTCAGCAGTGCGCATCCACGACCTCACCTCGCGAGATTCGAATTCAGGACCTACTGGTCTCGTGCGCTGGCGCCAGACCGTCCAGTGCTTCCATGTTTTCCTTAATGGTTTAGTTTCAACTGACTAATGCTTTGAACTATGAAAATACTAAATCTCCACAAAACTCTTTCTGAAGTCACTAATGAACACACGATTATCATTATTAGTAGTATAGAAGTTTTTTGTGGAAATGGTTAGATATTCATAGTTTTGATAGTTCACTTCTTAATGAGCCATAGATTTGTAATATTGATGAGACCTAATATTAAGACTAAACAACTGTTCATTTACTTCTTTATTACACAATAATGTAAATTAGAAAACATTATGTTGGTAATCTAATTTCTTTTATTAATATCTCTTGTAATTATCTGCTTTTCATATTGTATATTATCTTGTTTAATACTAATCAATTAACTTTGATGTACTTCTATCCCATCTATGAACAATTATCTACCCACAGGTTATTACCTTAATTTGCCTATAGTTGTATTAAACCATTTTAAGACAATTATTGAGAAAATCACCCAACTGCGTCACAAGACAAGCCCTCACATGGAATCCTGAAAGCCGAAGGAAAAGAGGAAGACCAAAGAATACATTACACCGAGAAATGGAGACAGACATGAAAAGAATGAACAAAAAAAATTGGATAGAACTAGAAAGGAAGGCCCAGGACAGAGTGGGTTAGAGAATGATGGTCTGTGGTCTATGCTCCATTTGGAAGTAACAGGCAAAAGTAGGTAATCATCAAATGATAGATTGATCTTTCCAATTCGTGTATTCACCCACCACAGATCTATATCTTGACGATCAATGTCGTACATGTGCTTTTATTGAACTATTTTATTCCCCTAGAAACATAATTTTCCAAAGTATATTCCTTTCTATTTCATGGTGAATTATATTAAATTACTTTTATGGAAAGAAAAGAAAAAGTCGATACTGAAATACCATTCAACATTCATGTATATAAAGTTTAAGTTTTCTTTTTTTTTTGTTTTTTTTTTCGCACATTTTATATCCATTTTCTGCTTGCACCCACCTTCTTCTTCTTCTTCTTCTTCTTCTTCTTCTTCTTCTTGTACTTCATTGTCATTGTCTGTTTTCGTTAGAAATGTATAGACATATGTTACAATATTTAAGGTATATACATATATAGTCAGTAGTCAGTTTGCTTTGGTATGTTGTACATTGAAAGAAAAAAAAAAGAAGGTATTTCAAAGTGCTCGTTAAATATTTTTTGAAAGTTTTGAATATAACTGTATAAATCATTTTAATTCATTATTGTATTGGTTGTTTAAATGTTCCCAATGATGTTTAGTACTAAAATTGATCAGTCTCTTATTGGTATAGGTGCGTCCGGTGTGGATTACCTCGATATTGCCTTAAGTCACAATCATTAGATGCAAAAATGAATGGAAGCGGGACAGTGTATGCGCACTGCTGAAGAGTCCCATAATAGAACGAAACGGCCGTCCAGTGCTTCCAGGTTTTCGATGGTGGTCTAGCTTCAATTGACTCATGATCTCAATTATTTTAATAAAAATAGTGATTTAAAAGTTGCATCAGTCAAAGTAATAATCTATGAAAATTATTTAAAAAACTATGTATAACTGTAATTTATAACATATATTCGGTAATTGATGAAGTTTAGCGACCCGATATCTGACTCCAGTCAGATCATATCGTCGGAAATTGCTTCGCATTTGCATATCGAGCTAACCACTTTTATGGGCCTATATCTGACTCCAGAGAGATCATGTGGTTATTGTTATCGAAATATAAACGCCGCCAATCCGGTTATAATTATTGACCTAAATCGCGTTAGTGAATAACACAATAAAAATAAGTCAAATATGTAAATGAATTTTGAATATTTATGTTTAGCGCATTTATTGATCTGAAGAAACAATCATGGAAACTAAGCGAAGAGAAGAAAGAAAAGCAAAACAAAATGACACTCAGTGGAGGTGAGTGAGCCAACCCGTTTTGATTAATCGTTACTCAATAGCTATATTCAGACAAAAATACATTACAGACATGTAATGAATAGGGCAAGCAACCAACATGTATTCGGTCATATAAAAGCAGTCACGGTTAATAAGCGAATAATTGACAAGGTCGAAATGTGGTTTGAAAAGAATGAATAAATTAGTCTGTCGAGATGCTCGAATAACACATGTGGGCTTGACATAGTACAAGCCAGTACAGAGGCTTTCGGATATTGTTGAAGTTTAATGGTTTGAATCACTAATTGATCTTAGCTTAAGGTCTAGTTAAAACCAGGAAACACTTTCCTAGTATGGGACTTCTATGTAGTATGCACCCACCATTTCACCAAAAATCGAACGCAGAACATTAAGGTCTCATGACCGGAGCTTAAGCTCTAAACCATTGAACCGATATCAATTTGTGCGCATTTCTAAATTCAATCAGTTAGTTGGTCAACGAGTGTAATAATACGTTTACCTTAACGTTATACTACTATTCGAGCGTAAAACGTCACAGGTTCTACTATGTTATTATTTCGCCCATGAAAACAAGTGGTTTGATTAAAATTATGAACCGATCAAAGATAGACTACCATTGGAAAACTAGAACTGTTGGATAGCCATTTCATTATATTATGGGACTCCACAGAGGTGCGTATTCACAACCTCACATTCGTGAATCTAAGCCAGGACCTCTTGACTCACATACGAACTTGACGTGTGAAGTGAACGGTACTGGGTTGCAGACTCAGAATGAACATCACCTCTGAGATGCAGGTACATCCAGCTGACGAGTCCCAAATAGAACGAAACGCGTGTCCTGGATTCCACTGCTAGCCACTATACATCTTTTCTTATGTTTTATAAATTGTTTCAAAATGACATCTTTCACAAAGATTCTAATAATTTGATGTAATAGTTCATAGAATCTGGTAAAAACATTCCACTAATGTATGTTCAATGTACAAGGTGATTATAAACTGATTATGTTCAAATAAGAATTAACTATGAAGTTAAGCTAATATGTTTTTTTTGGTGTTCTATACTCATTATGTCGTCACTTCTTCATCGTGGTGTTAATTTTCACACAAAAACACTAATTCCTAACTTATTGTATCAACAGCTAACATGTTCTTTACTAAACTGTATAAGCAATTTAGGTAGTTTAAACAAACAATACTAAGTGAATTTAAACTTCACCCCATTGCACGAGCAATTTGCTATCAGGATTCAGTGGCCGAGTGGATAACGTGATGGCGTTTGAAGATAAAGGTAATGGGTTCGAATCCCAGAGTGAACATCAACTCTGAGATGCAGGTACATCCAGGTGACGAGTCTTAAATAGGACGAAACGCGCGTGCTGGATTCCACTGCTAGCCACTATCCATCTTTGCTTATGTAGTTTAATGCTTAAAACAATAGATGTTGCATCCATATCAGTATAAACATCAAATCTGAGGCAAAGTACACCATCAACTGACGAAACTCTTAATAGGACGAAACTTATATCTTACATTTAGTTTCTATTATTCTAATGCATTTAATATACTAAAAATGAATGGATTATATCAGTTAAACTAAGAATAGTTCGTATTGTGGTGTGGTCTACTTATAACCACATAAGTAGCATATGGTGTGGGTCAGACAGAATGTATTTTGGCAGAAGACCGATGAGCAAAGAACTGAAATGCAGCGCAATCGTCTGGAAAATGCATGAGCAATGGAATAAGAGAAGAAACAGTGAAGATTGAAACAATTGGTTGTTAATTTGCAAATTGACTGTTCATTGTTTGGCAATCAGAATTTACTGAGATAGTCTGTAACTTTGCTTAAATACATTCGATTGTCCCCAACTAATGTTCTATTCACTACAGTATTATTATTACTATCATCATAATTGATGATCGTGATAGTGAATCTTTATTAGATCACTATTGGATTCGTATGAGAATGATATCATTATCTCAAAATTACAATTAACATTACACTCTTGGCAACCGTCATCATCATCATCATCATCATCATCGTCATCATCATCATCATCATCATCATCATCATCATCATCATCATCATCATCATCATCATCATCCAAATCATCATCATCATCATCATCAATCTTAGAATTAAGCCAAACTAATGAAGTATTGACCGGTATGAGCAGTTTAGCGTCCTTATTGATCCTTTTTCAGACTAGCCCTTCCAGTTGAATTCAGAACACCAATAACATCTTACACTATGTGAATTATTTATTTCAAACATACTCATTTTATATACAAGCCAAAGGGACCACATCACATCATAAAACAGAAAATAACATTTGTGCAATATCAAGCCAAAATGAGACGTCATAATTCTTTTAAATGAAGAATTTCTAGCTCTCAGGGCAAAGTTTAAATGGCTCGAATACTTTTTTCTGGTTAGTATTATTTAGCAAGTTATTTTTCTACGGGATGGGGTCGCTAACCCCATGCTTAACTCTTCTCTTTACTGTACAGATTAGATAATAAAAATCACAATAATAATGTTTTTCGCTCTTAAGGTGGCCTGCTTGAATACCTGAGCTACCTGTTCCTGTTATCTCGATATTTCGACAAGTTATCTGTCATTTTGTTTGTTCTAATACATCATTATGTCTAGTAATCTCATACTCTATTGAGGTGCGTTTGTGTAAAGTTTACGATATTTCACTATACAAATTAAAAAAAGAGACTAATCAGAGACATTGTGGTGGCTGACAATGTATATTGAAAAGAATGTACATTATTCAGATGTCAATTGACTGGACTGCTAGGCGAGAATATATTTTATGGACGATCCTTGAACGAAAATTAAGTGACCTTGAGAAATGTTAGCCAATCAGTAAACAATCAGCATAGAGTAAAACTATATTATACAAAACCAAATAGTTAAAGTGAATACACTTCTTTTATATGGTCCAAAAGCTTGTCAAGGTTAGAAAAAGGTTCAAAGAGTTCCAAAATCGTAATGCATAAGGTAGAGGAACTCATCCATATGACTCCATAATGGTTGCTCTCTGGAGTCATGATAAAGTCATAAAAATCTTCTCAGCCTCGACCACATAGATTCATTATTGTTTGTATGTACTCCGGTTGTGTAAGTATATCATTTTTATCACGGATATGTCCCTACAATACTCATACCACTGCACACCCGAAGCTCCTGTAACATCTGCGATTATTGCAACCAATGTTACTGGTGCTTTTATTATATAGTTGGCGATAATTATTATAATATGCCTTAGTCTCAATCTGGATCGAGCGATAAGGGTTCTTATTTTAGCAAACGTCTTCCTTCAACATATATTACATCGAAGGACAACATCACGGTGGTCTGAACAAGGTCTACAAGTCATTTAATACTCGTAATTACAAATACAGGAACTTCTTAGTAGATTCATTTGTTGTAGCCGCTTAATTGTCAAGTTTTCCCTAAAATTCTCTTCAAACCGATAGTACATGAGCATCAGGTACTGAAATTGGCGCTATGACCTTGAAATCCCTCAAACGCTTCTGATTGGCTCGTCCATAAATTATAGTCTCGCCGACTGCTAACTTCTAACTGCCGATCATTCAATATTTATCGTCAGGATCGTTCAAGAAATAAGATCAAATAAACATTCGAGGTTTCATACCAACTGTTTATTAACTGAATCATTATTTTTACTGAAGAAATGGCAATAACAATTATTACCATTATTATTATTATTATTATTATTATTATTATTATTATTATTGTTTTCCTTCAAATTCCCAAGTTGGTAATTATCATTACTATTATTATTACAAAAATGTATATTTGTAAACAATATTTAAATGATAAGATAAAATAAACAATTGTTTATTCAAAAGGGGTTTTTGGTGAAGATTTAGTATTTGCATAGTTGAAATCATGAGTCAATTGAAGCTAGACCACCAAGGAAAACCTGGAATCACTAGACGGCCGTTTCATCCTATTATGGGACTCTTCAGCAGTGCGCATCCACGACTTCGCCTCTAGAGATTCGAACCCAGGGCTTACCAGTTTCGCATCAGAGTCAGCTCAATGTCTATCGGTTAAGTGCTCTGGCACAAGACTGGTAGGTTCTGGGTTCAAATCTTGCGAGGTGGGATCGTGGATGCGCACTGCCGCTGAGGAGTCCTACAATAGGACGAAACGGCCATTCACTGATTCCAGGTTTTCCTTGGTGACCTAGATGCAATTGACTCGTGCTATCAACTATGCAAATTGTTTATTCCCTCATTCATTCATACATCCTTTTATTTAGTTTTTATTTACTTATTTACTCATTTATATAATTATGCGGTTTACATCTCAGTTCATTGATTTCTCTCGAACAAACAAAACAAAACAAACACACCTTAACAATCTTGTTAGGATAAACAAACAAATTAGTTAATTTAATTTGTACTCTACCCTCTTTTATTATTGTCACTTTAACTACATTGATACAAAAATAGCCGTTAATATACAATACTGATAACTTGAAAAATGTTAAGTTTCTTCTTGTTAAGAAATAAATACATTTTCATAGTTGAAATCATGAATCAATTGAAGCTAAGCCACTATGGAAAACCTGGAAGAACTAGATGGCCGTTTCGTCCTATTGTGTGACTTCTCAGCAGTGTGCATACACGATCCCGACTGGCGAGATTCCAACCCAAGACCTACCAGTCTGGCACCAGAGCACTTAACCTACTAGACCACTGAGCTGGCATCCAACGGTGTTAATGTCTTACTTCAATCAATCCACGAAGTTGAGCAATCGTTCACCAATTGTCTTCAGTGAGTTGATATCTTACAACAGACCTGATTGAACTCCACTGGTCACTGCCTATCACTAGAAATCCAGGAAATATCTCTTGAAGTCAGTCACTGGTGAGAATATAATTATAACCATAAGGGGTTTTGTGGAGATTTCAGTAAATAAATAAATAATACAATTGTGATAGATAAGTATTGAATAGGATGATGAATTATGATGTAAGTATTTTCACGGATTGTATATTGAAATGAGAATTGGCAAAGTAAGAGTAACATTCTCACAATTGAAGAACATATTCAATTCAAAACAACTGTCCATCAGAATCTTCAAAATGAACATTGAAACAGTTCTATTGTACGAAGCTGAAATACGTAGAAATACTACAATATAGCATCAGAAATTTACAAGTAATTGTGAACAATTGTCCAGGTAAGATATTCGAATATCCGTTGACCAGATACCATCAGTAACAGCCTATTACTAGGGAATAGAACAAACCAACTTCCAACTAAGGAAGAAATGAGGAAAAGACGTTGGATGTAGATCAGTCAGTCAGCTATAACGTAGGACCAGGCAGATAAATGCATCGGTCCAAGTTGCCATACCTTATTAGCACAACAAGATGAACACCGAGTTTATAGAATTAGTTAATTTAGTGGTGTTAATATATAAAAGAAAGGTTGTATATAAGGATATATTACAGGAAGGAAGACAGATATAAAGCAATTTTAATCTAAAAGTTTAGAAGAAGATAAAGAGTGTATACACCTGCACCATTGTGATCGATTCTGAGCCGTATCACCTTTAGTCTCCAACCATTGGTTACGATAGTCACGCAGATCCCGACCAAGTAGTATGCATCTACCAACATAGCTTAAACTAAAAGTTAGTGACTTCAAGTATTGATGCCATGTTTTGGTTTCGCCGCCCCTAACTATGGAAGTGCATAGGACTTACATTGTGAAAATCAAATTACATTACAAGGTAGTCCCAAACTTGAAATTCTAAAGGAAAACGAAAAAGAGAAAAGCCAAAGAACACACTGAGTTGGTAATTTGAAGCAGATATAAAAAGGAACAATATCAATCCGAAACAACTAGAAAGAATTGTTCTGAACAGAGTTGAATGTAGAATTCCGGTGAGCAGCTTATGCTTCTTCTCAATGAGTGGTGGTAGGGATAAGGAAGTAATGTTGAAACAAATGATGTGAAAAACTTTTGTAAATATTTTTGAAATTAGGTCAATGTAGATTATGTTAAATGAGTTCGTGAAGTTGATTACGTTGTAGATAAGATATTTATTTATTGTTTTCAAGGATGACTTGAATGACCAGGCTCTTAATTCACTGGAGTTTAAGGGATTTACTAAACTGATTCTTTCAACCCCCCCCCCTATAACACTTTATTTTGTTTACTTTTCTATTAATAAGGAGCAATATAAGCATATTATTTACTGAGATTGTAAAACTTATTCTATTGGGTGATAGTCTTGTATTCTCATATCAGATAAATTAGGTCGAATTTTAGTCAATAATTTTGTCCTATTGGAGCATTTTACAGTCAGTCGCACTTCGTATCGTCACATTTCATCCATTAATCATCATCTTTTCCTCAGTATACGGTTGTGAAGATTATTATATCTCTGCTTGAGATCATGAACAGGTTCATGCTAGACCATCATTGAAAACCTGGAATCACTGGACGGCCGTTTCGTTATATTGAGGGACTCCTCATAAGTGCACATCCACGATCCCATTTCGCGAGATCCAAACCCAGGACCTATCAGTCTCGTGCACAAGCGCTTAACCTTCAGACCATTGAGCTGGTGTTGTTAATGTCTGCTAATGTCTTACTACAACCAATCTACAAAATTGCGTGACCATCTTCCATTGTACTGAGATAGAAACCTGCCTCTACCTGACATGGATTATCTCCACTGGTCACGGCTTCTCACTTGAACTCCAAGAATTCCCCCACGAAGCTAGTCACTAGTGAGCAGCATACAAAACATGTTTTATGTATTATATGTATTAACTAATGAAATGCGTCGCTGTGCTTTTTATTTGAAGGGTGAATGTAATCTTCAGGTGATACCAATCTATGTATTTTTCCTGTACTGGGTAATCCACAATGCTTTTCTAATTCATGAATCAATATTCAAGGCTATAACACTACTGTGGTACATGAGTTTATCCATCGCATCAAGGTAGTAACTATAGCCTTCCCTGTCACTAGTACTACTATTTTTTCTTACTTGTTTTTATCGTTTTCTTTATTTGTTCTGGTTATGTTGACAGGTATGCACTAGCTTCAAATTTATTTCAATTTGAAATCGTTTCCGGATTATTCTGTTGTTGATATTTTGACTGAAATTTGATCAGTCTTGGTTATCATATAAGCTTCCTGTATGGATTACCTTGATATAGAATAGATGGAATATGACTACTACTTTATATCAACTTCAACTTTACTGATCACTAACTTACTGTAAAAAGTTTCATTAATCCAAAGTTTGGTACATGGTAGCCTCTACGATTATTCAAACCAACGATTTAGATATTCTATGTTGGTGACAAATCCACCATCCTGATAAGAGAACAGTCTAGAAATACTCATAAACTGATTAAAGACATCTTCAATTATGTCACATTTACAAGAGAAGTCAAAGACAAAATCTCAGTCTTAAGTTTTTTTTAGCCAACTGAACAAGTACAGGAACTTCAAGAACATAAACCACAAGGATCAAATAATACATTACATGGGTTAAAACTCAACAGCACACAAAAGAAGCTGTGCCCGACACAATTGAGAAGATTCAAAAACCACTCTAGTACTCTGGCTAAACAAAAACATTGAAGAGACTCATCTCCAATACATTGTATGTAAGAATGTATACCCCAATAAGTTTATCGAAACGTCTCTGGTCAGTCAACATGCCATCGAAAAATCAACCTTAGCAATCAAGAAATAGGTCGTTCTATCTCAGAAACCGTTATGAATATATAAATAAATGGAATAAACTACAATCACAAACCAACACATTTATAGCATTCCATTTTATGGAGACCAAAAGACATGACAGCGAAGAAAGATAAATCCAACATCATTTACAGAATAAATATCACCAAATAGCGAGAAAGATTACCTACGCATAAAGCAACATAAATTATTAATAATGTAACATAATACATTGCCACAAGCATCATTTCGTGCAGAGAATTATAAACGTGAATTCAATTGAAGAAATGTAAATTTTTGGGTTGAAGGAACTCTAGAAACGTGGTATTCAGATAATTAAGCGGACAGCAAAGCAATCAGCACACTGATATAAACCTAATCTATCAACTATGATACGGAAGAGATTAATTACTCACAAACTAAGAGGTCAATCAACAAAGATGATCAACATGACTTCAAAGCTGAATGAAGGTGACAAAATCTACGAATGCGAGTAACCACAAACAAGGTCATCATAATGAAATACTTACTTAAGCCTGTTACCCCTTGTGGAGGAACATAGACCACTCACCATTATTCTCCATTCAAACCTGTCCTCGGTAATCCTTTCCAGTTCTTCCCAGTTAACGTTCATCCTTTTCATATCTGCTTCAATCTCCCGGTTTAATGTGTTCTTTGGCCTTCCTCCTTTCCGTTTCCCTTCCGGATTCCAAGTTAAAGCCTGCCTTGTGATGCAGTTTGGTGATTTCCTTAATATATGTCCGATTCGCTTCTAACGTCTTTTCCTAATTTTCTCTTCAACTGGAAGCTGGTTTGTCCTCTCCCATAGTATCCGATCAGTGAATGTTGAGTATTTTGCGTAGACAACTGTTTATAAATACTTGTACTTTCTTGACTATGTATGTAGTAGTTCTACACGTTTCAGGTCTGTACAGTAGGACTGTCTTAACGTTCATATTGAAGATTTTTTCTGGTTAGCGTTTTTTAGCGATTTAGTTTTCTACGGGATGGGGTCTCTAACCTCATGCCCAACCCTCCTCCTTTACCCGGGCTTGGAACGGCAGTAACTCTAGAAAAGCTACAGGAGGAGTTCATCATAATGAACTAGTATACAATTTGCGGAGTAACTAGAAAGGTCTATTATGCTTGAAGTAGTCTTTGAACATGTTATCCAGAATGATAGTGAAAGCTCCCTAATTAAATCATCTAGCCTAAAGAATTCAACATCACTAAAAGTAATGAGTTACAAATTAAATTATTATGACAACAGTTGATAATTGATATTCTTCATAAGGATACATAACAACTCTATGCGGCAAAATGAGGAAGACTATAAATAATCTTGGATTATGATACTAAATAAAGTGACTTCAAACGCCTAATAAACCATCTGTACAAACTAACAAGAAATTCAAGTCTCAAAAATTTCTGCTAATCGCCAATCAAATTAGTTCATCTTCTCTTATGGTTACAGCATAAAGCTTGGAGATACAATTCAGTTGTACAAATCTAAGTAGATCGATTGAGGTTCAAACATATGATCCTTCTATCAACTTTATATAACCTGGTAAAAGCTAACTTAAATGACGTCGTTATTAATAAAGGTTTGAATTGTCAAGATAAGTCAAAGGAACCCGTTGTCTTGAAATACCAATGAAGGGATAATTTAAACCTATTTCTAAAAATGCCCCCGAATGCCCTGGTACGGTCGAGAGTGGGGAGAGTCCGCTCTCCCTCTCCAAATGCTCTCACATGGCCACGCAAATATATAGCCTCTGCCAGGGAAGTTCTACTAACTGCCTTCTTGTGGCTTTGTTGTTGTTTACGAAATTGAGAGGACGAAAAGCGAATGTCTGGCGCTTTAACCGGGTTGGTGGATGTGGAGGACCCACCTAGGGGAGTTGGAAAAACCTGACTCCAAACCAATGGTGCACATGGGCTCCAGTATCCTGATGGAAAGAATGGCGAATGAACCTCTTACTGCTCACCGGCTATCATGGGACTGCAACTCCTGACGATGCTCCATTGCCTTGTGGGTTAGACTTTAGGTCAAAGGCTTGGGGTGTGGTCCACTAAGAAAACCACCTGCTTCGGTTTGGGCACCCGGGCAGTATCACAGTCCTCATACAAATAAATGAAATGATGACTTGTACTGACAATCTTATTTACACGCTTACTATATGCGAGACAATTTGCATTATTATTATTATTATTATTATTATTATTATTATTATTATTATTATTATTATTATTATTATTTACCATATCGCTAATTCACCCCCTTTTACTCCCCATTTGTGTACCCTTATTCTTCAACTTATGCAGCAGCTCGCCCATGGTGGAAACTCTGTCCTATCTAAACGATCTCCAGTCACTGTCTGGTTGAAAGTGAATGCTACCACAAATTACGAATACTGAAGCAGTCTTTCTGAAACCACGTACGATGTTCATACTGGCCTCCTTCAACCTTCGCACACTAATGAAGATCAGACAACAGATGGAGCTGGCTTTGTCTTTAGAAAGTCTTAATGTTGATGTTTGCTGTCTATCCGAAACCCGTATTCAAGACTCTAGTGAAGTACTACAAATTCGCTCTCCATCTGTCGCTTCGAAAAGCTTGTTTCACGTGCGCTTATCCGGAGACTCTGTGACATCTTCGTCCGGTCTTGCTGGCGTTGGTGTTGCACTAAGCGCTAGAGCTGAGGCAGAACTAATCGATTGGATCTCCATTAACAGTCGGTTATGTGCTGTTAGATTAGAAAGTTCCATCAAAGTGAGAAGAAATCGGCGTGAGAAACGGTGTCTTTTCGTCATATCCGCCTATGCCCCGACAGATTGCAGCACGGATGCAATCAAGGATGAGTTTTACCACCAGTTAACAGTTCTTCTCCAGAAAGCGCGTTCGACAGATATTGTAGTACTAGCCGGAGACTTGAATGCACAGGTCGGGCGTCTAGGCACAGAAGAGAGTCGTCTAGGTGGCCGATGGGGACTTGTTGGTCACAGGACAGATAACGGGGACCGTTTGCTGCAACTGTGCACAGACCACAACCTGTTTCTGGCCAGCACTAACTTCCGGCACAGTCATCGCCGGTGTACCACCTGGCGTCCTCCCCCTGCATCTCAAGCCTGGACTCAGATTGATCACATCGCGATCAGCTACCGCTGGCGTGGTTGTGTACAAGACTGCCGCTCCTTTTAGAGTACCTATCTGGAGTCTGATCATGCCCTGGTCTGCGCCAATCTCACCTTACTTTTCAGTGGCCGAAGGATTGACCGCCATCAACGGATCGATGTTAGTAAACTGTCTGCAACTTCTGTTTCAAGTAAGTATCGAGCGGAGCTAGCCTCTAGGCTAGCTACCATCCCACCGAAAAGTATAGATGAGCATTGACTGCATCTTCATGACGCCATGAAAATGGCGAGTAAAGCCGCTTGCGGCTTCGCTAAACGTCCCTCTTACAAGCACTGGGTTTCTTCTGGCTCCTTACAACTGATCGAAGCCCGTCGGTCTACTCCGGGTGACCGTGATTTGACCACAAACGAAGGCTGTTACGTAATGAAATCGGCAAAGCTTGCGTAAGGACTGAGAAACCTGGTGGTCGGAGAGTGCTAGTGAGATGGAAGCAGCAGCTGCATCTGGTAACTGCCGGAAGCTCTTTCAACTCTTCCGAGCCATTGGCAGCGAGAGGTCAAGTATGAGTGAAACAATCTACGAGGATGACGGGATGCCAATCACTAACATCTCTCGACGTCTTGGACGATGGGCGGAATTCTTCGAAGGGTAGTTCAACTGGCCTGCTGCTCCGGCAACATCAACCAGTTAGTCCTGCCCATCATGGCCAGTGGCGACTGATCCACCAAACGAGAAGGAAGTCCGCAAGGAACTCCGACTCTTGAAGCGCTACAAATCACCTGGCCCAGATGACTTACCTCCGGCTCTTTTTAAAGATGGTGGTGACTTTCTGGCTAAGAAACTGACGTTGTTGTTTGCAAAGGTTTGGGAGCAAGAAAGTGTTCCAACATCATGGAATGAGTCAATAGTCGTCCCTATCTTTAAAAAGGGTTCACGTTGTTCCTGTAACAACAATCGGGTGATAAGTCTAATTTCGATTGCGTCCAAACTATTGGCTTCTATCATTCTTCGTAGGTTGTTTAAAACCCGAGAACGATTGACTCGCGAGGAGCAGGCTGGTTTTCGTTCTGGTCGAGGATGCATTGATCACATCTTCACCCTCCGCCAAATGTTAGAACACCGTCATAATTATCGCAGGCCAACAATCGTAGTGTTTCTTGATAACAGGGCGGCCTTCGATTCGTTGGATGGGACTGTTCTCTGGGATTGTCTATTAAAGAAGGGTGTGCCTGAGAAATTCATTAACATCTTAAAGGCCCTGTATATGAACACCTCAGGCAGAGTGAGGACATACAACCACCTTTCTCCCATGTTCCATTCGAGCAGTGGGGTTAGGCAGGGTTGCCCAATCTCACCATTCCTCTTCAACTTTGCCATCGACGACATCCTGGAAACAGCTCTGATGGATGTAAGTAATGGCGGTGTGGATATGTTGCCTGGAGAACGACTTCTCGACCTTGAGTATGCGGATGATATTGTCTTACTGTGCGATAATGCTCAAGGCATGCAATCAGCACTTAATCAGTTGGCAATCAGTGTCCGCAGGTACGGCATGTGCTTTGCACCCTCCAAGTGCAAAGTACTCCTACAAGACTGGCAGGATTCTCATCCTGTACTCACCCTGGATGGTGAGCAGATCGAAGTAGTTGAGAAGTTCGTGTATCTAGGTAGCTATATAAGTGCTGGTGGTGGCGTGAGTGATGAGATTGATGCACGTATAATGAAAGCCAGAGCGGCTTATGCCAATCCGGGCCATCTTTGGCGCCTTCGTGATGTTAGTCTGGCTGTAAAATGTCGGATCTACAACGCGTCGGTGAGAGCAGTTTTGCTCTATGCTTGTGAAACCTGGCCTCTCCGAGTTGAGGATGTTAGACGTCTCTCTGTGTTCGATCATCGTTGTCTCCGAAGGATTGCTGACATAGTGGCAACACCATGTTAGTAATGCAGAGGTTCGGCATCGTGTGTTCGAGCACAGAGACGATAATTCAATTGGTGTCACCATCTTGAAACACCGACTTCGGTGGCTTGGACATGTTTTACGAATGTCGTCCCAGAGACTTCCACTTCCGACCCTGGGACTGGTTGGAAAAAGCGGAGAGGAGGTCAGTGTATGACATGGTGTCATGGCATGAAAGAAAGCTGCAAAGGGCTAGCTTCCGTCGGTCGTTCACGACTCCCTGGCTGGGGTCCGAGAGATGGTGCAACACAGTGGCTAGAGACGTTATCAGATATGGCTCAGAATAGAAGCCAGTGGCATGCCTGATTTAACCTTCTTCTACTTTCTTCATAAAGAGTGGCTATAACTTTCCTAACTGAGAGAGCTCTTCTGGTTGTACATTTCAATCCCCCTTATCTTTTCATCCTTTCTCTTCCTATTTTCATTATTTTGTGTGGCGCATATGTATCTGGTGCCCTTTTGTACCAATATGCATGTGTTTAAATAAATAAAAATATTTCTAATAATATGACCACTATCAATTACATGTTCCAAGATAGAACTGAGTATTGTTTTCATCTGGTCCTTCCCAAACCATACTGGTAGATGTTCACTGATTCATTAGACTGATAGGTCGTGGGTTCGAATTATGCAAGTGCGAGGTCGTAGATGCTCACTGCTAAGGAGACCTGTAACAGGACGAAAAGGCCGTCCAGTGCTTTCAGGCTTTCCATGGTGGTCTAGATTCAATTGACTCATGCTTTCAATTATGATAATCACAATTCATCATTTATAGCTTGGATAATATTCACAAGTGTTTTATAAAATGAGATAAGAATACTTAAAAACATACCTACATAGTTTAAACACGAACATACATCAATTTCAGCTGAATAACAATATTTCCACTTCAAATGGTCTTTTCTTGTTGTTGTTATTGTTGAAGAAGAAGAAGAAATGACAAAGTAAAATAAGCGAATTTGTTTACTGTTGATTAAAATGAGATGTGAAGAGAAAAAAGAAAAAAAAACGAACCTGCAAAAATTCTTTTCCTTTCAAACGAATTTCACATAATGGTTAACCATTGAAGAAAAAGAAACATAATCAATAATATTGTATTAAAACAGATTAGATATTAAATGATCAAAAGTTGTTGACAGAATTTATCTTTATATATAGAGAGTTGAAATCATAAGTCAATTGAAGCTAGACCACCAAGGAAAACCTGAAAACAGTGAACGGCCGTTTCGTCCTATTATGGGACTCCTCAATGACAGTGTGCATCCACGATCTCGCCTCGTGAGATTCGAAGCCAGAACCTACCAGTCTCGCGCCAGAGCACTTGACACTTGAGAATTTGTTTACTATAAAGGATGTAGTGAGCTCTTTTCTTTTCAATTTCATAGTTAGCATCATGGACAAAACTTAGTTAAACGATCAAAAAAAACTAAGAATTGAATAACTGTTGTCATTGTACAGGATACTTCATTGATATTGCTGTGTCTCTAAATCACCAGAGATTGAACTTAGAACTTTAAGGATCCATGGTAAGCGCCTAAGTTTAAGATCACTGAGTTGCAATTCATTGGCTTTTAACGTTTAACTGAAATTCTCCAGTAAAAATAACCATGATACTGAATAACTTTGATAATGTGAAATGTAGAGTTCTAAGGGTTTAGGATAGTAATGATGATCACCAAAGTTACGGGTTGTTAAAATTGACAAAAATAATCTTGATCAAATTCATTTAGTATTGTTTGTTTGAATCTTCCAATTGATGCTTAGGACTGCAATTGATCAATCTTTTATTGATATATGTGCATACTGTGCGTATTGCTTCGATATAGCCTTAATTCACAAGCATTGTAAACAAAGATGGATGTCGGCTAGCAGTGGACGCACGTATCGTCCTATTTGGGACTCATCAGCTGGATGTACCTTCATCTCAGAGTTGATGTTCACTCTGGCACTCGAAACCAATACCATTCACATGAAATGCCATCGCGTTATCCAATCAGCCACTGAGTCCTGATAGCCAGTTGCTTGTGCAATGGGTTGAATTTTAAACTCACTCATGCCAATTAGATACTGATCAGTTGCAGTCCTAAATATCAATAGGAAGAATTATAGCAACTATCCTACAATCAGTTTCGAGTATGGTCAATTTTGGTTAATCCTTTTTGTTAACTTAACAGACATTGTCATTTGGATAATAACAAATCGCATATTCTTTGGACTGTTATGATCACTAGAACAAATGACACTCTAGCTAAAATGTTGATCGCTTAAGTATCATTCGATGACCCATACTCCTCCCCATATATGTATGCACGCAAATCCTATTATCAGCCTTTGTTTTATTTCGCTGTGCCCTTATACAATTTGACTATAAATTGCCTATGTAATTGCTTGCTCACTCACTCCTAGCTGCTCACTGATATTACCTCATGTGCTTGTAACCTTCTGGCCTGAGTCATTTGTCAAAAAATTGTAGTTGCTGCTTCCCTTTGCCTTCTGATCTTAAGATTTACATTATAACGGTTATCGAAGTGAACGATTAGTGAAGCACGGCACTACAGATTCAAACAAACAATACTAAGTGAATTTAAACTTCACCCCATTGCACAAGCAACTGGCTATCACTTCTCAGTGGCTGAGTAGATAACGCGATGGTGTTTGAAGCGAATGGTACTGGATTCGAATACCATAATGAACACCAACTGTGGGATGCAGGTACATCCACCTGACGAGTCCCAAATAAGACGAAACATGCGTCCTGGATTCCCCTGCTAACCACTATCCATCTTTGCTTATCTTAATTCACGTTTTTAGGTTACCTATTACATTAAAGACAAATTAAAAGTTTGCTTAGAGATAGTTACGAATCAATTTATGTAAACGTTTAGTTAAAACATATTCACACACACACACACATACACAAGAATATTGATCACAAATACAAAAATCCTATACAGAGTTATGTAATATTTGGCATACAAATTCATAAATACGTAAAAATTTACAAACACAGATTGTTGAATAAACCTTGACAACAAAAATAACCGTAGAAAAAGTTTAGTACAATGATTCGGACATAAAAAAGCTCATAGTCAATAAAGTAGTAGAAAAAAAAATTTACTTGAACTTCACGATACTACTTACTAATCAACTAATCAACATTAATAAACAAATATCATACGAAATACAAAATAATTAGCAATAGTATTGTAAGTAGTAAGTAGTAGGGTTATAAGAAATGAAAATAATTAGTAGTATTGTAAGTAGTAGGGTTATATGAAATGAATAAATAGAAATTAACATTCTCTTTTGTTTTAAAATAATTCATTTTATTAAAAGCAGATTGAAACATTGAATACTTATAATTAAGTATGCATTAATATGAATCCAATTTACAGCATGATTACAAGCATGTCTACCATTGATAAGTAGTACTTCTGCGAAGGATTCTATTGAGAAAAAATTTACATTAAACGATTAGCATTAGTTAATTAAAGCATATTTATAAGTATATATGATGATATCAGATTAAAGATCAGAAAAGGGTTTTGTAGAGAATTCAGTATTTTCATAGTTGAAATCATGAGTCAATTGAAGTTAGACCACCATGGAAAACCTGGAAGCATTGGACGGCCGTTTCGTCCTATTATGGGACTCCTCAGCAGTGCTGCAGTGAATTGATTGAAGTTAGACATTAACACCGTTGGATGCCGGCTCAGTAGTCTATCGTTCAAGTTCTCTGACGCGAGACTGTTAGGTCCTGAGTTTGAATCTCGTGAGGTGGGATCGTGGATGCGCACTGCTGAGGACTCCCATAATAAGACGACATGGCCGTCCAGTGCTTCCAGGTTTTCCTTGGTGGTCTGGCTTCCATTGACTCATGATTTCAACTATGAAGATATCAGATTAGTTTATTATTGGGAATACCAAGGAAATACCTTGAAAAATGCCCAGAGGGGTACTAAAAATTGTGATAAACATTTTATTTAGTCAGCATTCAATAGAGTATCTCAGAAACATCTAAAAAGTAAAGAGCCACGTGACACACTTCTAATTGAATGATTACCTATGCTACTACTATGTTAATTAGGGTTCCACAACCTTTCAGACACCGAGGTCCGTCTAAAATGCTATAAATAACCTCAATTTTCTGGACTAACCTTGGAGTAATGCGTTTTTTCGCCATTTCGTGCCCTTACTCTCGTATTCACATTATCATGTAAATTTAGCCTAGAGTTACTAGAAGAGCTTAGGAAACCTATTCAAGCGTTCGTTAAAAAAATTTATTTTTCGTATTATAAACAATTAAACTATTCGACCATTACCATACATGTGTATAGATCGTTAATTGAAAATCTCAAAGACGATAATATTTATATAGTTGAAATCATGAGTCAATTGAAGATAGACCACCAAGGAAAACCTGAAAGCACTGGACGGCCATTTTGTCATATTGTGGGACTCCTCAGCAGTGCGCATCCACGATCCCACCTCGCACATGAGACTGATAGGTCCTGGGCTCGAATCATGAACAGTTGTTTCGTCTAGGCATTAATCACTTTCAACCTCCACATTGAGTATCGAGCTCAGAACACCAGGTCTTGTATACAAATGATTAACCGTCAGACCACTAATCCAGAATACAATAATGTATTTATCTAACCGTAATCTTACCATGGTATTACAAGATTATTTCCCATTTTTTAGTGAATAACTGACTAACATCCGACACAATTAGATCCCATTGGTCACAGTTTCTCATTGAAATTCTACGATTACTTCTTAGAAATAAATATATATCGGATTCATCGCAATAGTCAGCAATAAACAACGTAGCTAATGGATGATATGTACATCTACCCAAGTCGCTAAACCACATCAATAGAGCGAGATGAAATTATCAAGATAAGTCCAAGAGTCGAAGAGATACTAATACCATTTCTGGTTGAAGGAACGAAATGAATCAAGATAATATGGATTCATGGAATATCCAACTCAGAGAACAAAACTTACTTACAATTTTCAAACTCAAGATTGAAGGAAAGAAAAAGAGTGAATGAATCTGAGTTAATGTGAGAGATTTTTTGAACTATGTCTCTTGACATTTTCAACTATTCGTTAAGATTATCATACTGATCCTAATCATGTAATCTGTATCTGCCACCACGGCTCAATGTAATGGTTAACAACTTCATGGACAGATACCATTTAGACCATTGCCCTCTACTAGCTTCCTTCTAACTTACTTCTACACTAGACTACTTTGAGTGTCAATATGGGCGGTGTTTAAGCACACGTAATACATATCATTATAGACACTTAACAACAGACATTTTAAGAATCTAAGAAAGTGAAAATCTTATTTACAGCAAAATCTTTAGTTGTTATCTTCGTTGTTTATCACTGTCCCTTTTCCCTCTGACATTATAGAAAGGGATTTAAAAGATTTTTAATATCAGTAGGTAAATAATTGACCTTTAAAAACTATAATATTTTGTACGTCAAAGTTGAGACGATGACTTATCAATCACTTCCCACTTCCCTAAGATTTTGTAATCTCAATACTTCAATGGGTAACTAATGGACAGGAAACTATTGTATTCAAAGGTTATATTTGACCTTAAACCCCCAAAAGATCCTAGACATTATATGGAAATTTGTAAATTGTTCTCTCATAGTAAAATCATTTCCTAGAATTCTGTTGGAAGGTTACAAGAAACTCTGTTGACCACAGTATTTTCATCATTTTCCTATTTACTAAAGACTTTTCAAATTGAAAAAACTGAAGTGAAGGGATTTATTCATATAATTGACAAGCCTACAATATACACATTCTTCTTTATAACTTCTCTCACTGTAATAATTTGATTGTTTAATGACTATTACATTTATTTATTTATTTAAACACATAAATATTGGTACAAGGAAGCACCAGATACATATGCGCCACACAAATCTCATTTGAGGGCTGAGATACTACCCAGGTGCCCAAACCGAAGCAGGTGGTTTTCTTAGAGGACCACACACGTAGCCTTTGACCTAATGGTCTGATCCACAAAGCAGTGGAGCATTGTAAGAAGATGCAGTCCCATGCTAGCCGGTGACCAACGATTGGTTCATATGCCATTTGTTCCCTCATGATAATGGAGCTCATGTGCACCATTGGTTTGGGATGGGGATTTTCCAACTCCCCTAGTTGGACTTTCTGTGTCCACCAATCCGGTTAAAGCGCCGGACATTAGCTTTTCGTCCTCTCAATTTCGTAAACAACAGTAGTGCAACGAGAAGGCAGTGAGTAGGACTTCCCTGGCAGAGGTTATATACTATTACATCATTTCCCACAATTCAACATGTCGTAGCCATACATAGTTTTATTGTCATCGAGATTTCCGGGTATATGTCCTTAAAATATTGATACTACTTCACAACTGTTAATTCTCATATATCAGTAAGCACAGCTGTACCGGTTTCTTCATGACCCAATTCATTTTTAAAACCATCAATTGTGTAAGAGTCATCACTTATACACCTCTCAAGTCTATATAGCTGGTACTGGAATATAACATTATTACGTTTATCCTGATACTATGATGATTTTATTTTCACTACACAACTGTATGAAAGCTTTTCAAAGTAACTCCCTCTCTTACGCATGCAATTTTGAGTCAAATAAACCAGTGGCCATGTCTCAAACTGATCGATAAAACTCAATCAGAACTAGGAAGGACTTGATATGTATAATATTGGTAATTATTCAGTGGTTGATTGTTTGAGTAAATGATGTTTTAAGCGAGAGAATAGAGCAGAAAAACATGCTCAGAATCTAACAATAGTATTATTATTATTCTAGTTTTGCACTTACCTGTAATCATTGTAGTGGCACTAATAGTACCTAAACTATTCGATGCAGTACACGTGTAAAGATCACCAAAATCTAGTGTTTTTATTGGTGTCAAATCAAGCACCAGATCACGAATTAAACCAGCATTTAAATAGGTTAATTTTGTTCTATAAGAAATTAGATTAAAATATTTTTTTTGAAAATCAACAAAAGAAAACATTTTTTAAGAAAAGTGTTAATGTATACTGATTAACTAATAAGTAGTAAATAATGACATGTATTATTATAAGGGTGAAACTGTTGGGTTCTTCGTGTAACACCGAGGTCTATTTTTAGTTAAGTAGCAATTGAAAATAAGGAGGCATTGACCAACTGTCTCATTCTAATTTAGGACTACTCATTGAGGTGTATCCATGATATCACTGTTAGACTGTAACCAGAATCTTCAGGTCTCTCAAGGAGTGATTAATCATCAGACAATTGAGCTGACATCCAATGGTTAGTATATTTAATTTCAATGAATTTGAGATAGTGCGTAACCATCTCTCAATATAACTGGTGAGATGAAACAGCTTCATAATGATTCCTAGTTATCAATCGTCATTTAACTAAGACCAGTCAGTAATACTAACTATGTAATTCAACAATCTGCCCAAACCCGTGCAGTAATAATAATCATATATGTTACGTCCTCTACTTAATTAACGCAGAATACCATATACAACTAAAGGCACTCGAACGTATAGATTCCCAAATTTTCAAATCAGAAGACAGAAGAAACCAAGAGAGGTGATTGTTGGGTAAAAATCAAAGATGTACAGAAAAACATGTGCGTTTATAGTCATCAGCGTTTGTTAGAACATCATAGTTATTCAGCCAATACCCAAGAAGGCAAGTCATGCTACCGTCCAATCATTGCATGCCACGTTGAGATTTTAGAAAGCTGTATCAGGTTCCGATTGGGTGGAATCTCTTATGTTCGTTTAGGGCTTCTCAAGGCTCTATCGTACTTCTCGAAGGCCGTCCTGACAATGTGCTTATTAGTGACAACGAGATCTAATTTGCATCACTTCTTATGATAAGACGTGACTATTGGAGTTGAACCATGTCGAATATAAGACAGTTGTTCCTCAATGATATAGGAAGATGGTAGTGTAATAAAGCGAATCGATTGAAACTCAACATGTATACTACTGAGTGTCAGTTCAGTGATAGAGAAGTTTAGTGCTCTTCGTGAGACCTGAAGGTCATGAGTTTGATTCCTAGTGAAGTTGTAAGTGTGTACTTCTAAGCAGTCTCATACAAGGATGAGATAGTTACTTTTCTGGTGCTTCCCATTTTTCTGTGGAAATTTAACTAAGATCAGTCAATGATGCTTACCAAAGAGTATCGTGTTTGTTTTCATTTGTTATTGCTGTTGACACAACTCCATCTGTCAAGTCGTAACATAGTGACTATTCCTTAACTGACTTGAAGGTTAAAGATCATCTAAAAGAATGTTCTTCTAATCAATAAGCCATGATGGTTGATATTTATTAACAATTTGTATCTCCAACTTTGTGGGAATCGATGCTTGATGTGAGATACGAACTTACATCATTTAGATTCGCAGGCAGTTTTGTTATCAATGAACTATTAGGGCAATAGATAAGCTGATGCCGTTCATTCATCACCAGCTACTGAACACCGTAATATTGATTACTACCACATTAATAATCAACTTCAAAACTTAAGTAAACATAACCTTTATTTTCTACAGATCATAAAAACTTTTTTTCCTGGGATATCGGAGAGTTAGGGAATAGTTTGGAAAACATGACCTAATTCATTTCAGTTTTGTTTATTTGCATCACACAACAAAAATCTAACAACATATGGGAGTTTTTCTTGATTCAACTAAGTTTGAGGTTTAAATTTTTCCTTAGATAATCTTTTAACATCCTTTTTCTGTGGACTAGTTTACTTACTCACTTACTCCTGTTACCCATCGTCGAGGAGCATAGGCCGCACACCAGCATTCTACATCCAACTCTGTCCTGAGCCTTACTTTCCATTTCTTTCCAGTTAGCATTCATCCTTTTCATATCTGCTTCTATCTCCCGGCATAATGTGTTCTTTGGCCTTCCTCCTTTCCGCTTCCCTTCCGGATTCCAAGTTAGGGATTGCCTTGTAATGCACATTGGTGATTTTCTTAATGTATGTCCTATCCACTTCCAACGTCTTTTCCTAATTTCCTCTTCAACTGGAAGCTGGTTTGTCCTCTCCCATCAAATGCTGTTGCTGATAGTATCCGGCCAATGGATGTTGAGTATTTCGCGTAGACAACTGTTTAGAAATACTTGTACATTCTTGACGATGGATGTAGTAGTTCTCCACGTTTCAGCTCTGTACAGTAGGACTGTCTTGACGTTCCTATTAAAGACTCTCACTTTGATATTGGTTGAGAGTTGTTTTTAGTTCCATATGTTCTTCCATTGTAGAAATGCTGCCCTTGCATTGCCAATCCTCGCCTTTACATCTGCATCCGATCCTATGTGATATTGTAGTGGTAATAATGAAGCAGATATTTCAGCGCCATGAAATGATGAGAACAAAGCATTTAGATCCCATAGTGGAGGGGGTTGGAAACAGTTCTTTCAGGATAATAGGTGCGCTTCACTAGTGAGTACCAACCACTACGAAACCTACCTAGGTCTAACAGGATTTCCTATCGACTATCTTCAATCAATTATTATCTCATCGTTATGCACGAGATATCGAGTTTCTTATACCAGTGACCACGATAAAACTGAATCAGTAGAACTCAATTAATAATCAAGACTAGATAAATGTGAAATTAGTCATCACTCAATTGTAAATAATAAGGACGGTAATAGGAAAAATCTATGATTGTAAAACATGGATCAGATGCATTTTCGGTATAGTTGGAGAGTAAGTAGTAATGGAATTTAAGGTAGGTGTTTCTTCCTATATGGAATTTATCAACTTGATTTGCTTGTACCCCAATGTTGATGCTCATATCGAAACTCGAATTCAACGTCTGTCGCTTCAAAAAACCAATGCGTTAACAACTTAGTTACTCAATCCAGACACCAATGGCTTGTTTAATGGATGTGAATTTTAAATCAGTTGTAAAGGTTGTGTGAATCATGTTAAAGACCACAATTGATCGATCTCTTTTGGAACATTAGCATTCTGTGAGGAATGCCTGGATATCACGATATCAAACAAAGTGAAATGCTTTGAAAAGTACTTTAATATGCTTGAAAGGCGAATGTATTACTAATTTCATGTTTTAAATATTAAATATTGGGTGAAAGTTATTTTGGAAGCTTTTCATAAGTATTGTACTATGACGAATCGTACCACCATAGATAAAGACTATCACAGCAATCAATAGTATGTCACCCAATTCTTTGCCGTCAGCAAATTCTATTTATTTTTATAAACAGAAAAAGTAAAACTATGTGCGAAATAGGTGGAATATAGCCAGTAGTGGAATCAAGGATACGAGCTTCGTTGTATTTAAGACTCTTTAACTGGATGTACCTAGATCTCACAATTCGAACGTGGAAATTTTAGAACCAAACGTCAACGGATTATCCTCTTGCCCATTGAGTCCAGAAAGCCACTCCCTCAGACAACGGTTATGGATTTTAGCTTTATTTATAATGGCTTGAATTATCCTGTTGTTCGCAAACTAAGACTAAAAATGACTAAAACTCAATCTTAGTTGACATATGTTTGCAATATCATTCATTTTTCTGTTTATTTATTGAGCAACTCCTGAGATACAAATGAATAATTTTGACTGTAGGCTTCATTTCAGTCAACCAAAGTTATCTATATGTGTCTTCTGTGAACGTGCCACTGTAGTACATTCCAACATACCGTTTGAAAAATGTCAATAAAATGAATGGGCACGTTGCTCCAAAGAAGTCGTCCTTTAAAATAATCTATACAGTCAAAAGAATTGGATCAAAAGGAGGTCAAAGCAAAGTCATATGCAATGCTGAGGTGTTGGAAATCTATCAATTCAAGCGTGAACTCTATATGCAAAACGATACGTTCAACCTTTCAACCTTCCTTGACCGAAATTCTATTCAGTTATTACTTACTTACGCCTGTTACTCCCAATGAAGCATAGGCCGCCAACCAGCATTCTCCAACCCACTCTGTTCTTGGCCTTCTTATCTAGTTCTATCCAATCCTTGTTCATCCTTCTCATGTCTGTCTCTTTCTCGGTGTAATGTGTTCTTTGGTCTTCCTCTTCTCCTCTGACTTTCAGGATTCCATGTGAGGGCTTGTCTTGTGATGCAGTTGGGTGATTTCCTCAATGTGTACCCAATCCACTTCCAGTGCTTCTTCCTGATTTCTTCCTCCGCTGGATTCTGGTTTGTTCTCTCCCACAGTAACTTGTTGCTGATATTGTCTGGCCAACGGATCCGAAGTATCTTGCGTAGACAACTGTCAATAAACACCTGTATATTCTGGATGATGGCTTTCGTAGTTATCCACGTCTCCGCCCCATACAGTAGAACTGTCTTGACATTTGTATTGAGAATTCTGATCTTGGTGTTGGTTGACAATTGTTTTGAGTTCCATACGTTCTTTAGTTGTAAAATATGCTGCTCTTGCTTTGCTGATCCTCGCCCTATTCAGTTATACTTATACTTATACTGCGCAATTAGAATACATGTGAGAAAAAAACACCTCTTACCCAACAGATCCTGAAGTAATAGTTCCTGTTCGATTTGATATCCATCGACAAGCATGTTGTTCTACTGGTGGATTAGCATTGATTACACATATTAGTCGTAGATTACAACCAGATTTTTGAAATGGTTCAACGGGGAATATTCGAACAATTGGTGCATCTATAATACAATTATTTTATTGTAAACTAAATTTTTGGTGCGATATATGATTACGTAAGTACAAAAGTAACTCAGCCAAGATGAGTTAAGCTTTAAAACAATCTATGAAAAAAGCTTATTATTTTCGGTTACTGATTGCTTATTGATAAAAGGCTTAATTCGAAGTCAATATTCTAAGGATTTCTTGTGCCATATGATTGGAGGCGATTCGGGAGAAAATACTTAGACATAGGTTTCATACTAGTTGGTACTCTTTAGCAAGATATACTAACAATCTTAAAGGTAACTGGTATTTCCTGTGGGATATGAAATTTAATCACTTACTGTCATAATGTGAGATACTACCATTGAGTTTTCTTGGGTTTGAACTCACCAACTTTTGTTTGTCTAGTTACACCTACTATTGATTTGATTCTATCAGTTAAGTTGCGATAAGGCAGCTAGTTCAAGTGAGTCAATAACGCGTCCATTATATTACAATCCTATGTCTTCAGAGAACTGTTGTTAGGACGTTGGTAACCTATGAACACTTCTGTCAGTTTTTAAATGGTACTTAGCTAGAAATCTAAAAAGTGAAATTATATCCATCATCTAACAGTTTGCAGAAATATGCCAAATCCTACCATTCTTCTTTAACTTTACTGTCAATGATGTTCTAGAAACAGCTCTGATGGATGTAGATGATGATGATGTGGATATGTTGCCTGGAGAAAGACTTTCCGACCTTGAGTATATAGATGATATTATATTACTGTGCGATTATACCCAGGTCATGTAACTTAATCAGTTGGCTATTAGTGTTTGTAAGTATGACATGTGCTTTGCACCTTCCAAGTGCAAAGTACTTTTGCAAGGCCGGCAGCAGCCTGTACCTGAACCCACTCTTGGCAGTAAGCATGTATAATTAGTTGAGAAATTCATATATCTGGGTAGCTGTATAAATACTGATGATAGGATGAGTGATGGGATCAAATCACGTATAGTGAAAACCAAAGCATCTTATTCCAATTTGAGCCTACTCTAGTGCCTGTGTAATGATAGTCTGACTAAAAAAAGGTCAGATCCACAATGAATCACTGAGAGCAGTTTTTCTGGATAATTGTTAAACCTGGCCTCTCCTAGTTGAAGATGCCAAGTGACTCTATGTTTGACCATCGTTTTATTTGAAAGATTACTGACATTCAGTGACAACACCATCTTATTAATGTGGAAGTTCAGCAAAGTGTGCTTGGGCACAGCGGTGATAATTGAATTGATATCACCATCTTGAAACACCAACTTCAGTGGCTTAGGTATGTACTACGAATGACGTCCCATCGAATTCCATATAGTGCATTAATTTCTGACTCTGAGACTGCTTAAAAATAGTGGAGATGTTTGGTTTATGACATGGTGCTGGTGTATGGAAAGGTGTACAGGACCAGGTTCTGTCATTCCTTTACGACTACCTAGTTAGGGTGCTAGAGATAGTGTTATACAGTGAATGGAGACCCTATTAAACATAGCTTAGAATAGAAGCCGGCGGCGATCCTGTCGTAATTTTCTTTTACTTCCTTTATATAAATGAGAGAAACTTCCCTAGATAAAAAAATGCATTCTGGTTGCATTTCTTTTAGTGAACTGACTTAAGTATAATTGGTAACAACCTTTGCGATACATACACTATTTGAATATTTCGATATCAACTATATGATTGCTTATCAGTATTCGAAATGTGGCACCCTCTTATTTCGATTTGATTCCAAGTAGTTTGATGAATGACCAGAGTACTGCAGATTTTTAAACTTGAATGGAAATTGGCTATTCTATGACATTTGATAGTTCACCAGCTTAGATCGATCTGCGGCAACAAAACAAAATCTTGTGAATATGTACCGGAATAAAAATATATTATTGAATGCTTACGCCTAACTTGCAATCGAACTCGCCAAAGTGCTCGACCCATGGAATTTTCAGCATAGCACATATACTCACCGGCGTCATCAGCTTCAACCTGATCAAATTTAATTACATTTCCCTTAAAAAGAAATAAATCAACAAAGGAGCAATGAAAGTTTGTCCTCAAATGTGAAGATAAAACTTTTAAGAAAAACAAGTTTCCATTGAAGTAACAATGTTAACGCTAGAATAGGTGGTCAGATATTAAACCAAGAGAAAACTTTGAACACTATTCATTTCATTAAGCCTGGATGACATTGATATAACGATAACCACTGATAAATCATTTGAAATTAAAGATTAAATCAAATTTGAAAACCATACATAAATATCATAAGCAAAGATGGATAGTGGCTAGCAGTGGAATCCAGGACACACGTTTCGTCTTATTTGGGACTCGCCGGCTGGATATACCTGCATCTCAGAGTTGATGTTCACTTTGGGACTCGAACTCAGTACCGTTCGCTTCAAACGCCATCGCGTTATCCTGATAGTCACTTGCTTGTGCAGTGGGGTGAAGTTTAAACTCACTTGGTATTGTTTACTTGAACCTACCCACTGATGTTAAGGATTGCGATTGATCAGTCTCTTATTGGCATATGTGAATACTATGCGTATTGCCTCGATATTACTAAATCCGCAAGCTAAGTGAATAAAGCAATGGAGTGTGAAGCGAAAGGTATTGGGTTTGAGTCCCAGAGTGAACACCAACTCTGAGATGCAGGTACATACACCTGAAGAGTACCAAATAGGATGAAACATGCGTCCTGGATTCCACTGCTATCCATCTTTGCTCATAATACTTGTGAATTAAGACAATATCGTGGCAATACGCACAGTATGCACATATGCCAATAAGAGACTGATCAATTGTAAATTCAAGTAGACAATACCAAGTGAATTCATACATTATATACATTATTTGCACATCTTCCCTCAGTTGTCCTTTACATACTTCATGATTCTTTTAAGTTCGTTGATATTACAATTGCTCTCTGTTTCCCTTCTTGTTCTTTTCAGTCACTTCAATCTTCTGCTGACAGGAATTCTACTTCCGATTTGTGCCACATTCTACTCATATCTTTCAAAACGAGCAGCATACACCACACTACCAAATATTTGTCTGAGTCTGAACAATTGTAATTCAATTTTCCATGTTCATCTGAGTTGTATATGTAGACATGTAGGTAAGATACTCTATCGACACATTAAAATAGATAAAATGTAACATTACCAAACCATTTCAGTTGTTGAAGGGGTTCTGTGGAGGTTCGCTTAGTCCTTAGATTGTATTCGACAAAAATTAATCTCACTTGAAATGTTTTTGAAACCCAGCGAACACTAGACAGACATTTTATTCTAAAAATAGTCAACCTCATCAAAGTTCTCACATAATCCGAATGACAATCAAGCCCAGAATCTTCAGATCTTATGGTTAACGCTGTTCATAAGTAACTTACAGAAACTTATTTCAACCATAACTATTACTTATCAAATAGTTCTAAACCACCGAATTGATATTCAATAGTGTACATATCTGATTTTAATCCATTGACGATATGAGGTTACAATTTTGGATTGTCTGTAGTGAATAATTATCTGATATTTGACATAATTAAACTCAGAAGGGGTTTTGTGGAGATTTCAGTATTTTCATAGTTGAAATCATGAGTCTAATGAAGCTGGACCACTATAGAAAACCTGGAAGCACTGGACGGCCGTTTCGTCTTATTTTGGGACTCCTCAGCGGTAGTGCGCATACACGATCCCGCCTTGCGAGATTCGAACCCAGGACTTATCAGTCTCGCGCTCGAGGCGGGATCGTGGATGCGCGCTGCTGAGGAGTCCCATAATAAGACTAAACGGCCATTCGGTGCTTCAAGGTTTTCTATGGTAGTCTAGCTTCAGTTGAGTCATTATTTCAACTATGAAAATAATTGAACTCTTCCAATCATAACTTATCAAGTAAACTCTAAAGATTGAATTCTAAAGCTTATCACTAGTGACAGTATGATTATCCTAAGTATACAATGGTTTGTAGAGATTGTAGAATTTCGTCAATTTCCATATTTATTTTGAACAAACAATCAGTGAAATGATCTTTAAAAAGTTGATGCCTAAATGAATCTATAAAT
Source organism: Schistosoma rodhaini (assembly GCA_944470415.2). NCBI lineage: Eukaryota > Metazoa > Platyhelminthes > Trematoda > Strigeidida > Schistosomatidae > Schistosoma > Schistosoma rodhaini. The sequence continues at coordinate 13,182,434 of OX104042.1, read as the reverse complement.
GGATACTTCTTGTTCTTCTTCTTTACACATATAAAAACCAATTCAAAATAAATATTTGAAGTATTAAAACAAATAAACAAACAAGCAGAAGCAACTAAAACTAACTACTCACAAAAACATCTAAGTAGATAGTATTTACATTTTTTTTTAAAAGAACCCGATCATTTTGTTTACTTTGGAAAAGAACAATTTGACAAAATTTCACTGATTACCTGTTATTTTGAGTACATACTTTGTTTTTGTAATTTTTAAATAAACAATATTTTATATAGTTGAGATCATGAGTCAATAGAAGATAGACCACCATGGAAACCCTGAAAGCACTTGACGACCGTTTCGTCCTACTGTGGGAATCCTCAGAAGTGCGCATCCACGAAACGGCCATCCAGTGCTTCCACGTTTTCCATCGTGATCTAGCTTCAATTGACTAATGATCTCCACTATATAAAATTACTAAAATCTCCACAAAACACCTTTCTGATAATGATCGTACGCTCACTAGTGACTGGCTCCATGAGGTATTTCCTGGAGTTCTGGTGAGAAGCAGTAACCAGTGGAGTTCAACACATTGATTCTCACAATTAGTTCAATTATTTGCTGGTGGGTTAATCGTGACTTATCTCCTTAACTGTTCTTTCCTTCAGTATTCACAAGATACAACCGAATAGTTTTGAGCAGTGGTGACTCTGATCTATTAACTTATGGAGATAGGGTATATTAGTTATATGATCAGAGGTCAACCGAACTAAACAGTTAATGCGAACTCAAAAGCAGATGAAACCTACAAAGATAATGAGCCACAAATAAGGTTATTAAAATAGTTCGATCTAATGTTTGTATAATAATTTGAAGCAATCGGTAATAATGTTGTCCAGAATAACAATGAAAGTCTTACAATTCAATCATTAAACTTAGAGAACTAGATACCGCCAAAATTTCAGTGTTGCATTTATTCAATCCCGTTAATTAACATGAATTATTATTTTATATAGTTAAGATCATGAGTCAATTGAAGCTAGACCACCATGGAAAACCTGGAAGCACTGGACGGCCGTTTCGTCCCATCGTGGGACTCCTCCTTGGCAGTGCGCATCCACAATCCAACCTCGCGGGATTCGAAAACCAATTCAAGTGGATAATCATTTCTTGAATATTTTCCTAAACTCATTGATGTCAATTCATAAAAATGAAATTTTACATACCGGAAGTTTAAAGTTAAAACTGATTGAAGGACTTTGCTTTCTAATTTTACCTAGAAGACTTTGAATTATGTAGTTCTTTTCAAATAAGTATTAGTTCTTCCTTTTAACGTTATTAACCAATATAATTTCTCTAAAATTCGGATGTCTTCATGAAATTTGCTACTATGAGTATGGGGTTTTGGAGATTGTTGAGTTTGGTTGAAATGATGAACTGATCAATGCTAGACCAGTGTTGGAAACCTAGAAGAACTGGATGGCCATTTCCTTCAAATATGGGACCCTCTCCAGTAGTGCACGTCCACGACTCTACACACGGCAATCGAATACTGGACCTTCGGTACGGTGCATGAACACTTAACCTCTAGACCATTTAACCGGCATCCTACGGTATTAATGACTAACTTTAATCAATCGACGATATTGTGTGACTATCTTCTATTGCGTTCGGTGAGTAACTGTGTTATATCCGGACGAAGAATAAATGAATGGTAACTGGTAGGAGTTATTGATGTAGTATTGTCACACATATTCTTTTTATATAACTATGAAGTAACTATATTATATGCATATTCATATTCCAAGCTTTGCAAGCTTGCAAGCTTTCATTTGACCTATTAGCTACTGTGATACGATTTACCATTCTTACCTTCTTCCCAATTTATTAGTTACAGTATCCCACACTCACAGACACTTCGGGCTTGATCATGTATAATAATTATTTTTCATTTCATGCTCTGATGCGTTCACCACGAAAAAATGTAATTGATCATCAAGTCGACGATTTTATGTTGTTAGTTATTTCACTATAGACTTTAACTACTCATAAGTAGTCAATGTTATATCGCAAAACAATTTTTAAGGTTAATATTTACTTGAATTAAAGAGTTAAATTATCGTGAAAACAAAACATGAGGAGGTAATGTTAACAAGAAGCATGTGACATAAAACTAAGAATTGTCACCTCCATTACCATTTAGCTTTAGTTAGTTAATTAAGCTAGATGATGTGCGAAACAATAAGAGATCCCTATAGAGCATTTCAACAAACGGGTTCTACAATTATAATACATTAGAACCATTGTATTATATCAGAGTAGGATTGTGGAGACTGTTGAGTTTTAAACGAGATCATAAACTGCTCAATGTTGAACCAACATGGAAAGCAGTTTGATCCCTGTCCACTTGTCTAGAAGTTAAACGCTTGCGAGAGAGACCGAAGGTCCTGGGCTTCAATCCCGCGTGTGGGACCGTGTATGTGCAATGATGACGAGTCCCATACTAGGACAAAACTGCAGCCCAGTGCTTCCATGTTTTTGATGGCGGTCCAACATTTATCGATTCGTGATCTTAATGTTGTATTATATGATGGGAAAAAATAAGCCATACGTAAACGATGGTGAATTAGATAATGTTATATGTTGCAATAGCAAACTTTTGTATCAATTACAACTTAAATACATCTAAAATCTGTCATTCACAAGTTTTTAAGGCCGCTTAAGAAGTGACCAGAAAAGTGAAGTGGGATATGTGTTCGTTTTTTTCAGTGTTCAACATGTGTGAAGTCAATCACGAACTGATATCAGCTGGAACGCCCTTGCGAGACCAAGGGCTCTAGGTTCAAGTCCTTAGTGCGAGGTTGTAAATACCCACCTCTGAGGAGTCCCATAGTACAACAAATTAGTAAACCAGTGATTACCGATAGACCATTAAGTCGGCCGGCATCCATGGTGTTACTGTCTAACTTCAACCAATGCACGAAGTTGAGCAACCGTTCACCAATTGTGTTCAGTGAGTTCCTATCTCACGACGGACGTGTTTTGAACTCCACTGGTAAGTCATGGATTCGAATCTCGCGAGGCAAAGTCGTGGATGCACAACGCTGAGGAGTTCCACAATAAGACGAAACGGCCGTCCAGTGCTTCCAGGTTTTCCATGATGGTCTAGCTTCAATTGACTCACACTTTCAACTATTAAAATACTAAATCTCCACAAAAAAACCCTTATGATAGTTCTATTTAATTTGACAACTTAAAACATTGACAAGAATATAAATATCAGCTTTGTTTTTTTGAAAAATCAACAAATTGTTCCAATATTTAAATTCACATTATTATTATCTTGCTTTAATTACTTACACTTTTCACAGTACCGAAATTGCGTATAATACTGCTTGCTCCAGCTGTACGTCTCCAATATATAAATGGTGGTGGAATACCATCTGCATTACAGTGCAATGACACTGGATCACCAGAATCTACGTCTGTATCATAAGATGACATATGTCGAACTATGTTTGGTTTCGCTGCAAAATAAATTAGTAGAATGACGTTGATTACTAGTTAAATCACAATGTTAATGGTTGTTTTTTCAGCTAATCTAAGACATTGTTGAGGACGTTAGATCCCCAGAACTCACTCCGAAAAGGTCCTAATTTTGCAATTTTATTCTGAAAATTTGAATTTTGTGTTTTCGTGCCAAGAGACGCTTAGTTGACAGCTTACATTTCCTGCTCGGAAATCCTTGACCGTCATTGGTTGACGGATTTTTTTAGTACGTTATTTTGTGGCTCACCCAAGGTAGTTTCTATCATTGTATAAATAAGCTTGATTTGTGTGCTTAGTGACTTCGTATTTTTTGGGGTACTTGTAAAATATATTCTCTTTGCCTCATCAAGACTTCTTGATCTAGTTAGCAGGGCCGTGGACAACGGATTAGAGCACCCTATCGTGTTAGTATGTTTTCGACTTTCGTTCCGTTTACCGTGTAAGGTGAACTCGTAATAGTATCAAGCATATCAGACATGTAGATATCACTTTGGAAAACACCCAAAGCTTTAGCATTTATTACAAAATCGGTTTAAGAACCTTGACCCATCAACCAAAGGTATATATAACTATTCCAAAGTCATAAGACTAGATTTTCTGAAGTATAATACTATTATAAGAAGACATAAACACTAGGGATATGCAAAACTCAGAACATTAGGTATTCAGAACTCTATTAGAACATCTACAAAACAGCCAAAAATAAGTTATGTTCTCAATTTAGATGAATTTCACAACAGTCATAACGAAAATTGTAAGTTAGCAAACACTACAGAGTTGCATCAAGAGAAAAAATTCAGACACAATTTTACGAAAATAAGGTTTGATGAAAATCAGTGACTATAACTTATCATCAGACATCCAGTAACAAGTAACATAAAACCAGGCACATTCCTGCGTCATTTTATCTCACTACAATATATCAAAACAGCCAGGTTGAATTATCAAGAAAAAAAGTTGCAGAAGTAGTAACACAGTCGGCCGTAACAGGAAAGATTATGCACGGATGACTCAAAAAGTTAAAATTAACTGATGAAATAAAACATATTACATAACTTTAAAACTCGAGATTTGAGAGAAGACAGGGAGTAAATACATCTGTGCTATCTCCAATAAATCAGTTCCATATCACCCGTCTCTAACCATTGCTTATGATAATTGTATAGATCTCAAGCAAATAGTCTAAACCTATCCACATGGCTCAGTCCAACAGTAGATGGTTTTGTGACTGATGAGACTGATAAGTGTGGGTTCGTCTAACATTCTTTTGGCCTGCTATTCCAATAAACATCACATGCTGAAGCTTGTGGTAGTTAATGAAGGCTCATTTCTGTTATATCCTAGAGAGAACATAAGTACGGGTAAATTCCGGGATCTATTAATAAACAATTATTGTTAATATATTCTTATTGTTTACCTATTGAGTGATTAGAATGTGTATATCCATTATCATCTAATTACAAGCTTCATTATGGATTATTATTATTATACGAATTACTGTTCTCAAATTATAATCAGTTTATTAATCACTGTTTCGCACGTTCATAACCACATTTGGCTTGATCTTGTACAAATATTATTTTCTATTATATGGTATGATGCCGTCTGTCTGTCTGGTATATAAACCGAGTATGCTTGAAATAAATGATTCGCATAGAAGAAGCTGTAGTTGATGTTCTGGACTCAGTTGGAAGGTCTAAGCGGACAAGGAACCAACAAGGACGCTAGACTGCTCATAACGGTCAAACGTCACTATTTTTGGCACAGTGTTAAGATTGGAAAAGTCATACTTCGATTGATGGATAATTTACGTGATAAAAAGCCGGACATGAAACATAACGAATCGGCATACGGTTTTTTTATCTTTAATAAATTCATAACAACTTCCTCATTAACCGACTTTCTATCTTCGCTTAGTGTCTCTGTCTAAACTCAACACTGATGACTTAGTGGTCCTAAAATACGCAAGCGATGCTTTGTAAACATCTATTGTCAAATGCCAACAACCTACGAATTTAATCTGCACATGAAGGTCACAACTTATAGTCATAATTTGAAACAGATCAACTTTTGTTCAGAATACTCCTCGGTTAAAAAGCCAACATCTCTCATTCGCCAAATATGATGTACATTTGCAAATGTACAATGAGCTCGCTGTATCAATATTGAGATTCCATTAGACACTAACCCATAATAGTTAATGAGACATACATGACAAGTAAAGTGATCGATGTTCTCAACTACTTCACTCCACATCATTAATTTAGACTTGTTTACGAATCAGTCTTGAAACAATACTTTTCATTTGGAGAAATACTCATTCTAAACATAATTATTTTGTCACTCAATGTGTTTAGAACACTTTGTTATGTAAGAGTTTCTTTTAAGAAACACTTTGTCATCTGTGTATTCAAGTTTTATAAGCGAATCCCTTCGTAGGAGGCCAATCTTTTAAATGTGTATATATACACATATACAATACATCTTTGAAGGAGTTAAACAGAAATGGGAAAAGTGGACAATCCTGATTTAGTGTTACTGATCCTGACAACAATTTGTCATAACCTTTAACCTCACCAGTGCAGCTTGAGTAAAGAGCCTTCAAAAGATTAAAGCACTACTTTTATATCCTTTACCATACAAAGAAAGTATATATTAATGACCAGCTCTTTAGGACGTGTATTTATTTGACAAGTAATGCACTTATGCAGATATATATATATATTCAACTTACCAAACACACGTAGAATTCTATGAACTCTTGCTGGTTCCACAGACCCAGTGTACTGACATTCACATGTATATTTACCTTCATATGATTTGTCCAAAGACATTATTTCTAAACTTAAAATATATACAGTTAAGGTATCAAATGTGTATCTATATATAAACAGTCTGTGAAAGCTTTTTGGATTTTTAACGTCAACTTTTACCAGAGATTGTGGTCAGTTAGAAAATAATATCGAGAGTTAGACAGTTGCCTATAGATAGTAGCAGGTAGTAGCAGGTCTAAGTTGGTAAACTACTGAAATTCCAAATATTCATTAAGAATTTAACAAGCTTATCAAGAGATCTAAAATTCGCCGGTTTGATTAGGTGGTAAAGTTGTGGGTTTTACCCTAATGGGTAATCACAAACTAGAAGTAGGCATGCAGATCTCATTTATTTTCAAAATTTCTTCTACTGATACCGGTTTCGAAAAAAATAGCTCCAGAGAATTACATTATACAGAAGAAACCTCAATACAGTTTTTCTTCTTCATGAAAACTATTTTCGTATGAATACTTGGTATGACTTTGCGGTGAATGGACACTAATTAGGTGAGTACTTTGTTACGCATTGGCTATGTAACAAAACGTATACTTAGTTAAGATAAACTACAGATAGTAGGAAGTGTGAAACAAACGTTTTTTGGATAATTGTGATGCCCTTCAATCAGACTTTATGTTAATAAAACTGAATAAACTGTCACTAACTTTTAAATTTGCGTATGCAGTAGATAATTAACATAGTTTTTAAACCATGTCTACGTTTCTTACTACATAAAGGTGTTGAATGCTGAAATGAATACAAGAAAACCACAAATGTCTTGGCTCCAAATTCTATAATCCGAAGACTTTCCTAATATAATAGAACTCTCTATGTAAAAATGACATACTGTCAGATTTCCAGAAATTCTAGTTCCAGTACTGTGAATGCTATTTCTTAGTTCAACATGATTTTCCATCAATTTAACCAACAAAAAATATGGTTGTCTATCTCATACTTATGTGAATAAATGACTAGAAAAACATTCAAAGTTATCAGCATTCAAAAAGTCCATTACAAGCAAACATAATATTATGATGGTCAGTTATCCATTATCAATTTACAGTCTGACACTAATGTGTGACGACAAACCAACTTATAACGTAGGCAACGATGACACTCTCTCAGAAAACTTATATCTGAAATATGACTTGACAAAACACTCAGGCTCTTAATTTCACCTCGCGTTGTAGTTGGGTATTACGAAATGGATGACACTATTGAGTGAACTGAAAGTAACACCATTTAATAATCGAAACACATATCAGCTATATAAATATGTAAATTGTAGTCATAAATTCAAACTAACCGAACGGAATCTTGCTGTTTTCCTTGACCAATTTCCCATCTGGACATATCACGAGACATAAGACCATCATTAATTACTTCCGAAACTTCATCACCAGATAAACTGTCTCTCCGCCAAAATATCTATGTATATGAATAAAACATGCTCTATATGTAGAGTAATACCCTAGCTCCACGAGGCATATTGAAAACATTACATTGTATAATAACTTTCTCCCCTACCAAACCATTTATTAAAACGGTTTTATTCTCAAGATAAACAACTCTGCCAGTAAGTGCATCTGGTGTTTCATCATAAATCGACACCTCAGGCGTAACAACCTGCTCACAAGGAACTAAAAAAAAGTAAATAGGAAAAGCACAAACCATATGGGATGAAAAAGGCAACTACGACGATTATCATGAAGAAATAATTACAACGGTTAACCGGAAACCATGACAAGTCATCTGACACATGCGTAAAATTCAACCTTGTGATTAAAAAATATTTGCTTTCCATTTGTACAAAGTAAAAGATAACTAAGTACGCTATTTCCTTTAAACAAGCCTAACTAAAAAAAATCCAGGCCCATTCGTATTCGTAGGAGTAAAAAAGTAAGCAGTAATATTTTAAATGGTGTATACAAACAAATTCCGTCTAATCCTCAATATCTCAGTTACAGGCTTGTATAAATAGACCAACTTCTAATTGTCTCCCTATTGATTCTGTATGGTTTCAGTTATTTGGTTATGTCCAATGAGTTGTATTCTAGCTACTGGACTGCATTGATTCTAATCAGTTTCGTAGGCATTTGTGGTTCCGTGTAATTCGAGTGAGTGCGTTAGTCTCAGAGCAGTACGGTTTCTGGATACCGAAAGATATCAGATTATCAGGCAAGAGGTTGGTTGATTGCAATGTGAGAAATAAAGTAATTATTTGACTACTAAGAGAAGACGATCGTTTCAAGAATACACAAGTACATAGTGGTAAATAAATCCTCGAAATCACTGGCTGCGTAGGTCTTCAATATTTTAAGTGATCAGAAAAGAAATGGGAAGTGGGTACTGCTATGCGGTTTTGACAGCCGTGGTTAATTATAAGCAACGCATCATACACAGCTGGTCCGAGATGGGGTTGACAATCCAGGGGTGAGTACTTGTTTGTCATGTCTCCTCCTAAATCTAGGTGGCGTAGATCACTTTCGTTGGGTGGGCATAAGAGACGGAGGCAATTCCTAGTGAGAAAATGTGCGAGCGTATCAGGTTTTTCACTCTCCGATGATCAACCTCTTGAGAGCTGCTGATTCAGAAACTTGAACAGGGTCCTTATAGAAGTATGAATACATATATCTGGACATCTGTGGAAGAAACAAAACAATAAGTAAGATCCAAAACACAATAAAATACTGGTGTCCAAAACTTGCGAAACTTATTATCAAATGCACCCATAAGGGATCGATTTCTATGGTTATATGATAGATATTTGCTGTAATGCTATATATGAGGTTCAGTTTTGACTCCGAACTTGAATTTGGATGGGTTGGTCGATGGAATGACTCATCTGGATAGGTTACAAGCTATGCATATGATGTTAACAGTGCTTGCCGTAAAGGTATAGACTAACAAGCGCTATAGAATTCACTCTCGTTAATTTATGGACCTTTGTAGTCACTTAGCTGTGGTCCATATGCAGTCAATACAGTTGATTTGAGAAGGATTATTATGATAACCAGAAGTATTTGAATTGTAGTATAAACTAGTAATCCCAGGAATAACGCAATGTAATCAAGAAGTATTAGATGAGCCCGAACGAATGTACTGTATTTGAAATTCAAAATCAAAATAGTCATCAATACAAAGAAATCATCTGTTCATATAAACACCACATCCTCCACAGCTCAAATTTGAGTGTAAGTGTCTGTAATCGATTGTTCGTCTTCTTAAGTTCATCCTACGTATGTCCGAAAGTGTACTGGATGTAGACTCGGTATTATCTAGAATGCACTCGTAAGTATTAGAATTAACAACCAAAATTGGAACAGACTCACCTGGGTTCTGGAATTGTATACAATCATCATGTCGGTTGTGTAGTGAAACCATTGATATTTACAATTTGCATCATAGACTTTCCAACAATATCCTCCCCCACGAAATAATGTTGGGTCTTCATATCCCCAAGTTATGAATAATGTGGCTTCATTTAAAACATATTTCACATATTGACTAAAATATTCATCAGAAGTGACTTCATGATAATTATAAACAACAGTTGATATGAAGTTATCCGAATTGTAACGAAAATCGAACTCACTTAGTACTCATGCTTCGCATTCAATAAGTTTCCCACAAGAAGAAAATGCATTATGAGGATAAATAATATGAAATCATGATTTGATTCTTTTGAAATATTTTCATCACATTCATTAAGAGTTCCATTAGAGAATAGTGGATCATTATGAAATCAGTATCTACCAAAACTGAGTCCGGTTTCTGATCATAATTTGACTCATTCAACATATTATCCTCAGAGCTGTAAGAAATTTCACCAGAAATATGTGAATCATTATGACAAACCACATCTGGTATAATAACACGAGAAATCTGACAAGAAGTTGGTTGATTAGAAACATTTGTCTCACAGTGATTCTGGGTTTCGTTCAAATCCTGGACTACTCTGTGACGTTGTACCTCTTCTAGAAGTCTTAAATAAAAATGGGTGATCATTGGAAACACCCAACCTAATAGGATCACGATAGCAAATTTTAGCATTAATTTCAGCTAAATGAATCATGGTATTACAAACTGACTGAATGTGTCCAGTTTCATCACATTTCAAGCATTTAGAATTACGAAATACACATGAATTACATGGATGAAACTTGCCACAGAACAAGCATTTACCAAACTTGTGCTCATCTTCGTGAACTGTCTCACAACTCAATCAATTTTTATCTGAATAACCTTAATTACGTATTAGACTGCGACAACGTAGTGAAGTAGTGGAATTCCTGATCTCCTGGTGAGTGATTTCTTTGAATTCTTTCCCTTAACTGCATTCGAAATTTGTATACTTTACATGATCCAATAGTAGTTGCTTGAAAATTGATTAAAGGAGTGAAATCGTCTTGTCTGGAAGTGCCAAAGTCTTTATCAGGCTGTATACTTCTTTTCCGATGAATGTAAGGAGATGGATCACAATATTAACATCCTCGACTTCTTTCTTGGTCATAGCTCAGATTTCGAACCTTTCCATGGAATCCTCAAAAGCTGTAAATAAATTCCCAAAATCAGCAGCTCTGTAAGTGTTCGACATTGGATGATGACCACATTAGTTAGAATGGACTCATTTAGCTGAAGGCGCTCGGCTGTGCATCCGTACCAGATCACGTTTTCAAGCGGCGTGAGCAGCATCTCCTGCGATCATTAGCCAGACTAGATCAGTCATTTCTCAATATATTGATAGCCCATCAAATATACCTTCCAACCTCCTCGCTTCTGACTTTTGATTTCACTATGTGGAAGCGGTTCGAATATAGGTGTTACTGGTAAGGTATTGTGATACTACAATACCTATGTTATCTTAAGCATCAAAAACTGAATGTATGTCCAACCGTTCCATCACAGGCTCCATCGCGATCCCAATGTGATATTTAGGGGTAGTTAAATTGTAGTATAAACTAGTAATCCCAGAAACAACACAGTTTCATCAAGAAGCGTCAGATGAGCACGGACGAACGTACTGTATTTGGAATTCAAAATCAAGGCAGTCATCAATAAAAGGAAATCATTGGTTCATAAAAACACCATAAAACTCCCTTCAATATTAAGTTTGTCGATACCGAATGCACCTGTGGTATCCATCCTTTCCCTATCTACTTACTTCTAGCATGTTACGTCATAACACTAATTATAATTCGGTGGCTATTTTCCTCTTCAACACTTTTATGAGTCTGGATCTTAACAAACGCTTTTTGTTATACAGTACGATGAAGTATATATGATGTGCATTTGTGAACTTATGACATTCTTTTTCATTTACTATTGAAATCAAGATGTATTAAAATTTGCGACAGCTAATTAAAATCAAAGTCTTCTCCTTTTTATTCTCTCCTATCCATCATCTTACCAACTAAGCAAACTACTTATTTTTCATAGTTGAAATCATCAGTCAATTGAAGCCACACCACCATGGAAAACCTGGAAGCACTAGACAGCCGTTTCGTCCTGTTGTGGGACTTCTCAGCAGTGCGCATCGCGAGATTCGAACCCAGGACCTACCAATCCCGCACCAGAGCACTTAACCGATAGACCACTGAGCCGGCATTCAACGGCGTCAAAGTCTAACTACTTATTTGTCCTTGAATCAATCGTCTTCTCTTAGTAGTCAAATAATTACTTTATTTCTCACATTGCAATCAACCAACCTCTTGCCTGATAATCTGATATCTTTCGGTATCCAGAAACCGTACTGCTCTGAGACTAACGCACTCACTCGAATTACACGGAACCACAAATGCCTACGAAACTGATTAGAATCAATGCAGTCCAGTAGCTAGAATACAACTCATTGGACATAACCAAATAACTGAAACCATACAGAATCAATAGGGAGACAATTAGAAGTTGGTCGATTTATACAAGTCCGTGACTAATATATTGGATATACGTATTGCATACTGTACACATGACCTTCATTTTGTCTCAAATATAAAATTTATCTGTCTTGTAATACTATCTCGCTGGTTGTTAATATCCTTCAAGCTTTTATTTAAAAACACTCCGGAAAACTAATAGCAAGAAAGTGAGTTATAATTCAGTTTCGTAAGTTCAAAATATGTTTCAAAAAATACTCGATAAAATTTATCCTCCAAATTAACTGCCGAAAATTATTTTGCTAGTAAATCTCTTCTGCGAGTGGATTTTCAAGAATAAAACTCGAACAGCATTCTTTACCTTATATTTGACTCATATCAGTTACGACTAGACTTATGATCAGATTTTTGACGTTTTTATTGTTGATTTAGATGTCAACCATTCGATTCAAGTACATAACTTAGCGAATTTAGAACAGTTCGAGTTTTATAATGAAGATACGACGGACATTCTAGTAATCCCACTTTTCATTTGAGTATGCGTCATATATTAATCAATTGGTACCGGTAGTTATAATATCAAAAGAATTTGTAAACAACTGTGAAATTCAAAAAAAATTCAAATGATAAATCATGTTTTTTATCACCGGGCTAGAACCTAGAGGTTTCAACATCTTTTATTGCTAGTTTATTTACAACACAGAACACAAATTATTCATCAAACTTGAAATTTTATCGTAACAACTGTATGGCTAATCGATAACAGGGTTAGATTACTGCTGCATAATAGACAAAAACAGACTTTCCTCGATCGGACTTTATTTATAGTAGTCAGCTGTTAGTATGGATAGTGATCCTAATCATGATTTGTAACTGGTACATGGATTAGAGGTGTATTATGCTATTGTATTTCATTGTTTGACGTTCTTTCTTCATACCTCTTTTGTGAGTCAGTTATATTGCGTTAAATACAATGAGTTATTTTTCAAGGGTGTTTTTCTTATTCTCACTCCTTCAATGAAGTAGGTTACCTAACTGTTTCCCATATGCTAAATACTCCGTTGTATAATTCCCTCTTCTTTCTCCCAATTTCAGTGTAAACAGTGATTCAAAGAGAGTTGGTAAAACTGTCATCTGTAAACCGAGAACTGAATGTCAAAAATTGCAGTTGTAATAAACAAAAAACGTTTAGTTTACTTTGTTTGCCTAAGAACTTTCAAACAGAATTGTTTTTCTAGTACTTGCAAATGCTTGCATCGTTAGCACACTTTATGTAGAGAAAGTATAAGTGTAACCTAAAACGATCAGGCAGACTGAATTCCATTGAGGTATCTAGATCAGAATAACATTAGTGAGATTTACTGACGATGCGCTTGACAAATAGATTTTGTCTTGTCAATGATTTTTCATGTTTTTAATAAAAGCAAACATACTTGAAACAAAATCTAATAATTACCTACTTATTTACTTACTCCTGTTACCACCCGTAGTCGATCGTAGACCGCCCGCCAGTATTCTACATCCGACTCTGTCCTGGGCAATCCTTCCAGTTCTTTCCTGTTACCATTCTTTTTAACCCCCTGTGTTCTTTCGCCTTCCTCTTCTCCGTTTCTCTTCAGAATTCTAAGTTAGGGCTTGCCTTGTGATGCAGCTTGAATATTTCATCAATGTATGTCTTGTCCACTTCCAATGTCTTTTTCTAATTTCTTCAGACGAAATTCGGTTTGTTCTCTTCCACAGTGAGCTGTTGCTGATGGTGTCGGGCCAACGGATATTGAGTATCTTATGTAGACGATTCTTCAGAGATACTTGTACCTTTTTGATGATTGATGTGGTAGTTTTCCAAGTTTCAGCTCCGTATAGTAGGACTGTCTTGACGTTCATATTGAAGATTGTGACTTTGATATCGTTTGAAAGCTGTTTCGAGTTCTATATGTTTTTCAGTTGTAGGAGTCAGGCCCATGCTTTGCCAATCCTCTGATTTACGTCTGCATCGAATCCTCCTTGTTTATCGATAGTGCGTCCCAGGTACGTGAAAGATTCCATATTTTCCAGAGTTTTTCCATCAAGTTTGATTGGTTTGGCTGGTGCTCTCCGTGTCGTGTTTCAGGATCCTGGTCTTTCCTGTTTGTGTACTGATGTCTACTGATAAAGGGGTCTCTCTTACACTGACTGTATTTAAGTGTATTTGTTCGTGTGCATAGGATAGAAAAGAAAGGTCACCTACGAAGTTCGAACCTTCCAGTTAATTCCGGGCTGTCCATTGTATTCCGTGCTTCCACTCAGATATGGAGGTCTTCATAATCCAGTCAACCACCAGAAGAAAGAGGAAAAAAAGAGAGTAAGCAGCCTTGTCTGACTCTGGTCCTTACTGGAAATGCATTTGTCAGCTGTCCTCCATTCACCACTTTGCAATGTAGTCCATCGTGTAAATCCCGTATGATACTGACGATCTTCTCGAGTACACCATAGTGTCGAAAACTTTTCCATAATGTTCTCCTTTCCACACTGTCAAATGCTTTCTCAAAGTCTAGAAAGTTGATCTACAGTGACGATTTCCATTCAAATGACTGTTCAACGATGATTTCCAGTGTCACAATTTGGTCTGTTCACGACTAATCCTTACGGAATTCGACAAGTTGATCTCGAAGCTGGATGTCTACTGGATCTTTCATCTGGTTCAGCAGTATTCTGTTAAAAACATTTCCTGGTACCTTTTTTTGAATAAATTGAGCATTGGGTAGATTGTTATAAATAAATAATATATTTGTAATATCCCAATGAGTAGAAAAATTAGATTTTCTGACGTTTCGTGACTCAGTGTAAGCCACTTCTTCAGAGAATAAATAACCAAATTGACATTAATCCAAGTTTAAATAGTACAACGGAACAATCCAAGAATATTAGGTGATCAATCAAAAACAGGTCTGAATAAATCACTGTCACGTCATTTCATTTCGGTCAAGGTGATTCATAAGCGACATGTATGTAATTTTGTGTGTATGTATGCACTGTTAATAATGAAAACTGTGTGACCTTTATAATTACAAAGGATAGAGTTGGTGGTGATCTGGTGGTGATCTGAAGCTATGTCAGCTCCTCACCTGTTTTTGATTGATCACCTAATATTCTTGGATTGTTCCGTTGTACTATTTAAACTTGGATTAATGTTAATTTGGTTATTTATTCTCTGAAGAAGTGGCTTACACTGAGTCACGAAACGTCAGAAAATCTAATTTTTCTACTCATTGGGATATTACAAATATATTATTTATTTATTTCCTGGTACCGATGGTATTTTAAAGAAGAATGTGAAGAATCTTCACAGATACTTCTATGTTTTACTTCAGTGCTTTAGCTGGAATATTGTCAGGTCCTCCTGCTTTTCCACTCTTGGTTTGTCTGATGATCATTCTGATTTCTTTGATCGTTGGCGGAATGACAGCTCTAGGGAGGTCTGTGTGTGTTGCTTCGATGTTTTGTGGGTTCAGTGTTTCTAGTCTATTCAAGAATTCCTCGAGGTATTCGACCCATCTGTTCCTCTGTTATTGAATCTCAGTGATTGTCTTGCCGTCTTTGTCCTTGACCAATCTCTCTGGTTTACTATATTTCTCTGCTAGTCTCTTCGTTATGTCATATAGTTTTCTAATATTTCCTTCTCGTGCAGCTTTTCCGCTGTCGTCGCTTACTCTTCCATATATTTCTGCTTTTCAGCCTTGCTGCTCCACTTCACTTGCCTATTTGCTCCTGTATATTTCGTTTGTGATTCAAATTTCTCTGTTCTTATTCAGCTGTTGTCAATTGCTCTCCTCTTGTTCTTCCTTTCTTCAATCTTGTCCAAAGTTTCCATAGAGATCCATTACTTATGATGATGCTTCTTGTGAGCTAGAACCTCCTGACACGTTGAAATTAGTGCTTCCTTGGTACCTTTCCAGTTGTCCTCCATTGTAGTTTCTCCTTTCAGTGGATCCTGTGGCTTGGAACCCGTTGTTGAGTTATCTTGAATTCGCTGAGTTTGTCATTATCTCGAAGGAAAGCTGTGTTGAACCTTTGTAGTGCTGTTTATCCAATTGTCCAGTGTTTCTTTAGCTTCAGTTTCACATTGGCCACAAGCAGGTGGTGATCTGAAGCTATGTCAGCTCCTCACCTGGTTCTCACATCTTCCATTGACCTTCGGAATTTTCGGTTGATGCAAATATAATCCATCTGGTTCTCTGTGATGTGGTCCGGCAAGATCCATGTCGTCCAATTATATTTTCTTATCCGTAATTGTCCACTTCGACTTTAGCGTTTAGATCTCCCATCAGGATTGGGAGGTTCTTTCTTGAGCACATCACTACGATTGATTGCAGCCTCTCATACAACTGATCTTTATCGTCGTCGTAGCTATCATTAGTGGGTGCATAACATTGGATAACATTCATTGTGATACCCTCCTTTGTTTTTATGGATTCTTTGATTATCCTGGGTTCGTGAAATTCCCATCCAATAAGTGCATTTCATGCTTCCTCAGACGGCATTAGAGAGACTCCTTAAGTGTGTGGAGCATTTTTCTCTTCATGATCAGAGTACAACAGCATCTCCCCTGTATCTAGCCATTGCTGTACAGCTTGTGTCCAATGAGTTTCATAATTCTTCATACAATTTGGAGGACAGAGTTCAAATGGTTTAATTTGTTTAATCTGGTTAGCGTTTTATAAGCAAGATTGTTTTCTAAGGGATGGGGTTACCGACCCCATACCCTACCCTCCTCTTTCGTGTGGACTTTGCACCGGCAGTGACTCTGAAAGAGTTATAGGCAAAGTTTAAACAAAATTTAACATACATTAGATAAAAAAAACAGATGATGAGCATTTTTTGACATTATTCTTACTATTGTCAAAGTAATCTGGCACCTTTAACAAACACAATGATACAAAGTTCTATGCACTTGAGATTATTAATGTTAAGCATTTAGACGGATAAATATTGGTAAAAATGGGCAGCAAATAAGTATTTTCGATATCAGCGAAAATGTGTGCTAGTGAAGAGATGGAGAAATAAAAATGAGTATTGTCAAGGAAACAAATAAAAATCAATGAGGATAGTTCATAATCTGCGAAACATTGTAGTCAAAACTGTAACATTAAAGCGTAACTTTTTCACTTTTATGAGGCTAAATAAAACTTCATCAGGACCGTCATCGGTTTTTATTTCGAGCCACGTCCGATAAAGTTGAAAGCCACTGAGTTGCACTAACTTGCAGATCCAAACTGGGAGTGGCCCCCTAAGAAAACCAACTGCTTCAGTTTGGGAACCTGGGCCGTATCACAGCCCTCACACAAATCGAATGAGATTTGTGCAGCGCATATGCATCTGGTGCTTCCTTGTACCAATATTTGTGTGTTTAAATAAATAAATAAAAATTAATTTTTACAACGATCTTATTCCAGTGTTAACTTTCGTCGCCCAGACCCTTAACTCAAACAACCTGGTTGCTTTATTAAACAACTTAGATTGAAAAATCGTTAATGTTGGATTTATTTTCCCCACATATATATCAGACTGTATCGTGACAAATAATTTCGAAGAAATCACAGTCTCTATAATCCACAGCAATCTAACAAATTTGATTTTATACTTTCTTTCTGAAGCACAGAACCACAAGCTCTTAACCCTGTAAATTGTCATTTTGTTTTTGTTTTAGTTTGGGCAGACTCATTTTTTTCCACTCTTTAAAACCCTAGATAGTTATGCAATGACTCTATGTAGCATTCGCAATTGTTTTGGGGTATTGGTAGAGTGGCTGATTAGACCGATCTCCACCACCCTCATTACCGCTCACGTTAGTACATGGGATGGTTGCCATGAACCAGGAGGCACGACGAGGATGTGTGAGTCGGATTTTGCCTCCCAACCTCGTAAATTAGAATTGATTAACTTCTATTGAACAGTCCTAATGTGATACAACAAATAAGAACAATCCAAATGATATTTGTACTCATAAATAACTGATTCCAATTTTATTTCATTGATTCGCAGTTCACAATTAAAAAAGGTAGATAAATCAAAATGGTAGATATTTAAAATGAACTACATTTATGCAAATTACTTAATTATGAAACATGACTACTATTTAATACTAACATAGACACAGTAACCAAGAAATGAGTTCGATGATCTATGATATTAATGGGTATCTAAAATAGATAACATCCGAATGCCATCGACTCAGCTACCGACGAAGATACTAGAAACAGTTCTGTAAAGAACTCATTGACTAAATGTAGTAACATAAACTTAGGTTGTAACTACACTTTGAGGGTTAGTGCTAATATCTGGTCTCTCAATCTGAACTAGCTATTTTAACATCTACAACTGCGACCTGTTGGTTTATTTTTCAACATTTAATACAAAACCACTGCTCCACATAGACTAACCCATGAATTTTTGCAACAACTGACTTTTACGTACTCGTCCAAATATGATATAAAATAAAAACACTCAAAATGTTTGAACTTTGAATTAAGTGCTCCAGTTTTAGTTAGGAACCTCATTTATATATCTAGGTAGATGTTTGTAACATATTCTACGAATACCATTTATTTAACTTCAGGCTTTTCCTACTCAAAATTAACTTTTATTAAATGCCGAATGCTCTTGAAAAGTTAATTTTCTAGACTTTATTAAATTACGTGTAATGAGGTTGGTAACAATTGAAATAAAGTCATTGATTTAGGTTCCTTTTTGCTTAACTCTAAACATCAGGGAAAATTTAATGTTCCCTACGAGAACTGAACACGTTTTTTTCTTTCTCTTAATGTTTCAACCAGTATGAATGTAGATGGGATAACCAATATAGGTGATGATTAAATGAGTAGCATCATAGCATATATAGTAGGTTGGTCGATTTAAAAAGTAGCTGACTTTCCAAGCCACCATATTAATGTAATAATCACTGATCCTCTAATCTGTTCAGATCATCTTCTAGTATACTCGAGTCTTCAATACCAAAACAATAATGATTCGATATTTGATTCATTTTCTCAAGTAAATTTCACAACAAGAAAAAAATTTGTAAGTGACTTCCAAACTGTATGCATCTGAGCCATGTTGGTAGATGCAGACTATTTGGTTGACGTCCGCGTGACTATCGTAACCAATGGTTGGAGACTCCAGGTCACATGGCTCATAATCGATCATAATGACGTAGGTGTATGCACTCTTTATCTTCCCTTAAACCTTGAGATTAAAATTGCTTCATAACTTCCTTCCTTCCTGTACTATATCCTTATATACAACCTTTCATTTATATACTACCACCACTAAATTAACTTTTTCTATGAATCCGGTGTTCATCTTGTTGTGCTAACGAGGTATGGCAACTTGGACCGGTGCATTAGTGTATCTAGTCATACGTTGTTGCTGACTGAATTATACCAAAAGTACCATTCAAATATTACATTTGAACTTTGTTGATTTAATTACCGAGAAATGTCTAAATTATCAACTTCATACCTTATTAAATTGAAATGAGATTTCATAATCTTGAATTCTATTCAGAGTATCATTTCTCTCAAGATTTTAAATACTCCTCATTGACAAGTTCTGATACTGTAAGAAACTCATGTTTCATGTTTTCTCTTGATTACTTCCTATCAGTTAACTTCAAAATATATTATATTCAACGAGAAGTTAGTTATTTAAATCAGTAATTCAATTACTTGTTCAATAGAAATTAGTTTAGTATTAAACACTGGATAAAAATAATAACATATGCTCACTAGTGACTAGCTTTATTAGGGAATTCTTATAGTTCTAGCGAGAAGCCGTGACCAGTAAAGATAATCCCTGCCAGGTAGAGACAGGTATCTACCTCAGTACAGTGGAAGATGGTCACTCAATTTCGTGGATTGATTGAAGTTAGATATTAACACCATCGGATGCTGACCAGCTCAGTGGTCTGGAGGTTAAGCGTTCGCGCGCTAGATCGAAGGCCCTGGGTTCGAGCCCCGCGAGAGGGATCGTGGTTGTGCACTGCCTAGAAGTCCCACAATAAGACGAAATGACCGTTTAGTGCTTCCAGCTTTTCAATGATGGTCTAACATGAATCGGTTCATGATCTCAATGAAAATAAAATAATACTGATCACAACTCCGATAATCATTCAATATAATCTGATAGGTATACATATTTATTCTCATTTATAATCATCATCGAACGAGTTTCATATTTCTACCTTTTTTTTTACTAATTTCAAACAATAAATCTGCTGATTGTCATAGCAACAGCATATCTATTTATTTGTATATTTTCTGTTTATTATCAATAATTTTTTTTCTTTGAAGCTCTATTTATGATACTTTAAACTTTCGAAATTTTAAATTTTACGAAAATGGTATAATTCATCATTTAATAACTTGCAAATTTTATTCCACCCATTTTTTGTGTGTTAAAGAAAAAGACTTTCTCCTAACTGATTATTTAAGTCAGTCAGTCAATCAGTCACAACGTAGAACTTCGTACGTACGTATGCACATCAATTCGAGTTGCCATGCCACATTAGCACAGAGATGCAGTTGTCGATTCAAATCCAATAGTGATCGAAGTAGTAAGAGTATAAGCATTATGTGAAAGATTAGGGTTTGAAGATGTTGTTCAAGGAGTATAATCCAGTGAAATAAATTTGAAAAGAGAAAAAAAAGATAGAGACATGAAGTATTCAGAAGATTAGAATTTGGCAGAACACAAAGAGTGGATGCATCTTCGCCATTGCAAACGATTTTGAGCCATGTCATTTAAGGTCTCTAACCATCGATTGCTATCATCTCGTGATTATTTAAGTAGTTTGTTATGATAAACTTGTAGAAATAAATGTCAGTTATATCATTATTCACATAAATTATTCATCAACAAGTCAACGTCGTTCTCTTGTTCATAAGTTTAAACTAATAAATGATTTTGATTTATGAATCATACCTATTGTACGGAATGAAACATATTTTTTTACACTGACCTTAGTTAGACAAACAAACGCCCCGAAATGTCCTGATACGGCTGAGAGTGGGGAGAGTCCGCTCTCCCTCTTGAAATGCTCTCACATGGCCACGCGTATACCGCCTCTTCCACGGAAGTCCTACTCACTGTCTTCTCTTGGCATCACAGTTGTTTACGAAACTCAGAGGACGAAAAGCGAATGTCCTACGCTTTAACCGGTTTGGTGGACACGGAAAGTTCAACTAGGGGAGTTGGAAAACCCTGATTCCAAACCAATGGTGCACATGGACTCCAGTATCCTAAGCGAACAAATGGCGTATGATTCAATCGTTAGTCACCGGCTACCATGGGACTGCATCTCCTTACGATGCTCCACTGCCTTGTGGATCAGACCTTTAGGTCAAAGGCTCGGGGTGTGGCCGCCTAAGCAAACCAGCTGCTTCAGTTTGGGTACCTGGGCAGTATCACAGCTCTCACACAAATCGAATGAGACTTGTGCGGCGCATATGTATCTGGTTCTTCCTTGTACCAATATTTATGTGTTTAAATAAATAAACACAAACAGACATTCTCAGCAGTACACATTCACCAACATAATGGAGATTGAACTCAGGATTTTTGAGTCTGATAGCGAGCGCTTAGTGTTTTGATTACATATTTAGTTTAAATTAATTCTCAATATAACACAACCGTTTTCATTCTTAATGACTAGTAACTGACCAACACCCCACGTGGTTGCAATTCATTGATCAGTATAAACTAATCTGATTAATAGATATACATCTAAATCTGATCGTATGACTTGAAATATATTACAATTCGAAATACTCATGTACAAAGTTATATTGAATTAATCTCATTTATATGTATGGACTTGGTTTATCCCGCTTTTGATATTAAAGATGATATGAATCAATCTCTGTGTATTCTGACCAAATTACGTCTATGGTGCCTTTGATTATAAGAATGAATTCTGCCTAGTAGTGTTGACGTTCGGAACTAAAGATGCTGGTTTCGAGCCCCAGCGTGAACATTAACAATGGGATCCAGGTATACTCAGGCAAAAAGTTTCAAAAAGAACTAAACTTGCGTCTTGAATTCCATTATATTAATCATATAATAATCGGCTAGACTGAGACGCATGATGAACTGTTTCAAAATCTCAATGTTTAAGTCATCAAATCACATCCTTACATGTCTTTTAACGGATCAGCTTTAACATATATATATAGTTGTGTAAAACAGTGTTTATTCAATGTATAAAGTTAAAGACTTATCAGATAAAACTCATGCACCTACAGATAAGTGATTTTTTGACTTGAAATAGCCCTTAAATGATATTGGGAAAAAGAAAACCCATCTATTCAGTTAAACAGTAACCTTTATTTACGCATTTCATATTAGATAGTACTAAAGAGCTTTTTATATGAAAAAGTGAATTCAGCGAAGAAAATTTTCTTTTCTACGAAATCATTTACTTAAGCTGTACATTCGTATATATAGTAATATGGAAAATATATGTCTATAGGAGGCTAGAAATGATTGCATTATAAATGGATTCGACAATAAATAACAAATGAGGTGAAGTACTAATCAAGGGGTAAGAAAGAAAATAATTTATGGATCAGATAATAGTTCAATTGACAGATATGAAGAAAAGCGATAAACACAAAGGTCATAATAATAATAACTGATTACAGTTTAGACATTAAATAGGAATAATATATTTGTAAAATCTCAGCGAATGAATTTTTTAAATTAAATCCAACGTTTAAATGTAAAATAGTAATTTAAAAAACAAAAAACCGATAATATTCAGATAAAAGTGCAGAAAAAAAACAAAACGAAAAACATACCCTATGAGAGAATTAGGGCTAAGAAAGGGTAAGAGGTTGGACAAATCGTTTCTGCACGTAAAGTTCAGGCTTGCATTCATGGATTGCCTCAGCAGTGCATAAAATATTGATTCGACCTCCCTTTGATCCGGTTCCTTTAACTCTTTAAATTATTTTAAAAGACGTGTCTTTTGGAGCAATGTGTCCACAATTGATCAAATGCTCTTGTATCGAACTGGTTATCTTTTTACATTCACCTTTTAGGAGCCAAGCTGGATAGTGTTCAGAGATACGTTTTTACATTTAAACTCTAATCCGTTATTATTATTATTATTATTACCTTATACAAGTTTTCATGATTATTACTCAGATTATTATTATGACCTTTGTGTTTGTCGCTTTTCTTCATATCTGTCAATTGAACTATTATCTGATCGGAAGGGGATTTGTGGAGATTTCAGTATATTTCAAAGTTATCTGATCCATAAATTATTTTCTTCCTTACCCCTTGATTAGTACTTCACCTCATTTGTTATTTATTGTCGAATCCATTTATAATGCAATCTTTTCTAGCCTCCTATAGACATATATTTCCCATATAACTATATATACGAATGTACAGCTTAAGTAAACGATTTCGTCGAAAAGAAAATTTTCTTCGCTGAATTCTCTTTTTCTTATTCAATGACATTATGAGTTATTTTAGCTTTTTATATGTAGATTAGAACTCCTTATATCAGTGGGGCACCCACAAACTTTTTACATGTAAATGATCTTAACAAATCGGTCGACATAAAAATAAACAAATGCCAACAACTTACTAGTTTTGCGATTGAATCTCGAAGTTCTAACGAAGGACTTGTGAGTGCTGTAGTTCAACCGCAGAAATCGATGGCGGTCACACAGTACTGCGAATTGATTTGGTTTCGAAATAAGTAAATATTGACCTTTAACTTATTATGGTTTGGAATAGTACTGTGATTACGCGTAACCGAAACTGAACGAAGGTTAACTCTTTATATTATGATTGTCCATTGTTTAAGAAGGTCTTAAGCTTGGCTTTTGAGTTCCTTCTCACTTTAATTGATTTTACGACAGACATCAATCAGTGATGATAGTTTACTTTATTCTGGACAATCTCCATCCATCAATCCCTTAATCATAATGGTAGTAAAAACTCGTTCTTTATTATTTCCAGAATATTCAGTGTTTTTTTCCGTACATGTGTAATATATGTATCAACCAATTGTCGAATGATAAAGAATAATGGAAAACTATTGCAACAGATTGCTTGCAGATTAGGATGAATATCGGTTAGTACATGTTACCATAACACACTAGTACGACAAGATGAAAGTAATCGAAATAATTTAGTAGCTATGATGAGGAGGAACACTAAACACAGAAAACATGGTTCAAAGAGCTGGAAAGAAAAAAATATGTATGAAAAAGTATTGAAGCTGAAAACCTAGATTGTGATAAAATGTGAACGCATCTGCGCCGCCGTTAGCGTCACCCAACGTTTCTTACCTTTGGTTACAAGAATAGCACGGACACCAATTGGATAGTACAACAAGGTACAAACCAGCAGTCAATAAGTTCATGAATTGATACCGTCTCTAACTGATCTATCTTAGCTTTATTTCAGTTGACTTCAGCAAATATAACTCTTGAAGATAGGTGGTGCTGGGCATACGTAATATATATCTCAATCACATCTATCAAAGAAGATTTACAACAATGTAACGTGCTATACAACTTACTACTTCTGCCATAATTCTAATCCACATCAGTCCTATTACAAACAGAAAGCAGCTGTAAACACTAACTTTGGAGTAAAAAAGCTTTGATTTATGAGGTTGACTCGTTTATTACAGAATTTCATCAATTCACCCATTTGTGATACGTCTCAAATGATTTGTTGGATACTGATGCATTCATATCACTTCTTATACATTTATATTTCTTTCTATTATTATCAAGATAAATCTATTAAGTATAATTTGTTTACTACTGTTTACTTAAGCTCTATTTTACTCCATACAGACTTTAAAACGATTAGATATCATCTTTGAGTAATCTTTCCTATACTTATGAAACATCCCTACCACTTTTCACTCATTGGCTCGATTCTATTCTTCTAAATAATAATAATAATCAGAAGGGGCTTTTTGTGGAGATTTAGTATTTTCATAGTTTAAAGCGTGAGTCAGTTTAAGCTAGACCACCAAGGAAAACATGGAAGCACCGGACGGCCGTTTCGTCCTATTATGGGAATCCCCAGCAGTGCGCATCCACGACCTCGCCCCACGAGCTTCGAATCCAGGACCTACCAGTCCCGCGCCAGAGCAATTAACCGATAAACCAGTGAGCCGGCATCTGATGGTGCTTATGTCTAACTCCAACCAGTCCACGAAGTTGAGCGACCGTTCACCAATTATCTTCAGTGAGTTCCTATCGTGGATGTGTACTGCCACTGAGGAGTCCCACAACAGGACGAAACGGCCGTCCAGTGCTTCCAGGTTTTCCCTGATTGTCTAGCTTCCATTGACTAACGCTTTCAACTATGAAAATAATAATAATAACTGATACGTATCAAAGTATTTTTTCGTTCCGAATAGCGTTATGTAAACTCAATTTACGCCATAACCTTGAACTGGTAACTATGATAAAATAAATAATGGGTGTGTAGATTTTAAATAGTCTTTGTTTTATGCACCTATCTACCTATCTAATTCATAGATTTTTAAATGAATTATTTAGTTTACTATCTATTCAATAGTTACCAACATGTTGTTAATCATTGTTAACAATGAATGTTATACTCATTATGATTATCTATATTAATGACTTGTATGATGTTTAATATACATTAGTTTATTGTCTATTACTATGTCACTATATAATTTATAAGTTGTATACAGGTAGGTGAGTATGAGTTGAATGTGTAACCAGTGATTATAAATGAAAGACAATTAAAGATATATAGTTTTAATAAATGAAGAGTAAATAACAGCAAATTCAATGTATTAGAGAAAAGTAAAAACAATCTAGATATTTTAAGCAAAGATGGATAGTGGCTAGCAGTTGAATCCACGACGCGCGTTTCATCCTATTTAGGACTCGTCAGCTGGATGTACCTGCATCTCAGTTGATGTTCACTTTGGGACTCGAACCCAGTACCTTTCGCTCCAAACGCCATCGGGTTATCTACTCGGCCACTGAGTCCTGATAGCCACCTTCTTGTGCAATGGTGTGTTTTAATGGGAAGGTTCAAACAAACAATACTAAATCTAGATATTTGTATCATTTATTACTAATTATGAACCATTTCCATGAGGAGCCTACATTGACTGCTTTTTGTGAATGCAAAAATATTACAACTTGTGGCCGAGTGGATACCTTGTTAACGTATGAACGTGATTAGACCGCCGACCAGAGAGTAGCGAATTATCGATTAGAACAGTGATACGCGGAAACCGTATGAGCAGTCTAGAGTACTTGTCGGTCCTACTGTAGTGAACAAGAACACGGGTGGGGGAAATCGAATGTATTTAGACACAAATTACAAACTATCCCACTAAATTCTGATAACCATACAGTAAACAGTTAATTTGCAAAATAACAACCAATTGTTTCAATCTACACTGTTCCTTCTGTAAATATCAATCCATCTTCTCTAATTTCATTTTTTGTGCATTTTCCTACCAGTTGCGCTTCATTTCAGTTCTTTCCTTATCGGTCTTCTGCCAAAATACACTCTATGTCTGACCATCACAATATACTACTTATATGGATATAAGTAGACCACACCACACTACTTCTGCCTAGCCCAGTCAGTTAAGTCCAGATCAGCCTCTGAGGTATGAATCATTGTATTTCAAACATACTGAGTTTATATACCAATCAAACTGAACACATCGTACCATAAAATAGAAATCATCATATGTACAAGATTTAGCCAAACGTGGCTGTGAATAAGGGGGAACATTAATATGAATAGTTTAGTTATTTAACAATTATACGATTTAAAAAATATGTGCATAATATTGGTCCATAAATGATTCCCAAAAGTTACCATTCATAATTCTCTTCGGGATACAACAAACAAGGTAATTATAATCAGAAGGGGTTTTGTGGAGATCTCAGTATTTTTTATAATTGAAATCATGAGTCAATTGAAGCTAGACCACCAAGGAGAACCTTGAAGCACTGGACGACCGTTTCGTCCTATTGTGGGACTCCTCAGCAGGACGAAACGGCCGTCCAGTGCTTCCAGGTTTTCCATGGTGGTCTAGCTTCAATTGACTCATGATTTCAACTATGAAACAAGGTAATTGTTGATTGATATTACAGTTAACATATATGCCAATAATCTCAGTTAACTAAAAATCATGTAATCATTTCACAAAACTTTATTATATACCATCATACTTACTTACGCCTGTTACTCCCAATGGAACATAGACCGCCGACCAGCATTCTCCAACCCACTCTGTCTTGGGCCCTCCTTTCTAGTTCTATCCTAGTTTTGTTCATTCTTCTCACATCTGTCTCCATTTTTCGGCGTAACGTGTTCACTGGTCTTCCTCTTTTCCTTTGGCCTTCAGGATTCCATGTGAGGGATTGCCTTGTAACGCAGTTGGGTGATTTCCTCAGCCGTCATACTACTATCAATTTCCATAATTATCTTACATTTCTTCTTGATGTCTAATATATTTCATCTTTTCAAAGCATCTATTTCAAATCTAAAATAATATCAAAAAAAGTATTTATATTTAAAGTAAACGACTTAATCAAGATGTGGAGTCAGTCCATGAAGTTAATGTATGTTGATTTGAATTATTGTAGATAGGTGCAGACTGTCTGCTTGTAATCTTCACTATAATTTTAACTAATAGTTGAAGATATTGAATAAAATGGCTAAGAATTGATTGAAATGATGAGAATATTTCAGACATTTTCTTTCCATAAGTTTTAAGTTCTCAACATACTTAGTTACTTACGCCTGTTACCCTTCGTAGAGGAGCATAGGTCGCACACCAGCATTCCCCATGCAACCCCGTCCCGGGCAATCGTTTCTAGTTCTTTCCAGTTAACATTCATTCTTTTCATATCTGCTTCTATTTCCCAGTGTTACGTGTTCCTTGGCTTCCTCTTTTCCGCTGCCTTCAGGATTCCAAGTTAGGTATTGCCTGATGATGCGATTTGGTGATTTCCTCAATGTATGTCCCATCCGTTTCCAATGTCTTTTCCTAATTTCCTCTTCAACTGGAAGCTGGTTTGTCCTTTCCCATAAAACGCTGTTGCTGATAGTATCCAACCAGTGAATGTTGAGTATTTTGTGTAGACAACTGTTTAGAAATACTTGTACCTTCTTGACTATGGATGTAGTAGTTCTCCACGTTTCAGCTCCATACAGTAGGACTGTCTTGACGTTCGTTTTGAAAATTCTCACTTAGAAATTAGTTGACAATTGTTTTGAGTTCCATATGTTCTTCAATTGTAGAAATGCTTTGAGTTCCATATGTTCTTCAATTGTAGAAATGCTTTGAGTTCTAAAGTTATCTTATAATATTCTCTTTCCCAAAGCTTTTTTATTACCGCTGATATTTTTACTATGGCTAGACAATATATATATTCTTGGATGACCTCTGTAAGATACTAAATTGACCATGAGAAACTTCAACCTCATACTCGGTTTGATATATGATTGTATGAGCAAACATTTACAATTTCATAGAACAAGGCATCTATGACCAAATGATGTGTATATAAATGATCAAGTTATATGGTTACTCCTACTCAAGATTTGATGACATGTCACAGACGATTGTAAAAAACCAGTTTCATATGTCGATTTTTCGTCTTATCAAATTAATGTGAGGAATTAGGACTTTTATTGAAAACTGTCATCAGCTTTAATGTTAGAATGCTGTTTAACTATAAGAATGAAAGAAATCTGAGCTAAAATCTAGGATGTGTTTTTTGAAACATCATTGATTCAACTACGAACAACAATCATGCTGTTACTACTTCTGCTACCCGGACATTTTCCTTGATAATCTCATCCAACTGTCCTTATATAGTGTCGTAACAACTAGAACTATTGTATATGTATTTCAATTTATGTGTCTTTTTCTAACTGACCGGCTGATCATCATGTGAGCTATTAACAAAATGAATATTCCCTATGAACTTCTCTTCCTAGTAAAAAATAACGACAAAAGTTTTATGTATTTCTTCTAACTTTTTTAGTTGTTCTTCTCTCTTCATAGCATCCATTACCTTTCTGAGTATTGGGTTATATAGATTGTTGAACTTTATTGAAATCATGAACCGATCAATGTTAGACTACCAGTAAAAACATGGAAACACTGAATGGTCGTTTCCTTCTACTATGGGACTCTTCGGCAGTGCACCTCTACGATCTCACACTCATACGTGAATTGAACACAGGACCTTTGGTGTCACCTGCAAACACTAAGTCTCTAGACCACTGAACCATCATCTGACGGTTTTGATGACTAACTTCAATCAATCCACGATATTACGTGACCATCTTCCATTGTCTGAGGTAGATACCTGTCTTTATCCGACACAAGTTGAACTCCACTAGTCACGGCTTCTCGCTAGAACTTCAGAAATTTTCTCTTGCATCTAATCACTAGTTAGCTCATGATCATTGTCAGTGTATGGTGTTAGGAATTACTCATTACATTCACTTTTTATTATCTAAGTTATATTTTACATAACAGATTATAAAACATTCAGATCTCACTTTCAAATGATCTTTCCTATAAATATGATACGTCCTTATCCTAAATCATCCTTTGACAGAATCCTATTCTCTTAAATAATAATAACAGTAAAAAGTGATATTAATCAAAATATTTTTTTTCCGATCAGCAATATGTTTACTGGTTGTTTTTTTATTTCAACTTATATTTTCAGTGACATCAGATTCATGGAGTTTTTTTCGTGGTGTAACCTACTTATTTCGTATAGAAAATGATGAAGATGAATGGATCTATGATGAAGAACCACATGTGTCAAGACGAAAAGTGTGTTATGTAATAGGTTATTACTATTATTATTATTATTATTACATTGTTCATTGTACCTTGTTAAATTTATTCACAAACTATTATTGTCCAATTAAAATATGCAGATCAGAGAATGTATCTCTATCGATACCATCATCTGAAACTACTACAAATATTCGTTTTGGTTTGATTAGTGTATGTATATTGATGTTGTAAAACACAACAATAAACAGTGGGGAAGCTTATTAATTACAAGAAGTTACAAAGTATTTATATAATACATTTAGATAGTCTTCAACCGTCTGTTTGCATCTTCTGGTGTGTTCTACAATCTGAACTGTCTTCATGACTGACCTTCAAGTGTTCTGCCAACGCCGTTCTTTTAATACACTTAACCTATTCGCTCTGTCCAACAGTTGTTGCAACTTCAACACCGTGTTCCGATAAACTACTTACAAACATCCTTGTGAATAGCGTCTACTACTATATATATATACCGATTGTGTAATAAATTTGTCTTTTACAACACGAAGTTCAGCGAAGGGTTCTCTTTTCAACGAATTTATTATCAAGCTGTACAGTCGTATATATAAATTTGTCTTTAACCTGTACTCAAATTGTATTTGCTGGTTGTCTGAAAGAAAACACCTTACTGCTGTCACACCTCTGTACAGTCAGCAGCACGACTTCGGACCTTGGGTTTACTGCTTTTAGTCTTACCGCTCTTCAACCGACCTGTCTGACATGGTAGGACCTTGAGGAACGATTGTTCCAGCCAGTATATCTCTATCGGTTCATCAAGATAGGCAAGCCCGACCACCATGTCAAGGTAGCAGAAACGGTCGGGATCTATGGACATGAAACATTCAACAACAGTCTTTGAATTTTTCATTTATAAATGACAATATCAAATTTATATTAAAATGAAACTATGAAACAAACAATCGAGTATATAAAGTGACTTTAGTCCTTATGATAACCACAGATGGATATTTAAATAATTGTGGATGCATGAGTAAAAATAATCAAGATCTATACTTAACAAGCTCGTGATAATTCATTGTAACTGGCTTCAAATATAATAAAATCAAGAACAATATAAAAATATAAATCAACAAAATCAGTCAGCTACAATGTTGGACCAGGCACATCTATGCATTGGTCCAAGTTGCCATACCTCGTTAGCAGAACAAGATGAACACCGAATTCATAGAAAAAGTTAATTTAGTGGTTGTAGTATATAAAAGAAAGATTGTATTTAAGGATATAGTATAGGAAGACAGATATGAAGCAATTTTAATCTCACGATTTAAGGGAAGATAAAGAGTGTAGTCACCTATGTTATTGTGATCGATTTTGAGCTATGTCACCTATAGTCTCCAACCATTGGTTACGATAGTCACGCGGACCCCAACCAAGTAGTCTGCACCTACCAACATGACTCAGACTAGAAGTTAGTAACTTCAAGCACTGATGTCATGTTTTTATTTGCCGCCCCTAACTCTCTTCCAACCATCCCCTACACTAGTCAGTATAGCGTGTCGTGGTAATCGGTGTTCAGGCATACGTAACACGTGGCCCAACCATCTCAGTCGATGAAGATTCATAACCTCAACAACAAAGAATCTACTCAATGGTCATTAAGTAATAATGAGTAGAGATAGTTAAAAGTTTTTTTTGTTCACATTAATAGTTAACAACCAATTCAACTTCTAGTATATAATTCGATTTAAACAAATTAATATATACACTAGTTACTTAGTATAACTTATTATTGTTTGAATAAATTCATCTTCAGTTATCCACAAACTAGACTCTTTTGTTCATTTCAAAATATATTCATATTTAAATGTTATGATGAACCTAAACAAAAAACAAACATGTACACTCATATTGTTTATTTAGTCTGATTATATTAGTGATTCATTCATATTATATTGTATTTGATAAATGCAACTGAAACTATCTATATCACATAGAGTATTTTAGGTAAAATTTAAATGAATGAATAGTTTGAAGATAGTTATTGAAACTTTTAAGTTCTATATCATGGATTGATTTCGATGGCGTTTTGTTCTCTGAGCTGGATGATTTGGTCATGGAGCTTTCATCGTTCTGCCCCCAAAAGTGGGGAGAATCCGCTCACCCTCTCGAAATGCTCTCACACGGCCATGCTTATATAGCCTCTGCCAGAGAAGTCCTACTCACTGCCTTCTCGTGGCGAGGGTGTTGTTCACGAAAGTGAGAAGACGAAAAGTGAATGTTCGGCGCTTTAACCGGGTTGGTGGACACGATGAGTCCACCTAGGGAAGTTGGAAAACCCTCATTTCAAACTAATGGTGCACATGGGCTCCAGCATCCTGGCGTATGAATCAATAGTTGGTCATCGGCTACCATGAGACTGCATCTCCTCACGATGTTCCACTACCTTGTGGGTTAGACCGTTAGGTGAAAGACACCGGTTGTGGCCCCCTAAGAAAAACCATCTGCTTCAGTTCGGGCACGTGGGCAATATCACAGCCCTCATGTGGTGTGGTCTACTTATATCCATATAAGTAGTATATAGTGTTGGTCAGACATAGAATGTATTTTGGTAGAAGACCGATGAGCAAAGAACTGAAATAAAGCGCAACCGCTTGGAAAATGCATGAGCAATGGAATAAGAGAAGAAATAGTGAAGATTGAAACAATTGGTTGTTAATTCGCAAATTGACTGTTCACTGTTTGGTTTTCGGAATTTACTCAGATAGTCTGTAATTTTTGCTTAAATACATTCGATTGTCCCCTACCAGTCGTGTTCTGTTCACTACACTCACATAAATTGAATGAGATTTGTGCGGCGCATATATATCTGGTGCTTCCTTGTACCACTATTTATGTGTTTAAATAAATAAATTTCATCGTTCTTCTGAACGACATCATCAGAACAAACTTTGGGTAGAAGTAAAGTGTTTGAATTTCTCTAGATATGGTTCACAGCTTGTCCTGTACACCTTGATATTGATTGGTTCTTGTTGACATTAAATCTGTCATGGTTTATTTATTTGTTTTGATTGTATCGCCATTCAATTTTATGCAAAGTAGAGGATGAAATGACAAAAGAAAACAAACCAAACATCATTTACAAAATAAATTGTGCCAACTACAATAAACACTACATCGGACAAAGCGGATGTCCTCTTCATCTTCGCCCACATGAACATCAATTACCAGTCAAACACTATGACATTTCTTCACCTATATCAATGCACGTGGACAACTGCGGGTGCACATTCGGCTGGAAAATTGTGGAGATTTTGGATAGAGGAAATTCCAAGAACACCAGAGAATTTTTAGAAGCTTAGCACTCAGATCATTCAGCAATAAACAAGCACATTGAAATCAATCCAATTTATCAACCAATCAAGAAAATTATGCAGAAACATAGGAGCAAAAATCAAACCAATAGGATAAACAACCAAAACACAAAAATGAACAATGACAGATTTAAGGTCAATAAGAACCAATCAACATCGAGGTGCACAGAACAAGCTGTGAACCACATCTGGAGAAATTCAAACACTTCACTTCTACCCAAAGGTTGTTCTGATGATGTCGTTCAGAAGAACGATGAAAGCTCCACGACGAAATCATCTAGCTCAGAGAACAAAACTCCATCAAAATCATCCACCTGAGCTACAAATATTCTCAAACATTTCAAAGGAATCGGTGAAATTCAGGAAATAATCTAAACCCCCTAGGTTCGATTCCTAGTATATATATATATATATATATATATATATTGTACAGCTTTTAAAAATCAACGTTCTATAAACAACAATGATCATGAATTCAACAATTTAGGAAATCTGTGGTCATAATTATAAAACTATTTCCATAATTAAATTCACTTGGTACTGTTTGCTTGAATCTTCCCACTGATGTTTAGGACTGCAATCGATCAGTCTCTTATTGGCATATGTGCATACTGTGTGTATTGCCTCGATATAGCCTTAATTCACAAGCATTATAGACAAAGATGGACATTGGCTAACAGTGGAATCCAGGAAGCGCTTGAACATCAACTCTGAGATGCACGCACATCCAGCTGACGAGTCCCAAGTAGGACGAAACGCGCGTCCTTTATTCCGCTGCTAGCCACTATCCATTTTTGTTTATAATTATTTCGATAACTAACTAAATTCAGTTTTTTATATACACACATTTTGTTCAAAGTTTCAGTTGAAAATATGAAATTCAGTCGTTAGAAAGAGTTTGATAAAAGTCTCAACTATCATCTTAAACTGGAACCGCATGATGGTCACCAATATATCTAAGAATTATTTTATGCAATCACTTTTAAAACATCTAACAGTCAGAAGGGGTTTTGTGGAGATTTCAGTATTTTGCATAGTTGAAATTATCAATCAATTGAAGCTAGACCACCATAGAAAACCTGGAAGCACTGGTCGGCCGTTTTGTCCTGTTATGGGACTCCTCAGCAGTGCGCATCCACGATCCCGCACTCGAGAGATTCGAACCGAGGACTTACCAGTCCCACTCCAGAGCACTTAACCGATAGACCGAGACTGGTAGGTCCTAGGTTGGAATCTCGCGAGGCGGGATCATGGATACGCACTGCTGAGGAGTTCTATAATAGGACGAAACGACTGTCCAGTGCTTCCAGGTTTTCCATGGTGGTCTAGCTTCAATCGACTCATGATTTCAACATCTAACAGTATTTAGAAGAATACTAAATTGTAAAATTAATGAAATCGGGTTTAACCTTGTAGTGACCCAGATTATATTTGATTTTCTCGATATTCATTATATTTGTGGTGACAGTTGATTTTTATAGTTTACATCTCGAACTGGCCTTAGTTAGGCACTCAATGAAAACCAATAAGTACTGAAGAGTTGTTTTGTTCTAGTATGGGACTACATATCAATGTGCATCCACGATTGTACCTGAGATTGAACCTAGAATCTTTAATTTAAACCATTGAGTTGCTATTTAATAATCTACATTTTGAATTTCAATCAATTCAGGATATTGTACAATCATGTCCCAATGCTATCAGTAGGTAACTTACTCTTTAATCAACATCGTTATGATTTTATCCTACCTTGTTTTCTTTGTATTTAATCAAGAACCGTATCTATATTACTGATTTCTTCATAACTAGAAGACGATTGTTTGAGAACATTCAGTTTTGTTTAGTATGATCTACGTTTTCCTAACAGAAATCATTGATTTTCTTCTTCAATATCCTATGAATCATGTACCCAAGAACTCAGTTATTCTGAGATGGTGGAGAAGATTTGTAGCTCACTTATTCTATATGCTAAAAGGAAGATCGATAGCCTATGTGATATCTTACTTCGTTTCTTCAAACTACAATGATTCAACAATCATCTTATATTATTCTGAGTAATTCAGACCATAGACTACATATGCTTAGACACATAAAATCCAAAGTTCATAACAAACAATAAATAATCTATTTCAATATGTAGATAACTAGAACACTTATAGTCTAAAATTGAATAATAGCATTATAGATTACTCTTATTATAATCTATAAGGAGTTAATAGATTAAGAATGAGGGCTTAGAATTAGGACAATCTGCAAAATACTATCAATCAACTGTTTAATAAATATATAGTTGAAATCATGAGTCAATTGAAGCTAGACCACCATGGAAAATCTGAAAGCACTGGACGGCTGTTTCGTCCTATTGTGGGACTCCTCAGCAGTGCTCATCCACATATATACATATACATACACATATAAACATATTAAAAGGATATTTATTATTATTATTATTATATCAGTAAAGGATAGATAGACAGTGGCCAGCAGTGGAATCCAGAACGCACGTTTCGTCCTATTTGGGACTCGTCAGCTGGATGTACCTGCATCTCAGAGTTGATGTTCACTCTGGGACTCGAACCCAGTACCTTTCGCTTCAAACGTCATCGTGTTATTTACTTGGCCACTGAGTCCTGATAGCCACTTGCTTGTGCGATGGGGTGAAGTTGAAATTTACTTAATATTGTTTGTTTGGATCTTCTCATTGATGTTTCTAGGACTGCGACTGGTCAGTCTCTAATTGACATATGTGCATACTGTGCGTATTACCTCGATTTAGCCTTAATTCACAAGCATTATAAGCAAAGATGGATAGTGGCTAGCAGTGGAATCGAGGCAATACGCACAGTATGCACATATGTCAATTAGAGACTGACCAGTTGTAGTCCTAACACGTCGATGGGAAGATTCAAACAAACATTACTATCATGCTGGTAGATGTTCACTCATTCGTTGGTTAAGTTGCCTAGTAGTACGTCCGATATAGCTATCTCCACAGGAGCAGCTGAACTTATAAATGCACATAGAGGAGCTCAACTCAGGTAACTTATCCTTCGTTTGAGTAGACATCACTGGTCGACCCGAGAAAGTCAATGCGAGATAGGCTGTGTAGAAAGTTCTACTAATTACTTTTGTTAACCTATCTTTCAGAGTTTCACTAGCTACATCCCCGTTGAATGGTAATTTCATGTATAGAGGCTTCTTACGAACAGTTAAAATCTCCGACTTCTTCCTTGTATCATACATGTACTTTTTAATGAACTCAGCAGGGTAGCCGATCTCAGTCAGTGAGTTATAGATAAATTGCAGTTCCTGACTTAAAGTATCGACAGAACAGATCTTATTTGCTCTACTAGTGAGGCATTTAACCAAGTTTCTCTTATATTGCATAGGTGTAAAGCTATCGAAGTGAGTGTATTGGCAGGCAGAGGGTCTTTTTCTATACACTCTTCTATTTAACGAGCCATCACTTCGCCTAAGTTCTGTGATAGTAGACATAGAATCAACCAATTAGATATTAATGTACAGTTTGAGAATTTATTTTCACAAACAATTGACTTGATTCCTACCTCATTAGAGGACCTAGCTAGGTTTAAGACCACTTTAACCGACAGCAGCCAACAATACAAGAATAGTAAGAGTACTACAAACCGCCTACTTACCAAGCAGCACCGAGACTCTTTAACTAAACTAAGAAATGAGGAAACCTTGATTATAAGCAAACCTGATAAAGGAGGAGGCATAGTGCTGATGAACAAATGGACTACGTTGAAAAGATGGAAACAATGCTTAATGATCCCAGCAAATTTCAAAAAGTCACCAGTTATTACGATATCAATAAAAAAGTGGAAAGCCAATTGACTAATTCTCTTAAGGATTTAAAGAATGAGGGAATAATTACACAAGATATTCATGATTCCATTAAACCGATTAGATCTTATACGCCACGACTATATGGTTTACCCAAAGTTCATAAACCAGGTCTTCCACTGCGCCCAGTCCTAGATATGTTCAATTCCCCTTATCACAAAATTGCAAAGTTGCTAGTACATATCTTAGATCCCTTGCACAAATCAACTGTTAGTACTAGTGTAAAAGATGTATTCGATTTCACTTTCAAAGTGGAAATATTATTAAATAGTAAGATCATAATCTAGTGTTTAAGATTTAAACTTTGAATTCGTTTGAAATTGTATACACTACTAATTCCTAGAGTTGAAATTAATTTATATAAAATCGTAGAACTGTTGAAAACAAAGGAGTAAACGATAACTATGTTGTATATCCTCATGAATATTCTTTTATAATTCCCCTATACGGAATCAAACATAAATGGTTTATAGGTTTCACAATGATCACCATGCTTGTTTTACACAATACAACGGACAATGTATTCAGAACACATAATTACTTCATTTTGAGACTCGTTAACTGTATTTACCTATATCCTCCTAATAAAGTTCAAGCTGGGACTCGGAGTCAGTAAGTTATCTTTCAGATGTAAACTTATTATCGACTGCGCGGCCCAATCCAATATAGCCAATAACTTGTTTGAAATGCGTCAAGCAATCCATACAGGATTCATATATCCCAACTAAGAATTATTAAAATTTAATCCTGAATGTTAGTAACGACGTAATTCAAATTGTTGGAATTCGATTTAACAAACTTTTTTACTCTTATCAATTTATGATGCTTTTGATCATCTAACATCTCACTCTGACTATGATTGACTTGAATAACTATCCACTGCTATGATTTAAGCTCATTCAAACTCCAAATATTTAACTTTCTGTCGTAGCAGTAGTATCCTCTATTTTATTGAGATCATGGGCTGATCAATGTTAGATCACCATTGAAATCCTGCAGATACTGAATGGCCATTCCATCACAGTTAGGGACCCCTTAGCAGTTCTCCTTCATGAGCCCACCCTCACAAATCAAGCACAATACCTTCGGTATGGTACGCGAACACCTAATTTCTAGACCACCGAATCTGCATTTAACAGTGTCAATGTTCGATATCAATCAATCCACAATATTGTACGACATTCTTTATTGTATCCAGTGGATAACAGCCTCAAACCTGACACGACTGGACTTCTTTCGTCACGGATTCTCACTAGAACTCTATACTGATAGTCATCATCTCCTCACTATCAACTAGCTTCAATAGATAACTCTCGGAGTCTTGTTGTAATTGCAAAGTTCTCGTGAGAAAATGAAGGTCCTCGTTTCGAGCCCAGCGTAAGGAACAGTGGATGCACATTGTCGTTAGGGAGTGCCATGCTGCGATGAAACAGCCATCTAGTGTTTCTAGCTTTTTGATGGTGATTTAACACTGATCAGTTCATGATTTCAGTGAATCTCAATAATCTCCCTAACCCTATGCCGATAATCTCCTACTTCCTCTACTTCTCCAATTTTCTTCTTCATTCCTTTCTTTTTCAAGGAGATTCTATCAAAATATCCAGAAGTAAAAGAACTAATGGGACCAGATATTAAATTGGCTTATTTTAGTTCATTTGAAGTTTTCTTGCAATTTATTGTAGCTTTATGTATATCAATTTATCAACCACCATGGTTATTATGGTTATTTTTAACATATACAATTAGTGGAACAATTAATCATTCACTTGGTTGTGCTATTCATGAAGTTGGACATAATTTAGTATTTGGTCATAAATATGGTAAAGCAAATCGCTTATATTCAATATTTATTAATTTACCAATGGGTTTACCTATTGCTATATCTTATAGAAAATATCATCAAGCTCATCATAGGTAAGATCATTTTTATTGATATTATATTACTCATAAGTAATATAATTGTGTTTAAATTTAAGTTTTAATGATTTGTATTATCCCCATTGTTGATATTTAGGACATATATGTATCCTGTCCCAAATTGTCGTTATATAGCGATCATGATACAACATTACATAGAATAGGCCGTTGCTACTACTTTGACGTAGTAGTCTGGCTTGCCTATTGTGATACTGGCTGGAACAATTGTTCCTCATGGTCCTACCATGCCATTCAGGTCGGTTGAAGAGCAGTAAGACTAAAAGTAGAAAACCCAAGGTCCGAAGGTGAAGTCGTACTGCTGACTGTACATAGGTGTGACAGCAGTAAGGTGTTTCCTTCAGACAACCAGCATAACAGCGATGCAGCCTTCCCACAAGGAGAGGTGTGCTTAGAAAATGTCGACCCTAAAGATGCACACCTCACCTTATCCCATGGAGATCTGTTTCTGGCGGTAAGGTTCCAACAAGTACGGCGCTAACACAAAAATTACCCACTAAAAGGTCATGTGTTACCGACCTCAAGCAGTTATCTCTTGGGCACTGCGGTCACGCTCT
This sequence comes from Schistosoma rodhaini, assembly GCA_944470415.2. Lineage (NCBI taxonomy): Eukaryota > Metazoa > Platyhelminthes > Trematoda > Strigeidida > Schistosomatidae > Schistosoma > Schistosoma rodhaini. The sequence continues at coordinate 13,142,650 of OX104042.1, read as the reverse complement.
CAGGTCATTAAGACCACTTCTAATCCAATTTCCTTTTCAGGTACCTCAAGAAGAACCTTTCCACGGTGAGGGCGACCGGGAAGTGATGACTGCCCTCATACCTCAAACAGCACTCAAGATCATTGAGAATAGATGGAATGTCACTAGTAGTGGAATTCGTACCCAGTAGTTAAACGTATAACATCAATGTTACAAGTAAACAGCACTGGATCCGAGTTCTGCAATGAACAGGTGCATACAGCTGATGAGTTCTTAATAGAACAAAAATGAGCTCATTGATTTCACTATTAACCAAACTTCATGTATTCAATATCCATCTACTGGCCCCTGAGTAGTTTAAGTACTGAGTGCTGGGCCTAAAGACCCTAGGTTCGATCTCTAGTGAAGTTGATGGGAAATCTTATATTAGGAAGAAGCAACTATCCAACGCTTCCTGGCTTTCAATGGTCGTCTAATCAGATTTAATAAAGTAAACGAAACTTCAAATTAAAATAGCTTTAAAACACACTAAAACAATCGAAATTTTGTCATATTCACTGATCTAAGTTATTATGTTTTAGCTTCATATGTGTATGAAACATATATATTTTTGTCGAAGAAACAGATGAATATGTCAGTAGAGACGTCATAACTCTACAATAAGAATATTTTCAATATATTAGTATTGGGGTATTTTTGTAGATGATTAAATTATTGTTTGCATCATAAAATGACCTCAGTTAGAGAAGCATAAAAATCTAACTAGTACTGGATAGCTGTTTTCATAGTATGAGACATCCCATTGATGTGTATCCACAACCTCAGTAGGAATGAAAACTGGAGACTTCAGACCTAACAGTAACCATGGAAGTGGTGGAAATCGATTCACACTCAACATCGTCCAACTCCACTGGTCATGGTTTCTCACTATAAATCCGAAAATTGTCGCTCTCAAATTACTACCATTAGGCGTATGATTGTTATTAATATGTAAAACACTGAACTTTAACTCAGTCTGTTGATGGTTAAGCGCTCATCGTGACACCTCTCCGATCCTAGGTTCGATCCTCTTGAGTGATGTACACTAGTGAGAGGTCTGACACTATAATGAATTAGTTGTCTAGTACTTATTTAAACACATAAATACTGGAACAAGAAAGCACCAGATACATATGCACCGCACAAATCTCATTCGATTTGTGTGAGAGCTGTGATACTGCCTGAGTGCCCAAACTGAAGCAGGTGGTTTTCTTAAGGGGCCACATCCGTATCTTTTGATCTAAATGTCTGATCCACAAGGCAGTGGAGCATCGTGAGGAGATGCAGTTCCATGGTAGCCGGTGACTAACGATGTGTACTATTGGTTTGGAATCAGGGTTTTCCAACTCCCCTACTACTCATAATCTCGATATCTCTATCCAGTTTCCTGCTCCATGTGTCCGTCAGTCTATTTCTTTTCTTTTTGTTTGAGTATTTCAAGTTAGGGCTTGCCTCGTTATATGGTTTGATGAATTCCACGATGTATCTCTTAGTCACCTTCGTGTTTTTTTTAATTTCCTATTGTATAACAATAGATTTTCGCTTATCCAATTAACGGATCATTCTTGTATAGTTCAAAGCATGATTCAGTTGAAGCTAGATCGTCATGGAAAACCTGCAAGCAGTAAACTGTCGTTTCGTCCCATTGTGCGACTCCTCAGCAGTGTGCACCCACAACCTCACCTAGCAAGATTCGAACCTAGGACCAACCAGTCTCGTGTCAGAGCACTAAACAGATAGACCACTGAGCCTTTATCCGATGATGTTTAAGTCTAACCATGTCGTGGATGCGCACTGCTGAGGAGTCCCACAATAGGGGACGAAACTGCCGTTCAGTACTTTCAGGTTTACATTGATGGTCTAACTTCTACTGACTCATACTTTCAACTATGAAAAATACTGAAATCTCCACAAAAAAAACCCTCACTTCGAATTATTCTTTCTTTATCTTCTTCTTTTTTTTTATAATTTTTTTTTTCAGATGGTTAGGTCATGAAGATGGTGATGCCGATATGCCATTATTATTTGAAGTGAAATTATTTACACATCCAATAAGTCGTTTTATATGGTTAATTATTCATCCTATATTTTATGCATTTCGTCCATTTATTAAACATCCATTACCTTTAACCTTATGGGAAATCATTAATTTCATCATACAAATTATATTTGATATCATAATATGGTATTATTTTGGTATATGGACATTAGCCTATTTCATTATTGGTACATTACTTGGTTTAGGTTTACATCCATTATCAGGACATTTTATAAGTGAACATTATTTATTTGCTGATCAACAAGCAACACATTCATATTATGGAATTGGTAATTATTTAATGTATAATTTAGGTTATCATGTTGAACATCATGATTTTCCATATATTGCATATACAAAATTACCTAAATTAAAAATGATTGCTAATGAATATTATGATCAATTACCATATCATAAATCATTATGTAAAGTAAGTTATTGATAGTGTTGGTGTTGTTGTTGTTGTTGGTGGTGGTGGTTTTGTTTTTAATTCATTTAGTTAGATGATTATTGATTAGATAAGAGTAGAGTTTAAGAATGTGAATGCCCGGTGCTTTAACCGGGTTGATGGCCCGCTGTCTCTCTAGAAATGCTCTCACATGACCATGCGTATACAGCCTCTCTTAGGGAAGCCCTACTCACTGTCTTCTCGTGGCATCACTGTTGTTTACAAAGCTCTGAAGACGAAAATTGAATATCCTACGCTTTAACCGGTTTGGTGGAAACGGTGAATCCACTTGGGGGAGTTGGAAAACCCTGGTTTTTTAAACCAATGGTGCATATGGACTAGCTCCAGTATCCTGAGGGAACAAATGGAGTATGAATCAATTGTTGGTCACCGGCTAGCATGGGAATTCATTTCCTTATGATGCACCACTGTCTTGTGGATCAGATCTTTAGGTCAAAAATTCCTGGTGTAGCCCCTTAAGAAAACCACTTGCTTGAGTTTGGGCACCTGTGCAGTATCATAGCCTTCACACAAATCGAATGAGATTTGTGTGGCGCATATATATCTGGTGCTTCCTTTTACCAATATTTATGTGTTTACATAAATAAACAGTTTACAAAAAACTCTTAAGTGAGGCTAGAGTAACTTTGAAAATACCCATCAACTTGCTAGGGTTAAACTTAGTTACTTTACCTACACCTGTTACTCCCAATGCAGTATAAGCCACCAACCAGAATTCTCTAACCCACTCTGTCCAACAGTTCAAATCATTGACTACAGTCTGAATAGCTCAGTCATAACATTTCAGATTATGACACTCAAATTCAAGTTGCCTTAACAACTATATTTAACTAGTCAAAATATATTATTACTGAGAAATGGAGGTTTTAATGTATCTGTCAATAATATTCCAATTCTATAGATAAATTCACTTAGCATTGTTTGTTTGAATCTTCGCATTGATGTTTAGGCCTGCTACTGGCCAGTCTCTTATAGGCACATGTGCATACTGTGTGTATTGCCTCGATATAGCCTTAATTTACAAGCATTGTAAGCAAAGATGGATAGTGGCTAGCAGTGGAATGCAGTTTGACGCGCGTTTCATCCTATTTGGGACTCATCAGCTGAATGTAACTGCATTTCAGAGTTGATGTTCACTCTGCGACTTATAATGCTTGTGAATTAAAGTTATATCGATGCAGTACGTACAGTATGCACATATGCCAATAAGAGACTGATCAATTCCAGTCCTAAACATCAATGAGAAGATTCAAACAAACAATACTATGTGAATTCACTTTTTATCAACTATACATAAGAAATGTTAACATGTACTTAGTTTTACACTTGCTCACTTATTCAAACACTGACTTTATTAATATCTTCAGTATCATGGTTACTAAATTTTGATTTTAAACATCGTTCCCCCTTATTTTTATGCCATTTCTATTCTCTTAAATTACTTATCTAATTACATTTAATACAAGATTTTACCTATGATTCTAGAGATTTTATACAACTTTTAAAAAATTCCATCACAAACTGACAACTTCTAATATGAATTTGGGTGCGTTTAGATTCCAGTTATCAAGAATTTAGAAAAGGACACTGATGTTTTTACAGAGATTGAATGACTCAAAAATTCCCAGTTTCATTGTAGTCATAATACCATTTAGTTCATGAATTAGTACTTTGAAAAGTTCACATTTCAAACTTCAATCAACTTAAAGCCATCCGATTTCTTCAACAGTCCATCCAATCCATACTATATTTGCCTTACACTGTTGCCACTAAAACTTGAAATGAATTTATTAAAAATTTAATATTAATGGCGTTTGATGCGAAAGGTACTGGGTTCGAGTCACAGAATGAACATCAACTCTGAAATGCAGTAACATCCAGTTGATGAGTCCCAAATAGGATGAAACGCGCATCAAACTGGATTCCACTGCTAGCCACTATCCATCTTTGCTTACAATGCTTGTAAATTAAGGCTTTATGGAGGCAATACGCACAGTATGCACATATGCCAATAAGAGACTGATCGATTGCAGTCCTAAATATCAATGGGAAGATAAAAACAAACAATAACAAGGGAATTCATACATTAAATACAATATTTACATATTTTACTTCAGTTGTCCTTTACATACTTCGTGATTCTTTTAATTCCCTTGATATTACAACTGCTCACTGTTTCTCTCTAATTCAATCTCCTCAATCTTCTGTTGAGAGGCATTCCACTTCCAATTTTTGCCACATACTACTTATATCTGTCACATACCACATTATCAAGTATTTGTCTGAGTCTAAACAAATGTAATTCAATTTTCTATGTTCATCTGAGTTGTATATGTAGACATGTAGGTAAGATACTCTATCGACACATTAAAATAGATAAAATGTAACATTACCAAACCATTTCAGTTGTTGAAGGGGTTCTGTGGAGGTTCGCTTAGTCCTTAGATTGTATTCGACATAAATTAATCTCACTTGAAATGTTTTTGAAACCCAGAGAAGACTGGACAGATATTTTATTTTAGAAAGAGACAACCTCATCAAAGTTCTCACATAATCCGAATGACAATCAATCCCAGAATCTTCAGATCTTATGGTTAAGACTGTTCATAAGTAACTTACAGAAACTTATTTCAACCATAACTATTACTTATCAAATAGTTCTAAACCACCGAATTGATATTCAATAGTGTACATATCTGATTTTAATCCATTGACGATATGAGGTTACAATTTTGGATTGTCTGTAGTGAATAATTATCTGATATTCGACATAATTGAACTCAGAAGGAGTTTTGTGGAGTATTCACGTATACCAATAAGAGACCGACCAATTGCAGTCCTAAACATTATCAAACAAGTAATACTAACTTATTCATTGTGTTTTTTTTTGTTTTTCTTCAGGTTTTATGGGATTTTGTATTTGCACCAAATAATGGTCCACAAGCACATTGTGTTACATCACAAGATTTATCAAAACCAGAAATCTATAAAAATCAATATTTATCAAGTAATCTATTGAAATGTACTAATGCAACTTTGAGAACATCAAAATCTGGACAAATTAAAAAGCCGGAGATAAAAAAGAAAGAATAAGCCATATATTTGTGTAAATTTCCTTTTGAGTGATTACAACGAGTGTACCCTTTATCAATTGATTATACTCAATAGTAATTTTATATGTTGTTAGTTATGTAACAATGTTGATTACTTCCTTTTGATGAAAAGAGATTTCTTTTTTCAAAAAACCCAAAACACCAACACATATCATCTGTGATCTCATTCTGTCTGTGTTACTATGTATTTTTCATATTGTCCAGTTTTTTTTAAATATATATCTATATAAGTAGGTTTCCTTGTAAACCTTGTTACTGTTGTAGTTTGAATATAAATATGATGATTTCCCCCGCCCCCATCATTCTCTCACATTTTTTAAATGAACAACATTTAACGTTGTGCTCATACAATCTCAACAAAATAATGATAATCTTGATCATAATATTATGATATTAAGTATTAGGCAGCAATATATACAACCACTCACATACAAATGTAGTGAACGAAGACTTGCTTGGGATAACCAAGTCAACGTTAAATAAACTATCACAAAGAGGTTCAGTGAAATGTGAAAATCATACAACAATACATCATTTACATATCCTCTTTTAATTGTCTCCAACAAATTTCATTTTACTTTCATTGCAGTTGCTATATTGATAGCCTTCAGTTTCCTTCTCTTTTCTCGTCACTTCAATCTTCTCAACTGTCCACTCACAGATGTTCCATTTCCGACACTACTTACTTATATATACAAACATAGGTAGAATACACCACATAGATATAGATAAATAAATGAACTCTTCCTCTCTCTCTCTCTCTCTCTCTCTCTCTCTCTCTCTCTCCTTATCACTTTCCATTTCATCCACTTCATCATTCTGTTATTTTTCATTATGAATGAATATCCTTTTATCAAACTATATTGATCATCATTTCTATTTGATAATGACAGTTGCTTTCAATTATTCTAGTTGTGTTCTATATCCACTATTCCTTTCTCCTTTCGTATTCTAAACTATTCAGTGTTCAATGTCATACTTTGTACTTTCATTGACAATCGTTTAAAGTAAATGTCTAAATGTGTGTTAATTACTGATTGGTGATGTTAACAGTAATAGTAGTGATCTTCGGGAGACGATGTGAGTATGATTGAATAAACTTGACAAAGAAATTTTAAATTTAGAATAATAGAAATTCAATAGTTAAAGATCTGAGTGGATCTGAGCTAGACGACGATTGAAAATTTGGAATGAATGGAAGGCGGTTTCGTTCTGATATATTACACACCTCAGATTGACTCATTCATTCAACTAATAAGGTTATTGCAATCTCTATAAGTCTCTTTCTGATCAAAATCATGTGATGCCTGGTGACCAGTTTCACGATGAATTTCCTGTAGTTTTAGTGAGAAGGTGTAACCAGTGGAGATGATCTATGTCGGATGGAGACATGAATGTACCCCAGAAAATGGAAGATAGTCGCGCAACTACGTGGATTGTTTGTAATTAAATCATGAATTCGAACTGATGAGGAGTATAATACTAGGATGAAAAGGTAGTCCTCTACTTCACGGTTGTCAGCGGCAGTCTATCTTTGATCCACTCATGAATCCAATTATTAAAACTACTACAATCTTCACTACTCCCCGTTCAGATTATCATAATCATAATAATTCATTAATTAGTTTGTGTACTCAATCTAGTTAGAATACTTGTTAATTAGATCCTTAAGACATCTCACAAATGTTGTCTTCCAAATATTACATCGTTGATTGAATAGGTGCACAATTATAGCCAGTCACTACAATCTTCTGTATACTAATAATCATTTTGTGCACATTGGGACACACTGCCAATAGAAAGTGTAGAAAGTCTACTGGTAGGCTAAGTTCATCAGACTTCAATCATTTCGGTGTGAAATAGCATTCAATAACAATGTAGAAACATCAAGTCATATGTCATATGCCTAATAAGAGAGGCCAGAATATCCTAGGTTCGATCATTGGTGAATATGAATTGCTGAAGTATCACATAAATTGGAAATGTAACAGTTCTAAAGCATTGAGAATTGTGAACAGTTACATAATGTTCACTTGAAAATATACACACTCAATTGCTTACTATTCCGTCGGATTTTAGAATTTGTAAAATAATAAGAATTTTCATCCGTTTTTAATTAGACACTGATATCAATGTGTAGAATGACAATGGAAATTACACAATCAAAGAATTCAGCTCAGTGAATTCAATAACGTCAATATTTCACATGGTTAAGTGAATTCCGGCTTCCTACAATAAAGGATTAGAGCTAAGGGAAGACAGTGTGTGTGTATCTGTACCTCTTGTGACCGATTCTGAGTGATATCGTTCAATGTCGGTGGTGTCATAAATACAAACAACCGTAACTACTAGAATTTCACACATTTGTCAATCCGTTGGCCAAATTCGCTGAAATTCCTAATTCTCACATCTATAGTCATCATTCATTTGTTCAACTGTGCTCACAAAACATTGCAAAGACATTTATAACCCAGTGTAACTTGTGAATCTCTTCACAAACCATGTTTCCCATCAAAAATTTAAAACAGAATAGTGAATGGATACACGGTGTACTGACTCGTAATATGGCAACTCACAAACAGAAAATAATGCTTATTGCACTAACAACTGTAAACATGTCCAATTCATTGCTTGAGATGTTCCTAATTGTTCTTATTGAGAAATAAATCCGATACACTAGTAACCCACTAAATCTGAATGACGAAACATAAATTGCAAACTTAATTGACATCATCTAATTATAGAGGTTTTATTATTTCCGTAGAGGTCACATTAGCTTATATACCAGTTTGACAATTACATTCTCACTTAATACTTCATCTAAAACAAAATTTCAATGCATCCTAGGTTATTAAAGAAACTACCTAATTTCGTTGCGAAACCCTTAAGTATCGGTTTCAATCTATCCGTTAATCGAATTCGATTATCGAAAAATTGGAAAAACACCATAGTAAGACATGTATTCAAAACAAGTGCAAAACATAAAACAGAGAAATACCGATCTGTTAGTCTAAACAGGGTAGTTGTTCAAAACGCAGAAAATATTATTCGGAATTACCTGTTTACGTATCTCAACGAAAACCGGTTCCATTTAGAAAAGCCTCATGGCTTTAGAACAGGTTATCCCTGAATCACAGAATTATTGGTGGCTCGTGAAAGCTGGTACGCTCTAACGAAACAAAACTTACCTATATACGATGCATACATTGACTACAGAAAAGCTTTTGACAAAGTCTTGAACAACCGGCTGTTATATAAGTTAAGAATATATTTGGGTGGGAGCCTGAAAATCTCAATAGCAAGACTAGATCTAATTCTAACAGGAGAAACAATCTGACTGACCTAATCATCAATAGCCTATCGGAATCAGTATTTCAGAGAGTTGATCAAAAAGTAAATCATTTAATTATAAATGTTTTATTAATTAGTTTAGGGTCACATTAGATTACATACCAGTTTAACAATCACGTTCTCAATCAATAAGACGATAATTTGACAGCTCATTAGAATTCAGTAATTAACAAGAGCATTATGTTTGCATATCATCATTGGTCAATATTCTTTTGTCTCCAGTTTAGAACAAGCGATACCACTGTAGGAACGAAAGAAATAATTGCCTGAATCACTGAAATAATCAGAAAACCGAAGAATCCCATTGTGTTGTGAAGAAGTGGAAGAAGAAAGATGAGGAAGTAGGCGATGCAGTCAACTAAATTTGATTGTCCACAACTTCACTCACTTAACATGTACAATCGTATTTATAGTCAATTTTTATTTCCTAAAATAGTATTCCATTGCGAGATAGAAAAAGGGGTTAATTAATCATCGTCTCCTCCTTATTATTACACTATCGAAATTTAAATGATAAACACACACACACACAACTGAAGTGGTATGTTGTCAATACTTAGAAAGGATTAATTGAAAGGGAATATTAGATTACGTGATGTGATCTGGATCCATCTTTGCTTACTACAACAATAATTAGTTATCAACGAATTATCATGTGAATGAAGTAAGATTATCAAAATAGATAGGAGTGCACAACTAGTTGAAGTATGGTGATGAGATCAGACACAATTATGAATAACATCCAGACACATAAAAATTAAGACATCTCGTTATCTCCCTCCCTTTCCTTATACTTATATCGCATATCGTCTGGATTGTATTCTGAATTGTGTCTGATATCATCATCATTACTACTTCAACTAATTTTGCACCTCTATTACCTTTAATTATTGTAAGAAAGAAAACAGTTTTGGTCACATCTCAATGCATTCACATAATCATATTAATAATAATTCGTTGCTAACTTGATAATTGTGTTGTGAATATTGACATTACGTAATCTAGGATTATAATCATTTGATTGCATCATCATGTCTATTCTTTGATCACATGTTCTTATGGAACTATTAATATTTGATCATAAAAATGTTCATCTTTTGTACGTGTAATTGTCCATTTTGACAGATATTAACCACACAACTATTGAGGTGATGAGTTATGACTCGACTTAATCATCTGTTCGAGAACTAAATTCCTGATCGTTTCACATTCCTCTTTAGATCTTCATTCATAGGAGAGCTAGAGGAATAGCTTCTATTTTACCTATGTTTTACATTTACATTTTTATTGAGCCAACTCATCTGACAACATTTATAACTTAGAAGAAAGCCTCTCGTGAGGCGGAGTGTCTGGAATTGACTAGATTCTCGAAGACTGACTGCTCTAATTCTATGGATAACCAGGTAATATAATTATAGAAAATGCATTTTGTGCGGCCAAAATGACCTGTTCCACACGAGCAAGTTAACCTTATTCATGATTAGATTTGAGGAGTCCAATAGTAGAAAAAACAATCGTTCCGTCCTTCCAGCTTTCCAATGGTCAGCTAACTCACTATTGACCTAGTACTCTATACTTCGTAGACGATTTCAAATGACGATTTAGGTGATGAGGTGTGATCCGACTTTATCATCTGTTCAAGAACCAAGTTCCTGGTCGTTTGACATTCCTTTCTAGATCGTCATTCAGTGTAGAACTCTAGTGTTTGTTTACCACTTGTGTGTATGCGCACACGTGTGTGAATTTGGAGATACTAGCATGGTTAGTCAATAGCAATCCATTCTTTCCTAACAGTCATTTAGTTGATACAGTTCGTTTTTAGAACAGGGGTATGTGGAGATTGTAATAATTACAAATAGTTGAATTCCTGAGCCGATTTGAGCTAGATCGTCCTTGACAAACTGTAAGCACTGAACCGTCGTTGCTTACTAGAATAGAACTATTTGACAATGCGCATCCGTGATTCTACATGCAGTACTAGAACTCAGGAACTTGAGTCTCTCGCACGTGAACGCTTAACACCTAGAAAACCGAGCCGGTTTCAAACGGTGTAGATGTCTAGATTCAATCGATCCAGGATCTCTCTCAACCATCTTCCATTTTCTTAGGTAGATAGATACCTGTATCTATCCAGTCTCTAAGCAGTGCTTTCAGGTTTTCATGTGTGGTCGAGCTTATATCGACTAATGAATTCAATTATTCACATTTACTACAATATCAAATAAACTCTATCTAATAATCATCATCATGTGCTCACTGTTGACTGGATTCAACACGGATTGCCTGAAATGCTAGTGAGAAGCCCTGAACAGTGGTGCACAATCGGTGTCGGTTAGAGCATATATCTACCTTCGACTATCGACGATTTATCGTATATTATCTGTTTTGATCGGATTATTTGAAATACACAGAAATGAATCAGTAATGAATTACTTCAGTGAACTGATCAATGAATCAATTTTTCTTTGTTTTTTACCCTAATCGTTGTTATATTTTTGTATGCAGTTATTAATAACCGACCTTTCTTTTTTTATCCATAATGAGTAGGCTACAGTAACTTAGGTTGATTAGGTTGTATTGTTACAACAAAGAATTATCGTGTGGTCTTATAGATGTTCAATGTAGAATCAATCTATTGAATAATTGGTTAAATGGATTTAAGAGTATGAGGTTGTGGTGATTGTTAGGTTTTTGATTTGAGACCATGAATCGATTAATGATAGATTACCATTGAAAACCAGGAAGTATTGGATGAACGTTTGATTGTAGTATGAGACTCATCAGCATTGAGAGATAATTCTCAGAGTTCTAGTGAGAAGCTGTGAACAATATAGTTTAATCTATGTGTGGGAAAGACAGGTATCTACCTTAGACAATGGATGAATGGTTGTACAAGATCATTGATCGGTTGAATTTAGATATTAACACAGTTGGATGTCGGCTCACTAGTCTAGCGTTCATTATTACCAATTGACTTTGAACTATATATGCCAATCAAAAACATTTGATATTCATTGAAATCAAGTGAGTTATCCTTCGGAGCATAGATATCATTAAAATAAAATGACCAGTCCATTTACTACACAAAACCATTGTCGTTTATTGTCAACAGATTCCGATAAGCGATTGGAATTTAATAGGAATGTAGGATAATGTGTTTTTGTAATAGTTATGTAAATGTTCATTATACTGAGAAGTAGGACCGGAGTTAGACAAGGATGTCTACTCTCCCTCTTCCTCTTTCTACTAGTGATTGACTAGATTGTGAAGACTTCGAAATCTGACAGGAAGCCCGGAATACAATGGACATCGCCTCTGCGTCAATAGGCCTCAATATACACAAACGAAAAAGCAAGATTCTCAAAAGCAACACAGAGAACACCAACCAACCCAATCACACTTGATGGCGAAACTATGGAAGAGGTGGAAACATTCACGTAACTAGGAAGCATTATTGATAAACAAGGAGGATCGGATGCCGATGTAAATGCGAGGATTGACAAAGCAAGAGAAGCATTTCTACAATTGAAGAACAAATAGAACTTAAAACAACTGTTAACTTACTTCAAAGTGAAAATCTTCAATACGAACGTCAAGATAGTCATACAGTATGGAGCTGAAACGTAGAGAACAACTACAGCCATCGTCAAGAATGTAAAAGTATTTATAAACAGTTGTCTACACAAAATACGCAATATTCACTAACCGGATATTGTCAGCAACAGCGTTTTATGGGGGAGGACAAACCAGTTTCCAGCTCTAATCCTTTATTGTAGGAAGCCGGAATTCACTTAACCATGTGAAATATTGACGTTATTGAATTCACTGAGCTGAATTCTTTGATTGTGTAATTTCCATTGTCATTCTACACATTGATATCAGTGTCTAATTAAAAACGGATGAAAATTCTTATTATTTTACAAATTCTAAAATCCGACGGAATAGTAAGCAATTGAGTGTGTATATTTTCAAGTGAACATTATGCAACTGTTCACAATTCTCAATGCTTTAGAACTGTTACATTTCCAATTCATGTGATACTTCAGCAATTCATATTCACCAATGATCGAACCTAGGATATTCTGGCCTCTCTTATTAGGCATATGACATATGACTTGATGTTTCTACATTGTTATTGAATGCTATTTCACACCGAAATGATTGAAGTTTGATGAACTTAGCCTACCAGTAGACTTTCTACACTTTCTATTGGCAGTGTGTCCCAATGTGCACAAAATGATTATTAGTATACAGAAGATTGTAGTGACTGGCTATAATTGTGCACCTATTCAATCAACGATGTAATATTTGGAAGACAACATTTGTGAGATGTCTTAAGGATCTAATTAACAAGTATTCTAACTAGATTGAGTACACAAACTAATTAATGAATTATTATGATTATGATAATCTGAACGGGGAGTAGTGAAGATTGTAGTAGTTTTAATAATTGGATTCATGAGTGGATCAAAGATAGACTGCCGCTGACAACCGTGAAGTAGAGGACTACCTTTTCATCCTAGTATTATACTCCTCATCAGTTCGAATTCATGATTTAATTACAAACAATCCACGTAGTTGCGCGACTATCTTCCATTTTCTGGGGTACATTCATGTCTCCATCCGACATAGATCATCTCCACTGGTTACACCTTCTCACTAAAACTACAGGAAATTCATCGTGAAACTGGTCACCAGTCATCACATGATTTTGATCAGAAAGAGACTTATAGAGATTGCAATAACCTTATTAGTTGAATGAATGAGTCAATCTGAGGTGTGTAATATATCAGAACGAAACCGCCTTCCATTCATTCCAAATTTTCAATCGTCGTCTAGCTCAGATCCACTCAGATCTTTAACTATTGAATTTCTATTATTCTAAATTTAAAATTTCTTTGTCAAGTTTATTCAATCATACTCACATCGTCTCCCGAAGATCACTACTATTACTGTTAACATCACCAATCAGTAATTAACACACATTTAGACATTTACTTTAAACGATTGTCAATGAAAGTACAAAGTATGACATTGAACACTGAATAGTTTAGAATACGAAAGGAGAAAGGAATAGTGGATATAGAACACAACTAGAATAATTGAAAGCAACTGTCATTATCAAATAGAAATGATGATCAATATAGTTTGATAAAAGGATATTCATTCATAATGAAAAATAACAGAATGATGAAGTGGATGAAATGGAAAGTGATAAGGAGAGAGAGAGAGAGAGAGAGAGAGAGAGAGAGAGAGAGGAAGAGTTCATTTATTTATCTATATCTATGTGGTGTATTCTACCTATGTTTGTATATATAAGTAAGTAGTGTGTAAGAACAGTCGGAAATGGAACATCTGTGAGTAGACAGTTGAGAAGATTGAAGTGACGAGAAAAGAGAAGGAAACTGAAGGCTATCAATATAGCAACTGCAATGAAAGTAAAATGAAATTTGTTGGAGACAATTAAAAGAGGATATGTAAATGATGTATTGTTGTATGATTTTCACATTTCACTGAACCTCTTTGTGATAGTTTATTTAACGTTGACTTGGTTATCCCAAGCAAGTCTTCGTTCACTACATTTGTATGTGAGTGGTTGTATATATTGCTACCTAATACTTAGTATCATAATATTATGATCAAGATTATCATTATTTTGTTGAGATTGTAGGAGAACAATGTTGGACATCTAACATGAGAAAGATATGAGAGAAATAGAGGTAAATTAGCATATTTATGGACGAACTTCAATGAATTTGAAACTACTCTCAGCAACAAGTTCCAATTTTCACAAGCTTTACAAGAGTGTGTCTCTGAGATCTATATGGTACAATCAAGAAGCCATCAGTTGGACAATGTCTTGAACAACCGTCTGTTATATAAGTTAAGAATATATTTGGGTGGGAGCCTGAAAATCTCAATAGCAAGACTAGATCTGTTTCTAGTAGGAGAAACAATCTGACTGACCTAATCATCGATAGCCTATCGGAATCAGTATTTCAGAGAGTTGATCAAAAAGTAAATCATTTAATTATAAATGTTTTATTAATTAGTTTAGGGTCACATTAGATTACACACCAGTTTAACAATCACGTTCTCAATCAATAAGACGATATTTTGACAGTTCATCAGAATTGAGTAATCAGCAACACCATTGTGTTTACATGTCAGCATTGGTCAATTTTCTTTTGTCTCCAATTGAGTACAACCGATACCACTCTAGGGACGCACCAAAGAATTGCCTGAATCATTGAGATAATCAAAAAACCGTAGAATCCCATTGTGTTGTGAAGAAGTGGAAGAAGAAAGAGGAGGAAGTAGGCGATGCAGTCAACTAAATTTGATGGTCGACAATTTCACTCACATAACATGTACAATCGTACTTATACATTTTAAAACACACACACACGCACACCTGAAATGGTGTGTTGTCAATACTTAGAAGGGATTGAATTGAAAGGGAATTATGTAATAGAAAGATTACAATACGTGATGTGATCTGGATTCCACTGATAGCCACTATCCATCTACGTTGACAACAATATTTAGTTATAAACGAATTATCATGTGAATGAAGTAAGATTATCAAAATAGATAGGAGTGCACAATTAGTTGAAGTATGGTGATGAGATCAGACACAATTATGAATACAAACCAGACATCTCATTATCTCCCTCCCTTTCCTTATACTTATATCGCATATCGTCTGGATTGTATTCTAAATTGTGTCTGATATCATCATCATTACTACTTCAACTAATTTTGCACCTCTATTACCTTTAATTATTGTAAGAAAGACAACAGTTTTGGTCACATCTCAATGCATTCACATAATCATATTAATAATAATTCGTTGCTAACTTGATAATTGTGTTGTGAATATTGACATTACGTAATCTAGGATTATAATCATTTGATTGCATCATCATGTCTATTCTTTGATCACATGTTCTTATGGAACTTTAGATATATATATTCAATTATGTTACAATCAGAATGGTGTTGGGGAGATCATGAATGGATCGTGGATGTTAGACCATCATTCCGTTGGTTGAAATCTTGGGAGCAATGGGCAGTCGTTGCTTCCTAGAATAGCACTCCTCGATAATGCGCATTCATGATTCTACATGTAGGATTAGAACTCAGGAACTTGAATCTCTTGCGTGCGAACCTTCAACATGTTACAAATACATTCTTCCTCTTTCAATTCATTCTTTTATCTTGTTTATTTATCTTCATTTTATGCATGTTGTGACATTTGGATTCATATCATTTATCAAAACAAATGTTTTCTTAAACGTTCAACGACTAGAGACAACACATGTAGTGAATGAAATTTCTTCTTACTTACGTATACACACAATATGTTATCTTAACACTTTTGGTTTCACACCACATGTCTCTAACACATTAATACGAATACCTACTCTAAACACTTTTAACGTTGGCTGGATGATCTATTCAGTATACAGTGAACCGGAGAAACATGTACCTACTTATAATCAATAACATTCATGTTTGATGCTATTTGTTTGAAAAAGCTTGGACCAAATTTCCAGACAAAACGACGGACTTACTTCCAGATAGGTATCTATGTCAGACCATAGAAGATGGTTGCGCAATTTCGTGGATTGGTTGAAGTTGGAAATTAACACAGTTGGATGCCGGCTAACTAGTCTAGAAGATAAGCATTCACGTGCGCGATACTGAATGTCCTGGATTCGAATCTCGGGTGCGTTATTGTAAATGTGCGCCACTGGAGAGTCTCATACTAGGAATAAACGACCCACCATAGCTATCAGGTTTCCTTCCGATGATGATCTAACACCAATCGATTAATAATCTCAATCATAAATGGATTTAAGCGAATCTTTTGTGGCTCAGTTTCACTATGTATCTCTTACTGATGAAAGGTTGTTATAGTACAGAGCAACTGATCAACAAAATGAATATATCATCCTAGAAAGCGAAATGTAACATTTATATACAGAATATTTAATACAACAGTAGTGTTGAATTCAAAGTTCCTAGTATCATCTGTGTGATCGGATCACTCGATAATAGAGTTTGTTAATGAATAATTCGCCTTATGTCTATCTGACCAACGACATTTACTTGATCAATAAATTAACAATCGTGAAAATGACTGACCAAATGACTAGTAGCCCGACCTTAGCTGCTACTTTCACGTGGTGGTCGGGCTTGCCTATCGTGATGATCCAAACGAGCTTGATTGGAACATATGTTCCTGTAGGTTCTACCATGCCGGGCAGGTTGATTGGAGAACGGTAAGACTAAAAGCAGCAACTCAAGTTCTGACAATGAAATCGTACTTTTGACTGTAGAGGGGTATGACAGTAGTAAGGTGTTTCCTTCGGACGACCAGCATCTGCAGCAATGCAGCCTTCTCACAAAAGAAGGAAGGGGTTAGAAATGGTCGACCCTAAAATTATCACAATTCACCTTACCTAATGGATTTCCATCTCCGGTGGTAAGGCCCTTTAAAGAGCATAGCTAACACGTCAAAAATCCCCCCACAAAAAGTCGTGCACGACCGGCATCAAGTTGTTGTCTGCGGTCATTCTTCCAGGTCGTTAAGATCAACGTTAATCCAACTTCCTTTTCAGGTCCCTCAATAAATACCTTTACACGGTGTGGGCAACCGGGAAGTAATATTAGCTCTCATACCCGTAACAACACACGAGACCAAGTTAGTCACAATGGAATCCTTCCTACACCTCCTAATAACTCTCTTATTTCCACGACTAACCCTTCTCACGTCCCTTTATCACCTCGTACCGCTAGGGCAAACGATCCGAGTACATGGAACATTATTCTTGATCTCTTGAAACCACGCTCTAAATTACATATAGGAGCTTTTAACGTCCAAATACTGTACTATATAGGACTTTAAGATCTCACTCCAACGATGTGTGCTTCGAGTCCGAAACGTGCATACAGGGTCCGAGTAGCGTCATTCATTTGACCTCATCATGTTAAGATAAAGAACCAACTCGATTCACGCTTCTAGTATTTGGAAGCCCTGACGCTACTTCCCGTGGCCTCGCTGGCGTAGATAGTATTTAGCCCTAAGGCAGAATTATCTCCATTTGACTAGATCCAAGTAGATATTCGTTTGTACGTTGTCTGACTAAACAGAACGGTAACGTCTCGAAAAGATAGGGACACCTGTCATTGCCTCAAAATCTGTGTTGATTACTGGTTGGTAAAGTTAACAGTAATAGCAGTGATCTGCAGAAGACGATGTGAGTATGATGGAATAAACCTGACAAAGTAACTTTAAATTTAGAATAATATAAATTAAATTGTTCAAATCCTATTAGGATCTGAGCTAGACGTTGATTAAAAATCTGGAATGACTGGACGGCAGTTCCATCCTGATATTACACTTCTCAGATTGACTTATGAATTCAACTAATAAAATTATTACAATCTCCACAAATCTCCTTCTGATCATAATCATGTGATCACTAGTGACCTGTTTCACGATGAATTTCCTGCATTTGTAATGAGAAGCTGTAACTAGTAGAGATGATCCATGTTGGATGGAGACATGTATCTACCTCAAACAATGGAAAATGGTCGCGCAACTTTGTGGATTGGTTGAAGTTAGACATTAATACCGTTGGATGCGGCTCTGTGATCTGGAGATTTCTTTCTTGGTAAGATATGAGAACCATACACTGTATAATTCATTTACAAAATTCCATCATTTATCCTTCATATTGTGTATAATTCTTCTAAGTCACAATTCCTTTCTATTTTGCGTTTCTCTTTTCTTCAAGTTATAGCCTTCTGTTGCCATGTTTTCGACTTATGATTGGTGTTACATACTACTTATGTACCAGTCAGTCAGCTACAACGTAGGACCAGGCACATTTATGCATCGGTTCAATTTGCCATTCCTCGTCAGCACAACAAGATGAACACTGAATTCATAGAATTAGTTAATTTAGTGATGGTAGTATATAAAAGATAATAATGAACGCTAGACTAGTGAGCCGACATCCAACTGTGTTAATATCTAAATTCAACCGATCAATGATCTTGTACAACCATTCATCCATTGTCTAAGGTAGATACCTGTCTTTCCCACACATAGATTAAACTATATTGTTCACAGCTTCTCACTAGAACTCTGAGAATTATCTCTCAATGCTGATGAGTCTCATACTACAATCAAACGTTCATCCAATACTTCCTGGTTTTCAATGGTAATCTATCATTAATCGATTCATGGTCTCAAATCAAAAACCTAACAATCACCACAACCTCATACTCTTAAATCCATTTAACCAATTATTCAATAGATTGATTCTACATTGAACATCTATAAGACCACACGATAATTCTTTGTTGTAACAATACAACCTAATCAACCTAAGTTACTGTAGCCTACTCATTATGGATAAAAAAAGAAAGGTCGGTTATTAATAACTGCATACAAAAATATAACAACGATTAGGGTAAAAAACAAAGAAAAATTGATTCATTGATCAGTTCACTGAAGTAATTCATTACTGATTCATTTCTGTGTATTTCAAATAATCCGATCAAAACAGATAATATACGATAAATCGTCGATAGTCGAAGGTAGATATATGCTCTAACCGACACCGATTGTGCACCACTGTTCAGGGCTTCTCACTAGCATTTCAGGCAATCCGTGTTGAATCCAGTCAACAGTGAGCACATGATGATGATTATTAGATAGAGTTTATTTGATATTGTAGTAAATGTGAATAATTGAATTCATTAGTCGATATAAGCTCGACCACACATGAAAACCTGAAAGCACTGCTTAGAGACTGGATAGATACAGGTATCTATCTACCTAAGAAAATGGAAGATGGTTGAGAGAGATCCTGGATCGATTGAATCTAGACATCTACACCGTTTGAAACCGGCTCGGTTTTCTAGGTGTTAAGCGTTCACGTGCGAGAGACTCAAGTTCCTGAGTTCTAGTACTGCATGTAGAATCACGGATGCGCATTGTCAAATAGTTCTATTCTAGTAAGCAACGACGGTTCAGTGCTTACAGTTTGTCAAGGACGATCTAGCTCAAATCGGCTCAGGAATTCAACTATTTGTAATTATTACAATCTCCACATACCCCTGTTCTAAAAACGAACTGTATCAACTAAATGACTGTTAGGAAAGAATGGATTGCTATTGACTAACCATGCTAGTATCTCCAAATTCACACACGTGTGCGCATACACACAAGTGGTAAACAAACACTAGAGTTCTACACTGAATGACGATCTAGAAAGGAATGTCAAACGACCAGGAACTTGGTTCTTGAACAGATGATAAAGTCGGATCACACCTCATCACCTAAATCGTCATTTGAAATCGTCTACGAAGTATAGAGTACTAGGTCAATAGTGAGTTAGCTGACCATTGGAAAGCTGGAAGGACGGAACGATTGTTTTTTCTACTATTGGACTCCTCAAATCTAATCATGAATAAGGTTAACTTGCTCGTGTGGAACAGGTCATTTTGGCCGCACAAAATGCATTTTCTATAATTATATTACCTGGTTATCCATAGAATTAGAGCAGTCAGTCTTCGAGAATCTAGTCAATTCCAGACACTCCGCCTCACGAGAGGCTTTCTTCTAAGTTATAAATGTTGTCAGATGAGTTGGCTCAATAAAAATGTAAATGTAAAACATAGGTAAAATAGAAGCTATTCCTCTAGCTCTCCTATGAATGAAGATCTAAAGAGGAATGTGAAACGATCAGGAATTTAGTTCTCGAACAGATGATTAAGTCGAGTCATAACTCATCACCTCAATAGTTGTGTGGTTAATATCTGTCAAAATGGACAATTACACGTACAAAAGATGAACATTTTTATGATCAAATATTAATAGTTCCATAAGAACATGTGATCAAAGAATAGACATGATGATGCAATCAAATGATTATAATCCTAGATTACGTAATGTCAATATTCACAACACAATTATCAAGTTAGCAACGAATTATTATTAATATGATTATGTGAATGCATTGAGATGTGACCAAAACTGTTTTCTTTCTTACAATAATTAAAGGTAATAGAGGTGCAAAATTAGTTGAAGTAGTAATGATGATGATATCAGACACAATTCAGAATACAATCCAGACGATATGCGATATAAGTATAAGGAAAGGGAGGGAGATAACGAGATGTCTTAATTTTTATGTGTCTGGATGTTATTCATAATTGTGTCTGATCTCATCACCATACTTCAACTAGTTGTGCACTCCTATCTATTTTGATAATCTTACTTCATTCACATGATAATTCGTTGATAACTAATTATTGTTGTAGTAAGCAAAGATGGATCCAGATCACATCACGTAATCTAATATTCCCTTTCAATTAATCCTTTCTAAGTATTGACAACATACCACTTCAGTTGTGTGTGTGTGTGTTTATCATTTAAATTTCGATAGTGTAATAATAAGGAGGAGACGATGATTAATTAACCCCTTTTTCTATCTCGCAATGGAATACTATTTTAGGAAATAAAAATTGACTATAAATACGATTGTACATGTTAAGTGAGTGAAGTTGTGGACAATCAAATTTAGTTGACTGCATCGCCTACTTCCTCATCTTTCTTCTTCCACTTCTTCACAACACAATGGGATTCTTCGGTTTTCTGATTATTTCAGTGATTCAGGCAATTATTTCTTTCGTTCCTACAGTGGTATCGCTTGTTCTAAACTGGAGACAAAAGAATATTGACCAATGATGATATGCAAACATAATGCTCTTGTTAATTACTGAATTCTAATGAGCTGTCAAATTATCGTCTTATTGATTGAGAACGTGATTGTTAAACTGGTATGTAATCTAATGTGACCCTAAACTAATTAATAAAACATTTATAATTAAATGATTTACTTTTTGATCAACTCTCTGAAATACTGATTCCGATAGGCTATTGATGATTAGGTCAGTCAGATTGTTTCTCCTGTTAGAATTAGATCTAGTCTTGCTATTGAGATTTTCAGGCTCCCACCCAAATATATTCTTAACTTATATAACAGCCGGTTGTTCAAGACTTTGTCAAAAGCTTTTCTGTAGTCAATGTATGCATCGTATATAGGTAAGTTTTGTTTCGTTAGAGCGTACCAGCTTTCACGAGCCACCAATAATTCTGTGATTCAGGGATAACCTGTTCTAAAGCCATGAGGCTTTTCTAAATGGAACCGGTTTTCGTTGAGATACGTAAACAGGTAATTCCGAATAATATTTTCTGCGTTTTGAACAACTACCCTGTTTAGACTAACAGATCGGTATTTCTCTGTTTTATGTTTTGCACTTGTTTTGAATACATGTCTTACTATGGTGTTTTTCCAATTTTTCGATAATCGAATTCGATTAACGGATAGATTGAAACCGATACTTAAGGGTTTCGCAACGAAATTAGGTAGTTTCTTTAATAACCTAGGATGCATTAAAATTTTGTTTTAGATGAAGTATTAAGTGAGAATGTAATTGTCAAACTGGTATATAAGCTAATGTGACCTCTACGGAAATAATAAAACCTCTATAATTAGATGATGTCAATTAAGTTTGCAATTTATGTTTCGTCATTCAGATTTAGTGGGTTACTAGTGTATCGGATTTATTTCTCAATAAGAACAATTAGGAACATCTCAAGCAATGAATTGGACATGTTTACAGTTGTTAGTGCAATAAGCATTATTTTCTGTTTGTGAGTTGCCATATTACGAGTCAGTACACCGTGTATCCATTCACTATTCTGTTTTAAATTTTTGATGGGAAACATGGTTTGTGAAGAGATTCACAAGTTACACTGGGTTATAAATGTCTTTGCAATGTTTTGTGAGCACAGTTGAACAAATGAATGATGACTATAGATGTGAGAATTAGGAATTTCAGCGAATTTGGCCAACGGATTGACAAATGTGTGAAATTCTAGTAGTTACGGTTGTTTGTATTTATGACACCACCGACATTGAACGATATCACTCAGAATCGGTCACAAGAGGTACAGATACACACACACTGTCTTCCCTTAGCTCTAATCCTTTATTGTAGGAAGCCGGAATTCACTTAACCATGTGAAATATTGACGTTATTGAATTCACTGAGCTGAATTCTTTGATTGTGTAATTTCCATTGTCATTCTACACATTGATATCAGTGTCTAATTAAAAACGGATGAAAATTCTTATTATTTTACAAATTCTAAAATCCGACGGAATAGTAAGCAATTGAGTGTGTATATTTTCAAGTGAACATTATGTAACTGTTCACAATTCTCAATGCTTTAGAACTGTTACATTTCCAATTTATGTGATACTTCAGCAATTCATATTCACCAATGATCGAACCTAGGATATTCTGGCCTCTCTTATTAGGCATATGACATATGACTTGATGTTTCTACATTGTTATTGAATGCTATTTCACACCGAAATGATTGAAGTCTGATGAACTTAGCCTACCAGTAGACTTTCTACACTTTCTATTGGCAGTGTGTCCCAATGTGCACAAAATGATTATTAGTATACAGAAGATTGTAGTGACTGGCTATAATTGTGCACCTATTCAATCAACGATGTAATATTTGGAAGACAACATTTGTGAGATGTCTTAAGGATCTAATTAACAAGTATTCTAACTAGATTGAGTACACAAACTAATTAATGAATTATTATGATTATGATAATCTGAACGGGGAGTAGTGAAGATTGTAGTAGTTTTAATAATTGGATTCATGAGTGGATCAAAGATAGACTGCCGCTGACAACCGTGAAGTAGAGGACTACCTTTTCATCCTAGTATTATACTCCTCATCAGTTCGAATTCATGATTTAATTACAAACAATCCACGTAGTTGCGCGACTATCTTCCATTTTCTGGGGTACATTCATGTCTCCATCCGACATAGATCATCTCCACTGGTTACACCTTCTCACTAAAACTACAGGAAATTCATCGTGAAACTGGTCACCAGGCATCACATGATTTTGATCAGAAAGAGACTTATAGAGATTGCAATAACCTTATTAGTTGAATGAATGAGTCAATCTGAGGTGTGTAATATATCAGAACGAAACCGCCTTCCATTCATTCCAAATTTTCAATCGTCGTCTAGCTCAGATCCACTCAGATCTTTAACTATTGAATTTCTATTATTCTAAATTTAAAATTTCTTTGTCAAGTTTATTCAATCATACTCACATCGTCTCCCGAAGATCACTACTATTACTGTTAACATCACCAATCAGTAATTAACACACATTTAGACATTTACTTTAAACGATTGTCAATGAAAGTACAAAGTATGACATTGAACACTGAATAGTTTAGAATACGAAAGGAGAAAGGAATAGTGGATATAGAACACAACTAGAATAATTGAAAGCAACTGTCATTATCAAATAGAAATGATGATCAATATAGTTTGATAAAAGGATATTCATTCATAATGAAAAATAACAGAATGATGAAGTGGATGAAATGGAAAGTGATAAGGAGAGAGAGAGAGAGAGAGAGAGAGAGAGAGAGAGAGAGAGAGGAAGAGTTCATTTATTTATCTATATCTATGTGGTGTATTCTACCTATGTTTGTATATATAAGTAAGTAGTGTGTAAGAACAGTCGGAAATGGAACATCTGTGAGTAGACAGTTGAGAAGATTGAAGTGACGAGAAAAGAGAAGGAAACTGAAGGCTATCAATATAGCAACTGCAATGAAAGTAAAATGAAATTTGTTGGAGACAATTAAAAGAGGATATGTAAATGATGTATTGTTGTATGATTTTCACATTTCACTGAACCTCTTTGTGATAGTTTATTTAACGTTGACTTGGTTATCCCAAGCAAGTCTTCGTTCACTACATTTGTATGTGAGTGGTTGTATATATTGCTACCTAATACTTAGTATCATAATATTATGATCAAGATTATCATTATTTTGTTGAGATTGTAGGAGAACAATGTTGGACATCTAGCATGAGAAAGATATGAGAGAAATAGAGGTAAATTAGCATATTTATGGACGAACTTCATTGAACGAAACAAAAATAACGATGCCTAAGTTGACTGCAGATAAGCTTTTGACAAAGTCTTGAACAACCGTCTGTTATATAAGTTAAGAATATATTTGGGTGGGAGCTTGAAAATCCCAAAAGCAAGACTAGATCTAATTCTAACAGGAGAAACAATCTGACTGACCTAATCATCAATAGCCTATCGGAATCAGTATTTCAGAGAGTTGATCAAAAAGTAAATCATTTAATTATAAATGTTTTATTAATTAGTTTAGGGTCACATTAGATTGCATACCAGTTTAACAATCACGTTCTCAATCAATAAGACGATATTTTGACAGTTCATCAGAATTGAGTAATTACCAACACCATTGTGTTTACATGTCAGCATTGGTCAATTTTCTTTTGTCTCCAATTGAGTACAACCGATACCACTCTAGGGACGCACCAAAGAATTGCCTGAATCACTGAGATAATCAGAAAACCGAAGAATCCCATTGTGTTGTGAAGAAGTGGAAGAAGAAAGATGAGGAAGTAGGCGATGCAGTCAACTAAATTTGATGGTCGACAATTTCACTCACATAACATGTACAATCGTATTTATACATTTTAAAACACACACACACCTGAAATGGTGTGTTGTCAATACTTAGAAGGGATTGAATTGAAAGGGAATTATGTAATAGAAATATTACAATACGTGATGTGATCTGGATTCCACTGATAGCCACTATCCATCTACGTTGACAACAATATTTAGTTATAAACGAATTATCATGTGAATGAAGTAAGATTATCAAAATAGATAGGAGTGCACAACTAGTTGAAGTATGGTGATGAGATCAGACACAATTATGAATAACATCCAGGCACATAAAAATTAAGACATCTCGTTATCTCCCTCCCTTTCCTTATACTTATATCGCATATCGTCTGGATTGTATTCTGAATTGTGTCTGATATCATCATCATTACTACTTCAACTAATTTTGCACCTCTATTACCTTTAATTATTGTAAGAAAGACAACAGTTTTGGTCACATCTCAATGCATTCACATAATCATATTAATAATAATTCGTTGCTAACTTGATAATTGTGTTGTGAATATTGACATTACGTAATCTAGGATTATAATCATTTGATTGCATCATCATGTCTATTCTTTGATCACATGTTCTTATGGAACTTTAGATATATATATTCAATTATGTTACAATCAGGATGGTGTTGGGGAGATCATGAATGGATCGTGGATGTTAGACCATCATTCCGTTGGTTGAAATCTTGGGAGCAATGGGCAGTCGTTGCTTCCTAGAATAGCACTCCTCGATAATGCGCATTCATGATTCTACATGTAGGATTAGAACTCAGGAACTTGAATCTCTTGCGTGCGAACCTTCAACATGTTACAAATACATTCTTCCTCTTTCAATTCATTCTTTTATCTTGTTTATTTATCTTCATTTTATGCATGTTGTGACATTTGGATTCATATCTGTTATATCCCCTGGTGAATCATGAATGGTAAATCTGAGGTCTATTATGGACAAAGGTAATATGCCTAATTCCTATTGTATAGTTGTTAAATAAGTGACCTAACTGTATTCGTGTTCCTCTTACCGTAACCTTATTTTGACCTTTGAACTATTATTATTGATTACTTTCCCCCTATCCACAGCCACATTGGCCAATTATTGTACAAATATTATTTTTCTATTTTTTGGTATATGGGGTCTGTTTGGTTAGTATATAAACCCAGTATGCTTGTGAATAAGATTCATATTTCCGAGGCTGTTATTTGTGTTCTGGACTCAACTGGCTGGGCTAGGCAGTTAGGAAGGACCGAATAGCAATCAAGACTGCTCGTACGTATTTTCTGTATCATTGCACGTTTCATATACAATAACGATTGTTATACGTTTATAACAATTGGCGACGGGGACAAAAGTGAAAAATGACGCTCCCTTCTGACCGCTTACAGTTGCTATTTGACCGACATTTGGAGTTCATGGTCAAACTACGCACACAGCTTCTGGATCACCAATGCTTTGCATACGCGTCGGAAGTGGATGGATTAATCAATGAATTTCACGCAGAACTGGAAAATGATCACAGCCTCCATGAATCCTCGACCAGCCGCAACTCAAACGAAACAGCAGTCTCTCAAGAGACGCCCGGTTGTCCAGCACTATCCATTTCAGAAACGTGCCCGGTAGTGGATTCAAACACCACTATCCCTGAATTAGCAGGTCCGAACAGTGATGCTCCCAGCTCTCAGCAACATGATGCCATGTCAAATGCTCATGAAATTGATGCAGTACCCGCCCACGAAGAAATGGGAAGCAAATCGAGCAGTATATTGAATACAGAGGCGCCAAATGAAATTATTCATGATACGAAAAATTTTTCTAATGAATCTAATGATCAAAATTATCTAATTGTTCTGCCAGATCCCGATTATTTCGCTGATTCATATGTTCCTGTTCAAATCTCTTATAAAAATGTGAGAAAAATATCGAATGTATTAAATGATAATCAAGAATCCAATACAACTCTCATAGATACTGATTATCCTAATGATTCATTATCTACTAATGAGGTTCCGAGGGAATTCAAGGAAACTATTTCAGAAGAATCAAATGTTGGTGACCTCGAATCAAATGTCATCGATCCTCATGATCTCGTCAGTTCTAATGCATTCCCTGTTAAATGTGACAAACATATCGCATTAATAGTAACTTGGCTATATGAGGATCCAACAGTCTTTCGTGGGGGAGGGTGGATTCGAGAAATTTAAAATCCGGATATCAACTCCGGATTTCTCAAAAAGGGGAGGTGTTATATCCCCTGGTGAATCATGAATGGTAAATCTGAGGTCTATTATGGACAAAGGTAATATGCCTAATTCCTATTGTATAGTTGTTAAATAAGTGACCTAACTGTATTCGTGTTCCTCTTACCGTAACCTTATTTTGACCTTTGAACTATTATTATTGATTACTTTCCCCCTATCCACAGCCACATTGGCCAATTATTGTACAAATATTATTTTTCTATTTTTTGGTATATGGGGTCTGTTTGGTTAGTATATAAACCCAGTATGCTTGTGAATAAGATTCATATTTCCGAGGCTGTTATTTGTGTTCTGGACTCAACTGGCTGGGCTAGGCAGTTAGGAAGGACCGAATAGCAATCAAGACTGTTCGTACGTATTTTCTGTATCATTGCACGTTTCATATGCAATAACGATTGTTATACGTTTATAACAATATCATTTATCAAAACAAATGTTTTCTTAAACGTTCAACGACTAGAGACAACACATGTAGTGAATGAAATTTCTTCTTACTTACGTATACACACAATATGCTTAATACCCAGACAAGTAAGCCGGCATCTTTGTTTTAGTTGTATCTCCCATTGATTTGATTTTGGTACCTAGTTTACTACTTCTCAATATAATGAATATTTACATAATGATTACAAAAACACATGATCTTGTACAACCATTCATCCATAATTCTGAGGTAGATACCTGCCATTCCCTGGCACAGATTATAATCTACTGTTCACAGCTTCTTACTAGAACTCTGAGAATTACCTAGCAATGTTGATGAGTCCCATACTACAATGAAACGTTCATCCATTTCTTCGAAGTTTTGAATGGTGATCGAACGTTAAACGATTCGTGATCTCAAATCAAAAACTTAACAATCATTTCAACCTCATGTTGTTAAATCCCTTTAACCAGCGGAGTTCAACCACATCTGTTGAGAGTTATCAACTCACTGAAGACATTGGTGAATGGTTGCTCAAATTTGTGGATTATTTCAAGTTAGACATTAACACCGTTTTATGCTATCCAGCTCAGTGGTCTGGTAGTTAAGCGCTCGCGTACGAGACTGTTAGTTCTTGGGTTCGAATCTCGCAAGGTGAGATCATGAATGCGCACTGACACTGAGGAGTTCCACAATAGAATGAAACGGCCGACCAGTGCCTTCACGTTTTCTATGGTAGTCTAGTTTCAATTGACTCATGATTTCAACTATATAAAAATTCATTGATTCTACAATGAACATTATACAAAATCACATAATTATTCTCTATTGTAACAACACAAACTAATCAATTCTAATTTACTGTAGCCTATCCAATATGAATAATAAAGGAAGGTCGGTTGGTAATAACTCCACACACCAAAAAAGATAACATAGATGAGTGTAGAAAATAAAAAAAAAATATTGATCCATTGATCAGTTCACTTAAGTAATTCAATAATGATTCCTTTTCTATGTATTTTAAATAATCCGATCAAAACGGATCATAAATGATCAATTTTTTTTGTTTTTTTTTCGTTTAAATAAGAAGGACAATTAAGTTCAAAGATAAATTTACATACATTAATTTTGATTCAATATTTTATTCATTAACATAAATGAATCATAAACTTGAGTGACCATTTTCCATTGTTTAAGATAGAAGATACCTGTCTCTAATATGATACAGAGTTAAACATTAATATTGTTGGATGTTCGGTTCAGTTGGCTAGAAGTTAAAAGTTCACTGTCTAGACTGAATATCCTGGGTTCGGATACGGCATGTGTAGGATGGTGGATATGTACTGCTAAAGAGCCTTTATTTTCTGGTTAGCGTTTTTTGCGGGATGGGGTCGCTAACGCTATGCCAAACCCTGCTCCTTTACTCGGGCTTGAGACTGACAGTAACTCTAGAAGAGCTACAGGTGGAGTTAAGGAGTCTTAATACTAGGATGAAACGGTCATCTAGTGATTCCAGGTTTGCAATAGTGGTCTAATGTTTATTTATTCATGATTTCAATCAAAAACTTAAAAATCATCACGACCTCATACTGATAATAAATGAATGACATTGTGATGAAAATATTTATTTAGATGACAATTTCTAAGTAGAATGAAACATAAATCCTTTATTCTACAATTAAGTCACATACTAATAATACTATAAACTTGTGACTTATATATCAAGGATTAGATCAAGGTAGTTCGATTAGAATACATATATGCTAACAGAGACTGATTTCGTGGATTGGTTGAGGTTAGACATTAACACTGTTATATGCCGGCCACCTCAGTGGTCTATTGGTTAAGTGCTCTGTCGCGAAACTAGTAGATCCTGAGTTCGAATCTCGCTAGGCGGGATCGTGGATGCGCACTGCCACTGAGGAGTCCCACAATAGGAGGAAACGGCCGTCCAGTGCTTCCAGATTTTCCATGGTGGTCTAGCTTCAACAGACTCATGATCTTAACTATATAAGATCTCCACGAAACCCCCTTCTGATAGAGACTGATCAGTTGTAATTAGCATAAACAACGAAAAAACAAACCTTTACGATTAATGTATATGAATATTTTGAAGCAAAGTTTGGTAGTGGCTGGCAATGAAATCCTCAACTCATGTTTCGTCTTATTTTTAACTGTAACTGCACTCAAAATGTTGATATTCAAACCGGGAATTCAAAACTAGTATCCATCAGCCCAAACGCCCAAAGTGAGTTACTGAGTTCTGATAACCACTGGCTTGTAATGGCAGGAATAAATGGTAATTACACCTGTCAAGTTTAAAATAGGGCGAAACTTGCGTCGTTGATCTAATTGCTTGTCGTGATCAAACTTTATTCAAAAATCCATGTGACTTAATGACAAAATCGTGACATTCCTCTCAGGGTGTATCTATACCAGTAAAGACTGATGAATTGCGTGCACTCTTCGAAAACCATACAAATGAACACAAATGAATAGTTTAAAAGACAGGGATGATCTATTCTTTTTTTAAAGGAAGAAAAATTGACGGTAAATAAATTATCGAAACATTCATTTTGAAATTAGTTAGCAAACTACTTAAAATCAGAGAACAAATGTTTCGCTACCGTTTGAAACTTTTTAGATATGCACATCCATGACTTTTATAAATATCCTACGGAGTGAGAAATCATCTGAATATGTCATTGATGAGTTAATGTCTTCATTCTCAAAGTTTCAACATTTATCCAATTGATGTTATAGTATGACAAAAATGTTTTTACACTATTGAAATGTCACCATAAAAGAATTCAGTAACAACAAGACACTGTAGTGACCTGCTTTTCTCGACGAGAACGTGATTGGTATAATGGAAACAATTCTTATTATAATCAATTGTACCAATTATTGTTTTACAGTACTCGTTGTTGTTTAACTGTATCAAAATAACTTTTTGTTCCGTGTCCATTTTGTCAGTTCGAATTTTCTTACGCTCTGCCCTTATTGCTTGTACTCGTTGGCACGTCTCGGTATTCTTTCGATACCACGAGATCCCCAATAAATATACTTTATTTGGACCAATTACAGCCTTCAGGTTTACGAGCTAGCAAAGGAACCAAGTCGTCTTCGCGCGCGCAATCTTATTGTAGTGGTGATCATAGTCAATCGAGACTCGACGCCGTCTCCAACACTAAGAACATTTTAATTAGTCGATCGATTTGAAATGTCGTCACTCAAATGAAAATTTACTTAATTAATTTCATACTCACAATCAGAGAGTATATATTTAAAAGACTCGAGTAAGAAATATGTTCTCTACAGAATGCACTTACATGTCTCTCAGAAAATTAGGCGACAGTATTGACCAATAACTCCACTCGTGGTTCTTTTAGAGTTACTGCAGGTTCCATTAATCATCAAGTTGTGGCTACAATTTGAGTTTATGTGTCTACATCTAGTCAATGAGTTCTTTTCAGAACTGATTCTACTATCTTCGTCGGTATATGGTTCGATGGCATCCGGATGTGATCTATTTTAAATATCCCTTAATATCATAGATTATCGAACTCATTTCTTGGTTAATGTGCCTGTTAATATTAAATAGTAGTCATGTTGAATTTATTCTTTTCATGTAGATTACAACTTGCATATTTAATCATGGCCAGATGTATATTGGTATAACAAAGATTGATAATGTATGTTCAAGCACATTGACAATAACACACTTGATGTCACCATCTGGAAATCCCAGCTTTGGTGGTTTGGAAATGTGTTGCAAATGTCACTCACATCATGCTTTATCTGAGAAAGCTGAGACTAGTCGGAAAGTACGAACAACTGTTCAGTGTTTCACACGGTGTTGGTGTGTGAAAATAGCTGTGTAGGACTGGGTTCCATAATGATCGGTCGTGCACAGACCAAAGTTGAGTAGAACTCGTCACTATACATCAACTTCATTGACTATGAGAAGGCGTTTGACAGTGTGGACAGGAGAACATTATGGAAACTTGTTCGAGATTATGGAGTTCCTCAGAAGATTGCCAACATTATCCGGAACTCATACGATGGACTACAGTACAAAGTAGTGCATGGAGGACAGCTGACAGATGTATTTCCAGTAAGGACGGAAGTCAGACAAGGCTGTCTACTCTCACTCTTCCTCTTTATTCTGGTGGTCGACTGGATTATGAAAACCTCCATATCTGAGGGGAAACACGGAAAGCAAGATCCTCAAAAACAACACGGAGAACGCCAACCAAACCAATCACACTTGATGGCGAAACTCTGGAAGGTGTGGAAACATTCAGGTACCTGGGAAGCATCATTGATGAACAAGGAGGATCTGATGCAGATGTGAAGGCGACACTTGGCAAAGCAAGGGCAGCATTCCTACAAATAAACAACATATGGAATCCCAAATAACTATCTTGATCAATAGCTTGTGTCTGTTTACTCAGAAAGATAAGCCAAATTTTGATTAGTAGCGTGTGCCCATCAGCATCTCTCCTTTATTGTTTGGCTTACATCTGTTTGGTCAAGCGTATCAGCTCGATATCAGATGTCAGACATAGCTGTACTGTTCTGAATTGATTTATATCAGTGGTCATCCAGTAAAATAACGTAAACTGTTCGGTAACATTCATTCTACAGTGATAAAAAAATTCTCATGATAAATTAAATGTATATTTAAGAAGTTCGAATGTATTGAAGTACGTCAGTTCTAAAAATGCAGTCACTTGAAGAGATTAGTTATCGAATGTATAATAAAATCAAAATCTCCTTAAAGTTGATTTGCATCACGGATTCTTTAACTGAAGAGGCTCTGAAAATCCAAGAAGATTGGTCTTGTGTTTTGAATTGCTTTGAAATTTTTCAATGGTACAGTTTTAAATAATAATACCGCCTTTTAGTTACTTCAGGAACTGACCTTTATAAAATTTCAAAAATTCAGAAAACAACAAACTCTAATGTATAACTTACATTGTATTCGTAAAATGACCTAAGTTAAACAGCCATGGAAAACCGGAAAGCACTGGGTGATCATTTCGTCCTATTATGGAATTCCTCAGTGACGACATGCATTCTTGGTTCCACTCACAGGAATCGAAACTAGGACCTATGGTCTCGCACGCGAACACTTAAATTCTAGACCACTTAATCGGTATCCAATTGTGCCGATGTCTAACTTCAATGGATGCATAATATTGAACGTCCATCTTTCGTTGTCCCCGGTGGGCAACTTTCTCACACTCGACACAGATTGGTCCTACTCCAGAAATTTTGCCTCAAAGCCAATCACTAGTGAATACAAAACCATTGTTAGTATAAGGATTGTGCAGATTCTTATTTACATTGAATTTAGACGTTGACGCCGTCGGATCCCAGTCCAGTTGTTAAGAGGTCGTGTTCACCCACCATATGAATGTTCCTGGGTTTGACTCACTTGTATAGAGGGTCGTGGATACCTACTGATGAGGACTCACATACCAGAACGAAACAGCCGTCCAGTGCCTCTAGGCTTTCAGTTCACGATTTCAAAGAAATTCATCACCACAACCCCATATTGTAGACGAATAAATAATTTATGATACAAAATTGGAGAATTTGCTAAAAAATATATTATTTTTACATAATTAACGAACTATTCAAAGTTGTCTATCGGACCTTAAACCAAGACATCGTTAGGTACTTATGGTAGTTTACACTTCTGAGAAAAACACCCACCTGTGAAATAATTGTGCGTAAAATAACATACATTGAGGAAATCATCAAACTGCATCACGAGGCGATCCCTAACTTGGAATCTGGAAGGGAAGAGGAAAAGAGTAAGACCAAAGAACATATTACGCCAGGAAATAAATCAAATACAAAAAGGATGAATAACGACTGGAAAGAACTGAAAAGGACTGCCCAGGACAGGGTTGGGTGGAGAAAACCGGTCTGCGGCCTACGCTCCTGAACGAGCGGTAACAGGCGTAAGTAAGTAAGTAAAATAATTGGAAAGACTGACTTCAGATAAAAGGTAATACTAAGAATGATCTATCCCGTGGTCAAGCTGGTCTCTCTATACCAAACGATATTGTAATTTTAACAGTAAACTTAGGGTCGGTTCCCGATGAAATATTGTCATCCGAAAATGATTCAAATCATAAGTACAGAATATAAAATAAGTATAAAAGAGTCATCAAATCGTGACAGGTTTGTAATTTTATACCAAAGATAATTACTCTCTATCTAAGATCATTTAACAGGATAATATAACTCTCTTTACAACTAGTTCCATGTACACTACTGAATGTAAACTCATTGATCTAAAGGTTAAACACTTGCTTGTGTGACCTGAAAGTTTTTCGCTGATGTTGCAGATCTATACTCATAAAGAACGAAACGGTTGCCTAGTAACTTCTAATGTTTCATTATTTATAAATATATAGGTCAAGTTATAACCTCTGAAAACTTTAATAGATATATAGATTGTTACAATTTATTGATATATTTTTTAAGGGATTAAAAGTTGTGTGATTTCTACAGAATGTTGTGGGTTGACATTAGAATCACGGCTCGTGTATTAAACTAACATCTAATTTTAAGACATTATTTGGATATGAATTAATAATAATTGCTCTGTATGTCTTGGAGAACTTCGTAAGCCATCATCCAGAAGATACAGGTGTTTATTAACAATTGTCTACGCAAGATACTTCGGATCCGATGGCCAGAAACTATCAGCAACAAGTCACTGTGGGAGAGAACAAACCAGATTCCATCCAGTGTAGGAAGAAGCGCGGGAAGTAGATAGGACATACATAGAGGAAATCACCCAAATGTGTCACAAGACAAGCCCTTACATCAAGCCCTGAAGGCCAAAGGAGATGAGGAAGACCAAAGGATACATTACGCCAGGAAATGGAGACAGACATGAGAAGAATGAACAAAAGTTGGATAGAACTAGAAAGAAAGGCCCAGAACAGAGTGGGTTGGAGAATGCTGGTCGGTGGCCTATGTTCCATTGGGAGTAACAGGCGAAAGTAAGAAAGTAAGTAACTCTGTAGGTCAGATAGCGTAAATATGTTTCAGTCGACAAACTCACTTAAACGAAAAACAACCTATCTATGGAATTGCAATATTATTGACAGATATATTTAAAAATTCCACTTCTCAGTAATAAGATTTGTTGAGTAGTTAAAGATAGTTGTTAAGAGAAATTGAATTTGAGTATCATAACTCGAAATGTTATAACTGAGCTATTCAGATTGTAACACAGTCAGTGATTTAAACTATTAGATAATATCTCAGTGATCTGAAGGCTAAGTGACTTGAAGGTCCTACGTTTAATCACTTGTGTACTTGTAGTTGGAAGCTGCTGAAAAGTTCCATGTTATGAAGGAACTGTGCCTTTCACTCTTCAATAGCTATCTAAACGAAGCCAGTCCATAATCTAAAACTTTAAAGTTCAAAATCTTCACGATATCCTAAAGTAACGATTACTGATATATATATGGTTGACAAGTGCTAACTAAAGTCAAGCGAAGGTCCATAGCTTTCAAGTGATTACATTCAACTACCTAACACTATGTTTCATACTAAAATATCCAACAACACTTACAAATGAGAATACAGAACACCGTATACAAATAAAAACAATAAATGTTATGGTAGAGAGCATAGTAGTTAAGAGCAGCAATCACTTTACATATATTGATAACTGATGAAACTTTAACACGGAACCAGTAAACTCGGCTGACTTTTGCAACTTTCGTCACTTCTAACGTAGATGAGAGGTCGGTTTTCCAACAAAAAGATGAGTATATTATGCAACAGTCCACTCTGTACTAATTTACATAATTAATTTAATTAGCGGACATTTGTAGAATATAGGTATTTGCTAAGACCACCGAGTGAGTAATCTTGGGAATAAACGTAGAAGTTCTTGGTAGAAGTAACACAATGGTTGATGAGATGGTGAATCTTCATCAACTGAAATGTATTAGGAATGTCTGGCCACCGCCTTCCAAAACGTACAATATTTACTGGTGTAAAAACAGGTTAAAAAACATATAGCATCAATTCAAGGAGTCACTGACTGTTGAACTGAGCCATGTAGTTAGTTTCATACCTCCTACTGAAAGTTCACACGATTATATTATCTGACAGTTAGAGGTGTTGAGTGAAATAAGCTCAGAATGAGTTGCAATGACCCAGACGCCTTCCCCTTTTATATTTCTTTAGATCATGATTCTGGAAACTATTTGATACTTTTCTCTTTCACGAATACACTTTTTTCTGGTACCATGCTGTTTATACTTGATCTTTTTTATTGCTACTGAATGTTACTGATTCTACTACTCTTGAATTACCTTTAATAATTTCACTTCAACTAATTTGGTCTGTTGACTTGACCTGAACCATATAAGTTTCAGGCTCTATGTTGTATAAAACTGAGTGCACTAATACTGAATAAAGTGTTGAAGATACCACCAGTATTGTAGTTTGACAACTCCTTACCAATAACATCTTCTATAATCGAATCGTGCACACCCAGTTAAAATCAGAAGTCAGAAGTGAAGAGGTTGGAAGATATATTTGATGGGTTATCAATATATCGAGAAGCGATTGATCTAATGTGGCTAATAATCGTAAGAGATGTTTCACTGACCCTACAGTGTAATACCTCGAGTGAGTTATTTAACTCAGTGACCATATTGCCATTTCATAGATAGAATTTGATCATCATCAACGATTTGACAGTATCACATTGTTTATTACCAGGTAATCAGTTGATGTATATAATAAGAGGGACTTAGTTATTTTACGATACAAGTTTCTAATTTTTTGTTGATCGACAAAAAAAGATGGGTTATTTTTCAAAACTGATATGATCGTGTAATTGATTGCCGTTTCGTGATTGTTATTCTGGTCAAAAATCTCCATTCAAGACATGTCTGAAGTTTACAGTATATGTATGGAGCCTGTTCATTCGAAAACATCATTCCTATACACCACGACTGAGTCTTAATGATACTGACCTAGTGACATTTGTCCAAGTTTAGACCACTTTTAATTACACAAACCCAGAACTAGTAATGATGTAGAAATATACTGTAGATTGTTAACATAGATGATCTGTATCGAATGATTGGGAGACTACTCGAATTAGTCGGGGATGTTGTGACGAAACAGCTAAATTCAAGATCACAATTCCCCGGCAACCCCCCAGCGTGGGTTACACTTTCGTCGTATTAAGGTGCTATGGATACTTTGAAGACTGTACAACACTAAGGACGTTAATAAAAACGTATATCAGAGTGGATGCAAGCGGAAGTCTCACCACCATCTCGTGAATCAGTCCATGACATGAGATTAACTGATGTGCGTTGGTTATCCTTGACCTTGACGGGGATAGATGAGCTGTTCTACAATCAGTGACCCAACTGCCAAATGATTTGGCTAGGACTCCATGACATTTCACTGTTCCTACAATATCTTAAGAGCATACAATGGTTAAAAGTGATCATGTAACCCCTTTCAATTTCATGTCATATGCAAAATTAATAACATGTTATCTACTTATCTATTCCGACAGGGGGAATACGTTGGTACGTTAAGTCGATAAATTATTGTTCTCGAGACATATACGTCACAGGTTCTCACACAGATAGAACAGTTTTACATGGATATTCATCTCCGTTGAGTTATCTGATACTATTATGTTTCCACAATATTGTACAAACTAATGAATTAAATGAGGATAATTATTTACAGTTACCATTTCCAATATATGGATCTCCAATAGGTATCATTTCTTCAAGAAATTAGAGGCTCCAGGAAAACAAGATTGCATGAAACTTAATGGACTAAAAGTTCTTTCTCTTAATGATTATGAAAGTTAGCTTTTTAAGATTTCTAGTATTGTAATGAATAAGAACACAGGTGAGGACAACCAACTACCTCTTTAGCACAAATTACAACGTTGCTTGATAGAATACAAAACCATACTCTATTACACTCTATGTGCAAAATGTTCTTTAGTCGCCTCAGGTTTCATTGTTCCTGAATTTCATACCAATTGCTTTTTAGTTCTATTCTTCTCTTCTTCATCTTCTCAATATTCTGCTGTCAGATATTCTATTCCTTACTCACGATATATACTACTTATGTCGATATAAGTAGCCCACATCACAGTATTAGATTCATCTATAGAAATAAATAGTTGATTATATGAAATTTTCACCCTGACAAGAATTCCAACATTTTTTAGACTTTCATTAATCAATAAGTCCCTACAAAACTAGTAAGGATTCATTCCACCAGTATCGATTCTAAGATTATGACTTATATCAACATATCGTACATTAGAGAGAGAGAGAGGGTGATTACATACCTACTTTACACAATATGTAATCGATAAACTTGAAGACACTATTGAAACCATGGAAACAACAACTTCACTTTTATAATTCCATGTCAATAATCTGATATTCCAAACGGTAACCTACAATTCTCAGTGGTTTTGCTTTAAATATACAATTACATTTTTATTAGAAAAAATGTGACAAAGATTGTTAATAATAACATATTCAACTCACAACTCATTAAAAACTCACTTTTATTAGGTATAATTAGTGAACATCCACATAAATAATTATATAATAAGTTATATAATATACCCTTATGAGCCAGGATAATTTTGTACTGGTTTTCAGGAGAATCAGGCACCATCCAAACTTTCACGCGGCAACCCAAACAGTACAGCTTGATCCCATAGGAGAACCAGACAGTATATAGACTTCAACGCTACAATCCAAACAGCACAGATCAATCTTGTGGCACAACCACACCGGTACCAAGTACCCTAGTGGACCAACATGAATAATTAACAGAATTACTCAATGTTGACTGGCTTCAAAAGAGGTAGTTCCTGAAGTTCTAATGAGAAACTGTGACCAGTAAAGTTCAGTCGAGTTCGTTGTGAGATAATAACTCACTGAAGACAATGAAATTATAAGAGATTTCTACAAAACCACTTTAAAAATTTTAATTCTGTTAATTATTTATGTGGATCAAAATTTTTGAAATGGTTTTGTGGAAATCTCTGATAATTTCATTGTCTTCAGTGAGTTACTATCTCAAAACGGACCCGACTGAACTTCACTGGTCACAGTTTTTCATTAGAACTCTAAGAACTACCCCTCTTGAAGCCAGTCAACATTGAGTACATGATGATTATTATCAGAAAGGGGTTTTGTAGAGATTGTAGTAATTTAATAGTTATTATATATTGAACTACACATGTCAAGACAGTTATACTGTATGGGGCGGAGACGTGAAGAACTACGAAAGCCATTATCCAGAAGATACAAGTGTTTATTAACAGCTGTCTACGCAAGATACTTCGGATCCGATGGCCAGAAACTTTCAGCAACAAGTTACTGTGGGAGACAACAAACCAGATTCCAGTGGAGGAAGAAATCAGGAAGAACCGCTGGAAGTGGATTGGGCACACTTTGAGGAAATCACCTGATCGCGTCACAAGACAAGCCCTCACATGGAATCCTGAAGGTCAAAGGAGAAGAGGAAGACCAAAGAACACATTACTTCGAGAAATAGAGACAGACATGAGAAGAATGAACAAGAACTGGATAGAACTAGAAAAGGAAGCCCAGGACAGAGTGGGTTGGAGAATGCTGGTCGGCGGCCTATGCTCCATTGCGAGTAACAGGCGTAAGTAAGTAAGTAAGTACAGAATTCTATAAGCTGCTAACTCACTAAGTGAGGATAAAGTTATTTGTGCAAGGGTTTGAGTTTTCCCATTTTAAATGTTGAAAATGACAGCTGTTCTATATCCATTAGTATATATTTATCCTAACTAGAGTATGTTGGTATTATCATCAGTCTTAGTGTAGGTATTATTGGGGAAACTCTCTTAAGATACATATATATTAATCAAGTTTATTCTAATGTATACAATCGTAGGAGTTTAAAAATGAACTCTTTGAAAAGAACTGTTTCAGTGAATTATTAATCAATGTATAGTTAAAAGGACTTCGCAGATGAACTAGCCCTTCTATCTCATACACATGAACAAATACAGACGAAGACAGCAAATGTAGCAACAGCCTCTGCATCAATAGGCCTCAATATACACAAAGGAAAAAGCAAGATTCTCAAATGCAACACGGAGAACACCAACCAACCCAATCACACTTGATGGCGAAACTTTGGAAGAGGTGGAAACATTTACGTACCTGGGAAGCATCGTTGATAAACAAGGAGGATCGGATGCCGATGTAAAATCGAGGATTGGCAAAGCAAAGTCCGCATTTCTATAATTGAAGAACATACAGAACTCGAAACAACTGTCAACTAACTTCAAAGTGAGAATCTTCAATACGAACGTCAAGACAGTCCTACTGTACGAAGCTGAAACGTGGAGAACTACTACATCCATCGTCAAGAATGTACAAGTATTTATAAACAGTTGTCTACGCGAAATACTCAACATCCATTGGCCGGATACTATCAGCAACAGCATTTGGTGGGAAAGGACAAACCAGCTTCCAGCTGAAGAGGAAATTAGGAAAAGACGTTGGAAGTGGATAGGACATACATTAAGAAAATCACCAATGTGCATTACAAGGCAATCCCTAACTTGGAATCCGGAAGGGAAGCGGAAAGGAGGAAGACCAAAGAACACATTATGTCGGGAAATAGAAGCAGATATGAAAAGGATGAATGTTAACTGGAAAGAACTGGAAAGGAAGGCTCAGGACAGAGTTGGATGGAGAATGCTGGTGTGCGGCCTATGCTCCTCGACGAGGGGTAACAGGCGTAAGTAAGTAATAGTTGAAAGAATTATTGAAGTATTCATTTAATTAGCTTATATGTTAATAAACAATAATCATTTCCACTTAAAGACTAAACGTTCGAGTGGGAGACAGAAAGATCTGGGTTCGAGTTTTTCGTGCAGGTTCGTAGATGCT
The DNA here is from genome assembly GCA_944470415.2 of Schistosoma rodhaini. Lineage (NCBI taxonomy): Eukaryota > Metazoa > Platyhelminthes > Trematoda > Strigeidida > Schistosomatidae > Schistosoma > Schistosoma rodhaini. Next base: position 13,101,356 of record OX104042.1, on the reverse strand, counting down.
CACTGCTGAGGAGTCCTACAGTAAGGCGAAACGGTTATTCAGTGCTACCAGGTTTTCAATGGTGGTCTAGCTTAGATCAACTCATGATTTCAACTGTGAAGATCAATAATGAAAAAAAGTCGAATTTTTTAGTTTAAAATGTTGAAAATCAAAGTGTTCGAACACACTATCATCTTCATTCTCCTTTGGATCATTTTGTTTCAAGTGAATATCGATTCATATGATAAAGTGACAAACACTAGTCAGAGAATAAAATCCAGTAGAGATGATCGTCAGTATAGATCATTTGTGAAAATTGTTGTATTTTCAAGGTTAACTTTTTGAACTGATCTTAGATAGACCATCATTAAAAACTAGGAAGCATTAGATAGTTATTTCTTCCTACAATGGAACTTCAAAGCCGTGTCCATTTATCATTTTAAAACAGAGAATCAAACCCAGAACCTATAGGTTTCATGAAGTATGTGTGTTTAACATTTAGACTATTAAACCGTCATTCAGTGGTGTACATATTTAACTCTGATCGGTTCGTCATATTCCACAACAGCATTCCGTTGTATGAAGTAGTGTAGTACCGTGCTTCAGTAATAGTTCACTTCGATAACCGTTATTATACCAATCTTAACGGTGTATTAAATTAGAAGACAAAGGATAGCAGCAACTACAGTTTATTGTCGAATAACTCAGGTCAGAAAGCTAACAACAACTGAGCGAATATCAATGAGCGAGTGAGCGGCAAGCGAACGAGGAGCAAGCGAGCGAATAGTAAGCAATTACGTAGGCAATTTATAGTCAAATTTAATAAGGGCACAGAAAAACAAAGCAAAGGCTGATAATAATATTTGCGTGCGTACACATATAGGGAGGAGTATGAGTCATCGAATGGTATTTAAGCAGTCAACATTTCGGATAGTGTCATGTGCTCTAGTGGTATAGCTGTGCAAAGAATATGCAAATTGTTACTATCCAAATGACGATGTCTGTTAAGTAAGTTGATAAAAAGGGCTTATTAGAACAACATATGTAAGCGAACAATTGTTTTCAATTAGATCATCATCAGGCTTTACTCTAATATACATGAATATTTATATGAAAATGTTAGACCAATCAAGGCTATTTAAGTCAATATTAATCACAATGAAATAGAATACGTTACCAAGCATAATAATAGTTAAAAGTACAAGTTGATAGTGGGAAGACAAGTGTACTGATAGTAGTAATGACATAAGGAAGAAATCGGAGATTTCAACTGTTCGTAAGAAGCCTCTATACATGAAATTACCATTCAACGGGGATGTAGCTAGTGAAACTCTGAAAGATAGGTTAACAAAAGTAATTAGTAGAACTTTCTACGCAGCCTATCTCGCATTGACTTTCTCGAGTCGACCAGTGATGTCTACTCAAACGAAGGATGAGTTACCTGAGTTGGCCTCCTCTATGTGCATTTATAAGTTCAGCTGCTCCTGTGGAGATAGCTATATCGGACGTACTACTAGGCAACTTAACCAACGAATGAGTGAACATCTACCAGCATGGTTTGGAAAGGGCCAAATAAAAACAATACGCAGTTCTATCTTGGCACATCTAATTGATAGTGGTCATATTGTTGATAAATTGAAATCATTTCAAGTGATCTATCGTACACCTCCATCATTTCCCAACGGAGTTCGCTCCCGTCTACTTCATATAGCAGAAGCCATAGGAATTCGTACATTCTATCCCAATTTATGTGTACAGAAGAAATTCGTAACCCCCCTATCCTTTCCATGGCCGGACATAACTTAATAAATGACATTATTATTTATAGAGTTGAGATCATGAGTCAATTGAAGCTAGACCACCGTGGAAAACCTGGAAGCACTGGACGGCCGTTTCGTCCTATTGTGGGACTCCTCAGCAGTGCGCATCCACGAACCCCTTCTGATAATGATTATGTGCTCACTAGTGACTGACTCCTTGAGTTCTAGTGAGAAGCAGTAACCGGTGGAGTTCAACCAGGTCTTTTGTGAGATAGTAACTCACTGATGACATTGGTGAATGGTTGCTCAATTTTGTGAATCAGTTGAAGTTAGACATTAACACCGTCGGTTGCCAGCTCAGCGGTCTATCGGTTAAGGGCTTCGGCTAGAGACTGGTACGTCCTGGGTTCGAATCCCACGAGAGTGGGTTCGTGGATGCGCACTGCTGAGGAGTCCCATAACTTTTCGGTAATTTTCTACCTCTTTCCGTTTGTATTCTTCACTAACTATTTACTTACATACTTCTTATTACGTAATGATTTTAATGTTTTGTGATTACTATCCCCTAAGTCTATTTACCCACGTTTGACCTCTTAATTCTCAATGTTTAATTATTGATAAGACTTTTGATACCGTAATTTATTATTCTTACTACTATCAGTACACCTGTCTTCCCACTATCAACTTGTACTTTTAACTATTATTATGCTTGGTAACGTATTCTATTTCATTGTGATTAATATTGACTTAAATAGCCTTGATTGGTCTAAATGATTTTCATATAAATATTCATGTATATTAAAGTAAAGCCTGATGATGATCTAATTGAAAACAATTGTTCGCTTACATATGTTGTTCTAATTTTCACAATGGGAATCTTTAATAGTCTAAAAAGGGCTTAACCAAAATAGACTATAATCGAAATTGATTGTAGGATGGTTGCTATAGTAGAATACTCTATCACACCCAACATTGTTAAACTCCACCGGTCACCATATCCCAATAGAACATCTGGAATTACATCTTGGGTGGGGCAATAATTTATAGACGACCTTTGAGTGACACTAGACTGATCTTCAGAAAATTCAACTGCTAACTGAAGTCAAAATAGTGTTGAAAATCAGTTCAAGGAATTAAAATAAGGATTTACAATTAGAATTTAGGGTTAGAGTTTTCATCACCAAGGGACACTAATCATAATTTCAAAATGTTATTCAACCGTATAGATGAATGAATTTTCAAACAAAATTCGAAAACTTTCATCTTAAATCTGGTTACTTTTGTTCACAAATTATAGTCCTTTCACATCATGAAGTTATTCACTAGTGAGCAAATGATTAACACCGTTGGATGCCGGCTCAGTGGTCTACTGGTTAATTGCTCTGGCTCGAGACTGGTAGGTCCTGGGTTCGGATCTCGCGAGTGCGGGATCGCTGAGGAGTCACATATTGGGACGAAAGGGCCGTCCAATGCTTTCAGGTTTTCGATGGTGATCTAGCTTCAATTGACTCATGATTTCAACAGTGAAAAACAAATGATTATTATCAGTATTATTGTAATGAACGGGAACACAAGTGGGGACAACCGATTTCCCTCTTGGTAAGATATAAGAACCATACACTGAATAATTCATTTACAAAATTCCATCATTTATCCTTCACATTGTGTATAATTCTTCCAAGTCACACTTCCTTTCTATTTTGCGTTTCTGTTTTCTTCAAATTGACCTTTAAAGCCTTCTGTTGTCATGTTTTCGACTTATGATTAGTGTTATATACTACTTATGTACCATAGTATGTGGTATGCGTCACCAGACAAGCCCTCACATGGAATCCAAAAGAAAAGAGGAAGACCAAAGAACACATTACTCCGAGAAATGGAAACAGATATGAGAAGAATGAACAAAAGTTGGATAGAACTAGAAAGGAAGGCCCAGAACCGAGTGGGTTGAAGTATGGTGGTTGGTAGCCTAGACTCAATTGGAAGTAATAGGCTTAAGTAAATAATGTACCACAGTATCACGGTTTCATAATAATAGTTGAATATTCATAGTTAGTATTGTTAGCAATGAGATATTTTTTGAACAATTCATTACTTATATCTTTCTTGATTGTTTGGGATGCGTTTCTCCTCCTCTTAATGTAAATTGTTACTCCAGGACTGGCCTGCGTCAACACCTGAACTAAGGATAGGAAGTGAAGTAGTCGAACGCGTCGACAACTTCACTTATCTTGGAGGTCTGATCAACCCTAATGGGTTGGTGTCTGATGAAATCTCAGCACTGATTCAAACAGATCGTTTGGCTTTTGCCAACTTACTTCACCTATGGCGAAGACGAGATATCCGTCTATCAATTAAAGGACGAGTATACTGTGCAGCAGTTCGCTCTGTTCTACTTTACGGTTGTGAAACATGGCCATTAAGAGTAGAAGATACTCGTAAGTTACTAGTATTTGACCACAGATGTCTTAGAAATATTGCTCGCATCTGCTGGGATAACCGGGTAAGTAATGGTGAGGTTAGACACAGGGTATTAGGGAATGATGGTAAATCAGTTGATGAGGTCATGAATCTTCATCGACTGAGATGGTTGGGCCACGTGTTACGTATGCTTGAACAACGATTACCACGACGCGCAATGCTGACTAGTGTTTGATATTGTTGGGAGAAAGTTAGGGGCGGCCAAATAAAAACGTGGCATCAGTACTTGAAGTCACTAACTTCTGGTCTGAGCTATGTTAGTGGTAGATGCAGACTACTTGGTTGGGGTCAGTGTGATTATCGTAACCAATGGTTGGAGACTTTAGGTGACATAGCTCAGGATCGATCACAATGGCGTAGGTGTATACACTCTCCATCTTCCCTCCAACCTTGAGATTAAAATTGCTTCATATCTGTCTTTCTTCGTGTACTATATCCTTATATACAACTTTTCTTTTATATATTAACACCACTAAATGAACTAATTTTATGATTTCTGTGTTCATCTTGTTGTTCTTACGAAGTATGACAAGTTGGATCGATGCATATATGTGCCCGGTCCTACGTTGTAGCTGACTGACTATATCTTTTTTACACTATTTTCTTTCTAATCAATATCAATTCATGTAGTCAAGTAATCAATTCTAGTCATAAAATCACTTCGGTCACTAAGTTACATTTAAATATGTTTTATGAAATAGTGTTTCTTATGTCATAGGAACAAAATGAACCAATCAGAATGAGATGACCTATTAATTTAATTTTATTTTTTTAGATTTACTTAAGGTGACTCTAATCATTCATTCAGTTACTCATTTAATGGTCAGACATTTGTTATTACTTTATATCATCGAAAAAATAATCACTGGGTCATTGATGAACAGTCATCTCAACTACCATTTATGCTGATATGACAAATACAGTGATTTTTAAAAATATATTTGTCTTTCATAGTTGAAAGCGTGAGTCAATTGAAGCTAGACCACCATGGAAAACCTGGAAGCACTGGACGACCGTTTCGTCTTATTGTGGGACTCCTACTTGGCAGTGCGCATCCACGACCTCGCCTCGCGAGATTCGAACTCAGGACCTACCAGTCTAGTGTCAGAGCACTTAACCGATAGACCACTGAACCGCCATACGAGGAGTCCCACAATAGGACGAAAAGGCCGTCCAGTGCTTCCAGGTTTTCCATGGTGGTCTAGCTTCAATCGACTCACGCTTTCAACTATGAAAATACTTAATCTCCACAAAAAACCCCTTCTGATAATATATTTGTCTATTGAATAAATTTTTTTTAGAAAAGCAATGACATTGTAAAGTGTTCATCAATATATACATATCGCAAAATAGTAAAATAGTAAAATATTGATAGAACAAAAAGCGAAATTCAATTGTGTCAAGTATGATTCTGTTACCAAACGTCCGCAAATGCCCTGTTATAGTCGAGAGTGGGAAGAGTTCGCTCTCCCTCTCCAAATGCTCTCACATGGTCACGCGTATATAGCCTCTACCACACAAGTCCTACTCACTGCCTTCTCGTGGCGGGGATGTTGCTTACGAAATTGAAAAGACGAAAAGTGAATGTCTCGCGCTTTAACCGGGTTGGTGGACACGAAAAGTTCACCTAGGGGAGTTGGAAAGCCCTCATTCCAAACCAACGCTGCATATGGGCTCCAAAATCGTGAAGGAACAAATGGCGTATGAATCAATTGTTGGTCACCGGCTAACATGGGACTGCATCTCCTCACAATGCTCCACTGCCTTGTGGGTTAGACCTTTAGGTCAAAGGCTCCAGGTGTGACCTAAGAAAACCACCTACTTCAGTCTGTGCACTCGGGCAGTAACATAGCCCTCATACAAATCAAATGAGATTTGTGCGGCGCATATATATCTGGTGCCCCTTTGTACCAATATTTATGTGTTTATATGAATAAATAAAAATAATGTTATCAATCAAAGACAATATATAATGGTTGTGTAATATCACAAATAATTGGAAGTAGATAAATAAACTGTTGGATGCTAGCTCAGTGGTCTAAAGTTTAGGTCCTTACTCAGAGATCTGAACGTCATATGCTTGACCGTCGGTGAAGTGTTGGATACACACTAGTAAAGAGCACTATACTAGGATGAAGTAATTGTACAAGTACTTCCAGGTTTCCGAGAATTGTTCAATTTATATCGGTTGTATCAATGAAATGATAATAGTTCACTTGTTTGCATAATGAATAAAAAGAATCAAATAATCAAATGATGTAATAACACTTAACCAATAATTAGGGAAAGCCAACAACCCACTGTTTCAGAAAACAGACCAACTCCCAGCTGAAGAGGAAATTAGGGAGAGACGTTGGAAGTGGATAGGACATACATTACGGAAACCATTAAACTGCATCACGAAGCAAGCCCTAACCTGGAGTCATCAAGGCGAAAGGAAAAGAGGCAGACCCAAGGACACATTGTGTCTAGAATTGGAGGCAGACACAAAAGAATTCATAGCACTCGAGAAAAACTGGAGAGGAGAGCCGAGGACAGAGCTGGTTCGAGAATCTTGGTTGTCGGTTTATGTTCACAGGCATAGATAAGTAATAACGATTTACATTAAGTATGGAAAATGGGAGGTACATGGCAGATTAGTTCAAATTGAAAATAGTGTTTGTTACAGGATGAGATCAACTAGAGAATCATTGAATATCAGAGATTTTGATAACAGTGTTATTTTAGTTTGAGACCTCTCAATAAATACTACACTTTTCACACCATCGTAAATCTAACACAAACATTTAGGTTTCATGACTGGTGTGATAACTTACTTGCTTATGCCTGTTACTCCCAATGGGGCATAGGCCGCCAACCAGCATTCTCCAACCCACTATCTACTGGGCCTTCCTTTCAACTTCTATCCAACTTTTGTTCATTCATCTCATGTCTGTCTTCATTTCTCGGAGTAATGTGTTATTTGTTCTTCCTCTTTTCCTTTGGCCTTCAGGACTCCACGTGAGGGCTTGCCCTGTGACGCAGTTAGGTAATTTCCTCAGTGTGTGTTTTATCCACTTCCAGCGCTTCTTCCTGATAAAAATTGTTGCTCTAGTTGTTAGAAGATGCATCGGCCCCATGAATTCCGAAGGAACTCGGCTTTCATCATGAAGCGTCATAATTATTCCTTCAACTCCCAGGGCAGATTTTAAATAGTTTGAATAATTTTTTCTGGTTAGCGTTTTTTAGCGAGTTGCTTTTCTACGATGTGGGGTCACTAACCCCATGCCCAACCCTCTTCCTTTATCCGGGCTATGGACCGGCAGTAGCCTCCGGAGGAGCCACAGGCGGAGTTAGTGTGATAACACCTTTGAGTAATGTCAGAAGGTTATTCATGATAAGATTTATAAGAAAAAGATCAAAATTGAAATAAAACGTGTCCATAATTAAGTTCATCATTTGAAAATTGTCAGTGTATGATCATCTTTCTCTAAGGAAATTTAGAATAATTCAACATCATTTAATCAACTGACTACTTAATTAAAGATGATATATTGTGAAAATAGTGTGTTTCACCGTCTTCAGGAAGTTTGGAAAGCTAAAAAACACACAACCATAAGACTCGAAGTTCTTAAACTTTAATGTAATTTTATAATCCAAGCATATGATTGCCAAAAAGAGGCATTGTTAAGTCGTTATTAAATCTCTTGTAACACATATCATTGTACTCTTGATAAATTTCGAATCAGTTGAAGCTAAACACTAACACCGAAGGATGCCGGCTCAGTAGTCTGTCGGTTAAGGGCTCTGGCTCAAGACTGGAAGGTCTTGGGTTCGGATCTCGCGAGTACGGGGTCGTGAATGCGCACTGCTGGGGAGTCCTATAATGGGACGAAACTGCGGTTATAGGTTTCGTGGGTAATATTTATGGTTCATTCGTTACTACAAAAAAATATAACTTGGTTATTCCAAATTTAAGGCTTTAGTGATATCCATATATATTCTACGAAGTAGTTTTTTGCTAGCCTCATTCACTATAAACTAAAAGTAAATGAGGAGTCCCACAATGGGACGAAACGGTTGTCCAGTGCTTCCAGGTTTTCCATGGTGGTCTAGCTTCAATTGGCTCCTGATTTCGACTATGAAAATTTATAACTCAAACATTAATATCCGACCTCTTTGACTTATCCATCCATCATCCCTTGTAATCCCATGTCATTTTCTCCACCATGATTAATCATCTTCTATACAATTACATAGGAAATCAATCTAGTGACAAATAGAATAACATTAACAGCACTGGTGATCCTAGAAAGAGCAAAGAAAAAAGAGATTATTCAGCACCAAAAAACCTGTACTTCATAGATTACACCTTAGCTACTAGCTAACAGTGAAATCAAGTACACACGTTTCAGTCAGTCAGCTACAACGTAGGACCAGGCACATACATGTATCTGTCCAAGTTGCCATACCTCGTTAGCACAACAACACATTCTTGTTCTCTTCAATTCCATCTTTTCAATCTTCAATCCTGCTGACAAATATCCCACTTCTGATTGATGTTACGTACTACTTATATTTGTCAATATAAGTATCATACACCACAATACCACAGAGAACAAAAATCATTTTGAAATAACATCCTGACCAGAATGCGTTTAGATTTTATTGATTTAGAACCGATGTTATCGATTATTTACAAATAATTCAAAACATAATCGTACAGACAATTTGAAAGGAGAACGTATTGGTAACCTATTTCTATACTCAAAACAAACAGATGACGTGTGTTTCCTTGTAAAATCATCTAATTTATACGACAAAGCATTGACAAATAGTCGCCGAAAGATGGAAATAAATATCACAGTTTGTCTGTTATTGCTTAATTTCATGGTAGCTTTTATTATAACATGACTTATGGTTGAGAAAAGGTGTTGAAGATTAGAGAACATTTAACAAATCATCTAGTCTTTATTGAAGACTATTCATTGATGTGTAACTAAGATCCAGCGATGGATTGAATCCAAGTAGTTATATCTCTTTCAATGAGTATGATTTGAGAACAGAGACTGACTGAAATAAAACAATCGGGAAAACATAAACACTTTAGAAAAAAATCTTGACTTTCCCATGTTTTATTATCATAGTCCTGTTCTACCATTAATCTCCCTGTTCCCTTTGTATTTTCAAATGTTTATAGAGGTATTATTTAATTACTACAGAATATTATGAAAGTGGTTGGAATTGGTTGGTAACTGACAAATATCACACACTATTCACCAAACATTTAGGTGCAATAAATTTTCGAGTCAATTTTATACTACTAAATAGTAGTCTATACCAGGTAATGAAAATAAGAAGGTATACCCGTAGTATTTGTCATCTCAAAATAGAACTAATACTTATTTATAAATATCATTCATATATAGTTGAAATCATGAGTCAATTAAAGCTAGACCATCGTAGAAAATCTGGAAGCACTGGACGACCGTTTCGTCCTATTGTGAGACTCCTCGTTTACTTTTAGTTTATGGTGAATGACTCTAGCAAAATCTACTTCTATCCAATTAAATGTTGGTTCGTAGAATATATATGGACATCATTAAAGCCTTAAATTTGGAATAACTAAGTTATATTTTTTGTAGTAACGAATTAATCATAAAAAATTACCAACTAAGCATATAACATTATAGCTTGGTATCATATTAATACGTTCTCCTCGAACAATTAGAAATTCAACCTACTATCCAATCATAGTTCATTTGTTCTAGCTCTCTTTCAAGACAAGCAAATTAGTTGAACTTTGGTGGGATCTATATTTGTGAGTGTTCATATAAAAGCATGTTCATCGACATAGTCATTAAGATACCTATGCCTTTCTGTTAGTATATGTTCTTCCTCCCTAATCTTTCCGATGAAAAAGGAGGCTATATCAAAACTTTGTGATGCTGTTTATCCAGTTGTCCAGTGACTTCTTAGCTTTAATTTTGTCGTGGCAATCACCGGGTGGTGGTTTGAAGATCCTCTCCTGGTTTTCACATCCTTCATTGACTTTGTGAATTTTTTAGTGATACAAATATAATCTATCTGACTCTCTGTAGTGTGATACGGTGAGACCCATGTAGTTTTATGTATGCGTTTGTGGGGGAATATCGTGCCGCCTATGATCAATTTTTTGAAAGCTCCTGAAGAGCAGACTAGAGAAAATCAGGCTGGCTTTCGACCTGGAAGTGGTTATATAAACCAGATATTCACACCACGTCAGGTCCTAGAACATAGTCAGAACACGATCAGGTGCCCCACAATTGTAGTACTTCTCGACCTTAAGGTGGCATTTGACTCCGTTGATCGTGAGGTTGTGTGGCAGTGTTTGTCACTGAAAGGAGTACCAAAGAAGTACATTAACCTTATAAAGGTTCTCTACTGGAACACAACTGAACGAGTTAGAGCTTATGGTGAACTGTCATCAGAATTGATTACCTCAAATGGTGTTCGTCAGGACTGTCCACTCCCCCCATTCTTGTTTAACTTTATCGTAGACGTGCTTTTATAAATATCACTTTCCAGGAGATTCACTTGTTGACTTAGAATACGCCGACGACATAGTTCTATTTGGTTAAGACTCTGACAAAATGCAGAGTCTTCTGACCACTATAAGTAACAATGCAGATATATTCGGGATGCCATTCTCCCCCTCGAAATGCAAAATGTTACTTCAGGATTGGGTTGCATCGACACCTGAACTAATGATAGGGAGTGAAGTAGTTGAGCGTGTTGACAGCTTCACTTATCTTGGGAGTCTCATCAGCCCTTGTGGTCTGGTGTGTGACGAAATCTCAGCACGGATACAGAAGGCACGTCTAGCTTTCGACAACTTGCGTCATTTATGGCGTGGGCGAAATATCCGTCTACCAACCAGTGGACGGGTTTATTGCGCAGCAGTTCGTTCCGCCCTACTTTACGGCAGTGGTTAGTAAGAGTAGAGGATATTCGTAGGCTACTAGTATTCGATCATTTATTATTTATTTATTTATTTAAACACATATATATTGGTACAAAAAGGCACCAGATACATATGCACCACACAAAATAATGAAAACAGGAAGAGATGGGATGAAAAGATAAGGCGGACTGAAATGTACAACCAGAAGACTCTTTCAGTTAAGAAAGTTAGAACCATTCCTTATGTAGAAAGTAAAAGAAGGTTGCAGCAGGATCGCCACTGGCTTTTATTCTGAGCCATATCTGATAACGTCTCTAGCCACTGTGTTGCACCATCTCTCGGACCCCAACCAGGGAGTCGTGAAGGATCAACAGAAGCTAGCCCTTTGCAGCTTTCTTTCATGCCACGACACCATGTCATACACTGACCTCCTCTCCGCTTTTTCCAACCAGTCCCAGGGTCGGCAAATAATGCACGACGTGGAAGTCTCTGGGACGACATTCGTAAAACATGTCCAAGCCACCGAAGTCGGTGTTTCAAGATGGTGACACCAATTGAATTATCGTCTCTGCGCCCGAACACACGATGCCGAACCTCTGCATTACTAACATGGTGTTGCCACTGGATGTCAGCAATCCTTCGGAGACAACGATGATCGAACACAGAGAGACGTCTAACATCCTCAACTCGGAGAGGCCAGGTTTCACAAGCATAGAGCAAAACTGCTCTCACCGACGCGTTGTAGATCCGACCTTTTACAGCCAGACTAACATCACGAAGGCGCCAAAGATGGCCCAGATTGGCATAAGCCGCTCTGGCTTTCATTATACGTGCATCAATCTCATCACTCACGCCACCACCAGCACTTATATAGCTACCTAGATACACGAACTTCTCAACTACTTCGATCTCCTCACCATCCAGGGTGAGTACAGGATGAGAATCCTGCCAGTCTTGTAGAAGTACTTTGCACTTGGAGGGTGCAAAGCACATGCCGTACCTGCGGACACTGATTGCCAACTGATTAAGTGCGGATTGCATGCCTTGGGCATTATCGCACAGTAAGACAATATCATCCGCATACTCAAGGTCGAGAAGTCGTTCTCCAGGCAACATATCCACACCGCCATTACTTACATCCATCAGAGCTGTTTCCAGGATGTCGTCGATGGCAAAGTTGAAGAGGAATGGTGAGATTGGGCAACCCTGTCTAACCCCACTGCTCGAATGGAACATGGGAGGAAGGTGGTTGTATGCCCTCACTCTGCCTGAGGTGTTCATATACAGGGCCTTTAAGATGTTAATGAATTTCTCAGGCACACCCTTCTTTAATAGACAATCCCAGAGAACAGTCCCGTCCAACGAATCGAAGGCAGCCCTTACATCAAGAAACACTACGATTGTTGGCCTGCGATAAGTATGACGGTGTTCTAACATTTGGCGGAGGGGGGAAGATGTGATCAATGCATCCTCGACCAGAACGAAAACCAGCCTGCTCCTTGCGAGTCAATCGTTCTCGGGTTTTAAACAACCTACGAAGAATGATAGAAGCCAATAGTTTGGACGCAATCGAAATTAGACTTATCACCCGATTGTTGTTACAGGAACAACGTGAACCCTTTTTGAAAATAGGGACGACTATCGACTCATTCCATGATGTTGGAACACTTTCTTGCTCCCAAACCTTTCCAAACAACAACGTCAGTTTCTTAGCCAGAAAGTCACCACCATCTTTAAAAAGAGCCGGAGGTAAGTCATCTGGGCCCGGTGATTTGTAACGTTTCAAGAGTTGGAGTTCCTTGCGGACTTCCTTCTCGTTTCGTGGATCAGTCGTCACCGTCCATGGTGGGCAGGACAAACTGGTTGATGTTGCCGGAGCAGCAGGCCAGTTGAACTACCCTTCGAAGAATTCCGCCCATCGTCCAAGACGTCGAGAGATGTTAGTGGTTGGCATCCCGTCATCCTCGTAGATTGTTTCACTCACACCAGACTTCTTGCTGCCAGTGGCTCGGATGAGTTGAAAGAGCTTCCGGCAGTTACCAAATGCAGCTGCTGCTTCCATCTCATTAGCACGCTCCGACCACCAGGCTTCCCGGTCCTTACGCAGGCTTTGCCGATTTCATTACTTAACAGCCTTCGTTTGTGGTCAAATCACGGTCACCCGGAGTAGTCCGACAGGCTTCGATCAGTTGTAAGGAGCCAGAAGAAACCCAGTGCTTATAGGCGGGACGTTTCGCGAATCCGCAAGCGGCGTCGTGAAGATGCAACCAGTGCTCATCTATACTTTTCGGTGGGGTGGTAGCTAGCCTAGAGGCTAGCTCAGCTCGATACTTACTTGCAACAGAAGTTGCAGCCAGTTTACTAACATCGATCCGCTGGTGGTGGTCAGTCCTTCGGCCACTGAAAAGTAAGGTGAGATTGGCGCAGACCAGGGCATGATCAGACTCCAGATAGGTACTCCAAAAGGAGTGGCAGTCTTGTACACAACCACGCCAGTGGTAGCTGATCGCGATGTGATCAATCTGAGTCCAGGCTTGAGATGCAGAGGGAGGACTCCAGGTGGCACACCGGCGATGACTGTGCCGGAAGTTAGTGCTAGCCAGAAACAGGTTGTGGTCTGTGCACAGTTGCAGCAAACGGTCCCCGTTATCTGTCCTGCGACCAACAAGTCCTTATCAGCCACCTAAACGACTCTCTTCTGTGCCTAGACGCCCGACCTGAGCATTCAAGTCTCCGGCTAATACTACAATATCTGTCGAACGCGCTTTCTGGAGAAGAACTGTTAACTGATGGTAAAACTCATCCTTGATTGCATCCGTGCTGCAATCTGTCGGGGCATAGGCGGAGATGACGAAAAGACACCGTTTCTCACGCCGATTTCTTCTCACTTTGATGGAACTTTCTAATCTAACAGCACATAACCGACTGTTAATGGGGATCCAATCGATTAGTGCTGCCTCAGCCCTAGCGCTTAGTGCAACACCAACGCCTGCAAGACCAAACGAAGATGCCACAGAATCCCCGGATAAGCGCACGTGAAACAAGCTTTTCGAAGCGACAGATGGAGAACGAATTTGTAGTACTTCACTAGAGTCTTGAATACGGGTCTCGGATAGACACCAAACATCAACATTAAGACTTTCTAAAGACATAGCCAGCCCCATCTGTTGTCCGATCTGCATTAGTGTGCGAACGTTGAAGGAAGCCAGCTTGAACGGCGTACGTGGTTTCAGAAAGACTGCTTCAGTATTCGTAATCGGTGGAAGCATTCACTTTCAACCAGACAGTGACTGGAGATCGTTTAGATAGGACAGAGTTTCCACCATGGGCGAGCTACTGCATAAGTTGGAAAGGAAGGATACACAATTTGGGAACAAAGGGAGTGAAGAAGCGACGTAGTAAATAATAGTAATAATAATAATAATGGTAATAATAATAATGTAAATTGTCTTTCTTCTATTAGGAACGAGAGCAATGTAGTTAGTGTAGTGCGTCATTTCATGTCATTTGTGTATTCGATAATAAGTATCTTCGAAGCATTGCTCGTATATCCTGTGACCACGGGGTAAGTAATGCTGTCGTTAGGAAACGGTACTAGGTGAAGATGGTAAATCGATTTATGAAGTACTGAAACTTCATCAGTTGAGATGGCTGGGACACGTGTTACGTATGCCCAACCACCGACTGCCCCGACGTGCAATGTTCCATGGAGTAGGTTGGAAGAAAGCTAGGGGCGGCCAGACTAAAACGTGGCACAAGTCCATGAAGTCACTGACAATTGGACTGAGTCATGTTTGTAGGTGTAGGCTACCTGGTTGGGATCCGCGAGGCGATAGCAACCGATGGTTAGAGACCTTGAATGACATGGCTCAAAATCGTTGGCAATGGCGAAGGTGCATCCACTCTTTGTATTCTCCCATATTCTAATCTTCTGAATTCTTCATGTCCATTTCTTTTTTCTCTTTCCAAATTTATTTCACTACATTATACTCTTTGAATAACATCTTCAAGACCTAATCTTTCCGATTACCGCTTATACTCTTACTACCTCTACCACTATGATTGCCTTCGGTGGGTAAGTGCCTCACACCCGACATCATCTTTGTGTACCGTTTTGACTTATTGGTTGTTGGTATTTGAATTTCCACTCAGAATAAACTACTTTATTGTATCTTTTCTAGTCATTTAAATACAATGGTTAGTAACTCGATTGCCTTATCTCAAAACATTAGGACCAACGTTTTATTCTTATTTCATGAACTCTACCAGTATTTCACTCTGTGTCGACAGCTTATAATTTATATTTATAAACTATTGTTTGGTCTAATCTAGTTATCAATCAAGAGATTAGATAACTGAACTAAGTGTGTCACATAACTGAGTATTCGTTAATTTGGCGCCTAGCCTATTGGTTCAACACCTAGTGTTCAGTGAAAGCATAACAATAACTGTCAAGTCTGTGTTATCTAAATACATTCCTTTCCTTTCTAATCCTCCTTGTATATTGCATCATACTACTTACTAATATTGAGTAACCAGCTTTAATTCTAATAACTTAGTTGCGTAATATTCCCAAGTACTTATACAAACAGTTAACATTCAGTTTTATTATTGAAGTTGCATCTTCTTAACGTTTATAACAGCTTCCATATTTTGTGTTCTTTCTTCTCATTTTGATATTATATCTCATTGTAATTTTGACACAGCTATTAGCTGTCGTCGTTTACCTATTGTACCCCCAAATGCCCTGGTACGGCCGAGAGTGAGGAGAGTACGCTTTCCCTCTCCAAATGCTCTCACATGGCCAGCGAATATATAGCCTCTGCCAGGGAAGTCCTACTCACTGCCTTCTCGTGGCGGGGGTGTTGTTTACGAAAGTGAGAGGACGAAAAGCGAATGTCCGGCGCTTTAAACGGGTTGGTGGACATGGAGGGTACACCTAGGAGAGTTGAAAAACTTTGATTCCAAACCAATGGTGCACATGGGCTCCGGTATTCTGAGGGAACAAATGGCGTATGAATCAATCATTGATCACTGACTACCATGGGACTGAATCTCCTTACGATGCTCCACTGCCTTGTGGATCAGATCTTTAGGTCAAAAGCTCCGGGTGTGGTCCCCTAAGAAAACCACCTGCTTCAGTTTGGGCACCTGGGCAGTATCACAGCCCTCACACAAATCAAATGATATTTGTGCGGCGAATATATATCTGATGCCCCTTTGTACCGATATTTATGTGTTTAAATAAATAAAATAAATACTTTATGTTGTTAACAACTTTATATATTCATTTAAGGAAACATCAGTCTCTAATTGGACAAGAACTGGATAGATACAACAGACGTATGATGAATTAAAGTTTCCAATGCATTTTGTGTATACTTTCGTAATGAAAGTATTAAATTCGCAAATAATCATGTGCTTTTGATCGTTAGATTTTATACATCACTTAATTATGTAATCAAAAGCTTCGATAATGGGGAATTAATCTTAGACAATATTCATTGATTGCCCAGGACAGAGTTGAATGGAGAATACTGGTGGGCGGCCTATGCTCCTCCACGAGGGGTAACAGGCGTAAGTAAAAAAAAACACTAAACATTAGTATCATAAAGTCTAGACAGATTTTATATAATCAGAAGGGGTTTTTTGCTTCCGGGTTTTCCTTGGTGGTCTAGCTTTAATTGACTCATACTTTCAACGATGAAAGATTTTATATAATTAATAAATTCGTTGAAATCTACTACAGGTTACTTTGTCTGTAAATCGAGAAAAACAATGTTCATATAAGCATAGATCATCATCTTTCCTAAACTTCTGTAAGGATGTAAACAGTTTTTCAGGGCTAGGGTTTAAGGTTACGACTATGGTTTAGAGTATGTAGAGTTAGGAATAAAAATCTTAGAATTAAACAAACATTTCTAACCATAACATAGTATTCAATGTGTATCTTACAATTCACGTTTGTTTGAAGAATGAATAACATACAAATTTATTTGAAACACAATAAACTTGCAACTCCCAATATATCAATTTAATCAACAAAGATCAAACTTTCATAGTTGAAAGCGTGAGTTACTTGAGGCTAGACCACCATGGAAAACCTGGAAGCACTGGACGGCCGTCTCGTCCTATTACGGGACTCCTCAGCAGTGCGCATCCACCACCTTGCCCCGCGAGATTCGAACCCAGGACCGACCAGTCTCGCGCCAGAGCACTTAACCGATAGACCACTGAGCAAGACCAAACTATTTCTTACGAATTTATACTACATAACAACATTTAACTGATTTTATGTAACATCTTCCTTGTAAATTAATGGGAATTAAGTGGTAATTTTTTTTCAGTGCTAACAAACCTTTGTTTGACTAGTATTCAGTACTTAATTAAAATTATTTGGTTCGAAAGGGGAATGACTTGGCTGAGGATAAACACAAACATTCCATAGCTAACATCATGGAATGATCTTAGCTAAACAACCGCTGAATATCAGTAAGCCCTGAACAACTGTTTTTTCCGAGTATGGAATGTTTTGGTAGTGCACATTCACGATCTCCTCCTTATCAAGAATTGAATCCATGACCTTCATTTTTGCAAGTAAACGCGTAATCACTGGGGCAGTATTTATTGGTTTAATTGTTCTTAAGTTAATTTTACCCAATCATTTTATCTGACGCTTTGATTCGAACATTTTGGTTGCTCGTTATACACTTTTATTCTAACTAGTATAGTGGAAAAACACCCAAGTTTATTCTTAAAGGGGTATTCCAAAATATTCTTGAATCTAAATTGTTTTCTCTTAATTTAGATTGACAAGTTTTGTTGGTTGCTGTATATCATGCGTACAAAGTTAACATAATACACAACAAAACCAGTCACAATAAGAGTTGATATAAAGAAGACTGGATACCAAAAGAGCATATATCCACTCTAATTCTCGACAATTTAGATTATTTTTAGATTCTCTCCACTCTTTTATATAAACATTCAACATCAAAAACAAACCTTATACATCCATCCACTCCATAAAAATAATGTTAGTTACACTAAAAAGTATATTTATTTAAACGCATAAACATTGATACGAAGAAGCACCAAATACACATGGAGCACACTTCGTCATTCGATTTGTTTGACGGATAGAGTCCGGGTACCCAAAACAAAGTAGGTGCTTTAGTTAGGAGGCCACATACAGGGCCTCTGACCTAAAGGTCTAGTCTACAAGGCAGTGAAGAAACGTTAGGAGACACAGTCCCATGGTGGTCGGTAACCAACGATAAAGTCATGCGCCATTTGTTCCTCCAGGATCCTGGAGTCCATGTGCACTATTGGTTTGGAATCAGAGTTTTTCAATTCCCTAGATAGATCTCCTAATCCACCGACATGGCTAAAGCGCTTGACATTTGCTTTCGTTCTCTCAATCTCGTAAACAACTATCCGGTCGCTTGAAGGCAGTGAGTAGGACCTCCGTGGCAGTGGCTGCATACACGTGTCCATGCGAGAGTATTTTGAGAGAGCTGGCTCTCCCCACCCTAGACCGTACCAGGGCATTTAGGGGCACACTATAAACTAAGAACAAATAATTATTCAAATAAGTTTATTTTACACTATAATATTCTCCTCAAAACACGGAAAACTTCCCAAATATAAACCAAGAGCTAATTGTCTACCACGTAAACAATACGTTTCAATATGTACATTAAGATATTGTTTACAAGAACAACAATCAGCAATATATTCACAATTCCCTAGTGGCCAACTCATTTGAATCAACTGACCAATAGACGAATTTCTTGGTAAATATATTAGAATTTTGTTACAAACATGTCTTGAAATATTTAATGCTTTATTAAGAAAGGGAATGTCTTCAAGATTTTTAATAGGTTCCATTTCTTTCAAATCATATAACCAATGTCTCCGTTTACGTTGATTCCAACTAGTTGAGCCAGGTGGAAAAACTTTCCCAATGTAATCAGGACCACCCCAAGGTGGTGACATGAATATGATATCGATGAGTGAATTAAATGTAGAATTAGATGGCTTCTCTAAAGTTCCATTTCCATTTAACTCTGGGTTCACTTCAAATGTGGTCTCTGTATTAGCTAATAAAAATGATGGCGATGAACTATGACGTTCAGATGAATTAAAGTTTGATTTCGAAATATTATCTTCTATATTAATCGATGTTTCAGACAAAAAATCTACAGATTGTTCATTATTTCCAGATAATAATGTACTTTGGTTCTTTTCAGGTGAACATATAGAAATTGCTTCTAAATTATCACTTCCATATTGATTTTCTGAAATTTGCACGTTTGTATCATCATCAATCGTAGAACTGGTAGACGAAAATAGAACAATTCTTAAACTACTTAAAATTTTTTCAACATCTCCACAAACAAGCATAATGTTTGACAAAACACCATATATCTGTGCATTAATTTGGAGCATTAATAATCGTGGGAAACAGTTTTCAATGGCTAAAACTAAAATTAAACGAAAACGAAATAAATGAAGTTTCAGAACAACTTAAAGTGATGACGGGGTTGAACTTTAGAAAGTTACGTATATGATATTAAGTAATACTGTAGCTCGTTAAGTGAGATAGGGCATGCATACTTAACAGTGCTTTGACTTTTCCATCACATTTTTGATAAATATTGTTTGACAAAATATTGATTCACCTTGTTTGATCACACATACAGTGATCAATCATGGAAATCAAATATGGACTGATAGCTAGGAATATATCACTTGAATAAATTATAAATTTGTTGAGATAAATAACACGTTTTGCGTATGCTTGTCATATGTCCTATTTGTAGATCGGTGCTAGTTTAGGATAAAAGTTAAGAGAAATTACAAAGTGATAAGAAGCAAAATGAACTTTATCAGTCCACCAGGGTTGTTGGTAGCTGCCTGTATGGTTACAGCTTCCGACTGAGCTGTGCTATTCAGGATGTAAATACCCTGCATGACATCTGATTCTTCTGAAATCCACTGTAAAGTTGTTCGATTGTCCGGTAGCCTAACCACGAACGAGACTTGGCAAGGTAATTTTACCCACTGCTAATGTGGTATGGAAACCTGAACTGATACACATACGCTGCATATGACTGATTGATACTAACCAAACTTTATTACTTGGCAAAACTCAGAAAAAGAGTATAAAATCCTACCTAGAATGTGTATTATCCAGCTCCGGATAGATCAACTACCAAGTGGGATGTAAACTAATAACTTAAAAAACTAATGATAGAATACTTAAAACATTTTGTTCGGAAATCAAAAACATATTTCCGTTATACAATTATGAACAACAGTTGGTTTGAGCGGTAGACAAAAAAGTTGATCCTGTTTCTTGTACGGAAAGCTAGAACCCAAAATCTGTGTATTCTTGTGTTTCACAATTTCAAAATGCAAAACCGACTGGATCTTCAACAGAAGAGGATTAATTTTTCAATAATAGATAAAATTAGTCACATAGTTGTGCAGAAACAAAACTAGTTGCATCCTGATAAAATACTTTGGTAGTAATTCGGTTTAGTAAACTTAGTAAACTTATCATTTCGGTTATCTACATAGTCATAGATTTAAACTGAAGTGGTTCAGTTTTGAAAAACCTCTGACCATGAACACAATGAATTAAACTCAACATAAACTAAGCCGGTTTGGGCGACCAAACATTCTATATATAAATTTGCTTAATTTTTAATCAGCCAAATTTATCGTTTATTACTGGTCAGTGATGTATTATAAATCGAAAAGAACCTATTTTAGCAATTGGAACCTTTGATTAATGACAGTATAAACTGAACGGCTAGTTGTATAGGTATAATTTACAAGACTAGTGACAAAAAAATGAACTTAACACTGAACACTTACCAAGTCGACAAGTGCGCGCAAACTGTATAGTATTTCCTCCAACACCTGCAAAAGCATCTACGAGTAAATCACATGAGCACGTTTTCGCCTGGTGACAAGCAATAGCTTCTGGTGTTATGCTGTACCATGATTCTAGTAGAAAATATGTAATAAAGCAGAAAAATACCAACTTCATTCCCACTTCGAAGGTGAACACAGTGAACTTGATTTAGAATCCTTCACACTACAGCACTTTGTCAATAAACAATATAAATAAGACACTTTTTAAGCAGTTACGGAACAGTTCATCTGCACTCCTATAAAAATACAACCACTAAATCTTACGTATGGATGTCCCTCAAAACCTGTGAGTGTTAGTGTATAGGTTGAGTTAATGATAATATTCGTTTACTCCACTAGTATTTATTATGATCACACGGAGAATATGGTCCAGATGACCAGACCAACGCACGCTGTTTTCAGGGGATTTATTCCACAAACCAATAGATTAATGTCAGAATGTGAACCCCCCATGATAGCCAGTGTCTATAATGTGTTCACATACAACTAGTTTCCCCAGGATTCTGAAAGTCAAGCATACCATTTGTTGGAATCAGGGTTCTCGATTACTCTAGGTAAGTACCATTTTAGCGTCAGATACGCAAATCTGAAACCATTTGCAAGTCTTCAGTTTTACATGACGTTTTTCTGACTTACTAACCAAATAGTCTTTTGTACTCAGTTTCGCGTCAAATTTTGTGTGCTATAACTGGTGACCAAGTGACTTCCTGAAAAGGTGCGCAGACCTGAGACCCAATGGTTAAAAATTGAGTGCTTGCAGAACTAATTCAATACCTAATTTTCATGCAAAAGGCTGGATTAGATTAGTGTTTACTAGAAAACTCATGGGAAACAAAAAGAAAGATACGTGTAACGAAAAATATTTAGTGTAACTAACCGATACCCTATAAATAGAAGCACCAATCCAAGAAAAAGAATGGGTGGCCCTAAAATACATCTTTTGATCACATGAAATGAGAGAGAACTTAACAAACAACCTCAATTAATGAACATAACGACACTAGAGTTCCACAGTTTGCATTTAACAACTTTAAAGTCGATCTAACAAAGGAACATAAATCTTTATGACAATATCTGTTTGCCCTAAACTTTTCCCAAAGTAACAAAGATTTCATAGTGCAAATGAAGTAAAACTAGTCTAAAAACAGACTGGAAAGTAAACATTTCTCAGTATTTTTTCTAACCCTATGAAATAAACGAAATAGAAAAGTTACGTTCTACCTTATGTTGGTTGTGATTGACCTACTGTTTTTAAGATAGAACTAGTGTCTGAAGATACTTGTTTCCACCGACTAGAATGTTCAGTATACGGTTATATCAACAGAAGCATAACAGTAAAGCAAGAATATACTTTCCTGACCACACATACATTTAAAGGTGATCGCTACAGAGATGAATGATTATGTATCAGGTGTGATTTACTAAATTAACTGTCTTACGCCTAAGAGACTAAATTAAACATCATGGTGACCGCAAACACAAAACAACTTACCTTCATCGAGCTGAACACCTTCATCGAATCGTTCAAAAAGATCGTATCTCCGCTTCCAGTATTTTGGTAATATTTTACTGCTATTGTACAGGACTTTGGCACTATAAAGTAATGTCAGAAAACTATAGTATCTAACACCTTGTTTCTTTTTCTCAAAACTTCTGTCAGACTGACAGGTGCGAAACGTTGGGATGGAACTGCTATTTTATCATCCGGACTACTAACTTTACTCTTAGTAATTTCATCTTCATCATCACTGGATGAAACATCTGATAGCGAATCGATAACATTTCGTGAATGTAACGCAAACATCGAACAAATGCACGATTTGACCAAGACCGAAACTAATGCTCAATTTATAGTTAGAACTTTGCTGCGCAAAAGCAGAAAACTTTATGTCCTTTAAGATATATGTCTTGGCAGAAAGTAAAAATTTTCACCTATAGAAAAACGTATTTCACATAATATTCGGTCAGGACCAAAAGGATAAAAACAGTTTAAAATCAGTTTCAGTTAAGTTTCAGTATCAGTTTGGAAAGGACAGGAGGCTTGATGGCCTGTGTGAGTCCTGGCAATGATGGTCTCTCAGCTGATCCAACTTTCTTTTGAAGGAGTCGACGGATGGAGCCTCAACCACGTGCTGAGGTAATGAATTCCACTCGTTGATTATTCGATGGGAAAGTCGGTAGTCAGCTAACAAGTAATTCGTTCTGGGCTTGTGAACTCTATTGGAGTGTCCTCGTAAATTTTCTGTTTTGGAAGACAAAAAAATGAGGGCATATCAGGTGCAAATTTATCACTAAGCAATTTGAAAACTGTAATCAAGTCACCTCTGATTCTTCTATATGACAGCGGGAATAGGTTTAGCTTGGTCAGTCTGGAAGAAGAAATTATGAAGTGACATTTAGAATAGTAACCCTCGATATCTTTGATTTTTTTTTTTGAAATAGTGAGCTGAAGATCCCATCACTGTTGCCTTTTGTATGGGATTCCATTGTTTAGTTATTCGGCCTCAGATTTGTACTCAGGCGGACACAAATCAGGAAGTTTAGTATCCTTCGTTACCTCTAACTGAATGGCTTTATTGAATGAATTTAAAAATATAAACCCTATGTTTTGTTCAGTAAATCGTGCTAAAGCTAAATCATTGTATAATGACGGTATTAGAGGTCAAACACGAAGTATATTGGAAGGGTTCAATTCATATGGTCAAATGTCACTTGGTCCTAGACAAATCATTCGGCAGTCAGAACACTCAATGTTGAACAGTCTGCCCATCTTTGTCAAGCTCAAGGACAATCAACGCCCATCAGTGAATCTTATGCCATGTACTAGTCAATGAGGTGGCGTTCGCGACCTCTTCCTTGTATCTACTCTTACTAATACTTTTCTATGATAACATCCCTATTGTTATAGAGTCTTCAAAGCATCCATAGTAACTTGATAATGTAGTGACTTTGCTTCGTTGATCAATCACCTCGATTACCGTTGTAATATAAATCTCAACGGTGTTTGAAATCAGAAGGCCTTGAGAAACGGCAACTACAGTTTATTGGCGGATAGCGCAGATCACAAAGCCATAAGCACATCAAGCAAGTTTGAGGAAGAGACGTGAATATGTGTATGTGAGTAAATACAGAGGCAAATTTATCGTCAACTGGCATAAACGCACAGCAAGGCAAAGTAAAGGCTAATAGTACGATTTGGGTACATGTATACATGGGGAAGAGAATGAATCATCGAGTGATATTTAAGCTATCAACATTTTAGCTAGAGTCTATCATGTGGTCAAGCGTACACCTTTATACAGATATGATTGGAATAATAATAGTACAAAGAAATATGTGAATCGTTACAGTTCGAACAGTACTGGCTGTTGAGTAAGTTAATAGAACTTTACTAAAATTAACCGTAATGATTGTAGAAAGATGCTATAATACGACAAAGGGGTAATCCATATTAGGTGCTGACTACGAGGTGAGACTTCGAAGTTAGCTAGTTCTTCACATCATTCCCGTCTGACATGAGTAGTACCCCAGTCACTTGACGCAGATCATCTATGTTAATAATCTACAATGCCTTAAATGTTTTTATAGCGCAGTTAGATCACTTTATATATACCATAACTTCTTACTATGGAAAATTTGCCCTTGCTCTTTCTTGTCTTCCTCTTAGTTATGGTCTATTACTGAATCGTATTAGCGACGTATCGGGATACAGCGGATTGGTCGTGATATGATTCATCATGGCTGTAGTCCTTGTGGTGGTTTTATGAAGCGGTAGTTGCTTTCTGTGCTATACTACAACTCGAAGAAATCTACAATGTCTTGCACAAAGTTGGGAATTTTCATCGCATTCGCTATACGAACTACTTCTATCTGTCCTTCTGTTTATCATTTTACACTGAATGAGCTCTACGTTTATAGTCCAAAAGCTTGTTGTGATCTACTTTTATAAAGAGAACACGATTGCCATAGCGTTAACAACTGTTATTCTAACCAATTGTACCGGTGATTGTTTTACTGTATCTGTTTGATTAAGTGCACCAAAAGGATACTTTTTCCGTTGCTCTGTAATTTTGTAAGAACCCGTGTACGCTTAGTAGTCTCGTTTGTAAACTTTTTCATTATCTCGGTATAATTTCGATACCATGAGATCGCCAAAAAACATATATTACTACAAATTAAAAATTACAAATTAGGCCTACGGAAGGATCTAACCTAGTAACTGGCACATAGTTTCCCTGTAGTGGTGATCATAGTCAACCGCCACTAAACGCCAACTACAAGCGATATGACTCGGGTTCGCACTTCAGCTTTAGTGTAACAAAAGAAATGCTCCGAAAATCATTTTAAAGTGTTCTACTTCATTGTATTATTATTTTTTGAATTTTACTACCTTCTTTACATGTAAACTTTCGTGCGAAAACTGTTTAACACGTCACCCATACTTCTCGATCTTCATCTAACCATTTATTATTTGACTCTGGTTTGGACTTGCTTTCACTATTTCTGTTATAACGTATGGACTCGTATTATATATGAACGTGAAATTATAGAACAGTGAATTTGTTGATCGGACGCGAATGATGATTAAAATCGTACGAGCAGTCTTGATTGCTATTCGGTCCTTCCTATCTGCCCAACCAAGCCGTCGAGTCCAGAACACAAATACAGCCTCGGCAATATGAATCATTATTTACAAACACACTGGGTTTTTATACAAACCAAAGTAATCAATAAACTGATTATAACTCAAGAATCGTATGATAATAAGTCAAGGTCAAAATAAGGCTAATGATAAGAGAAATACGAATATGAATAGTTCAGTTACGCAATAATTGTACAATAGGAAATAGACATAATACATTGGTCGATAAATAGTCCTTAGAGTTACCATTCATAATTCACCGGGGGATATAACACCATTGCCAGTACCAGAAGACTTGTTCGCGAAACTGAATGGAGGAAAGTATTTTGCAAAGCTAGATTTATCAGAAGCTTACTTACAGATTCCAGTTGCTGAAGAATGCAAGCATTATTTAACGATAAGCACGCATAAAGGATTATTCCGATATAACAGACGGGTAAAGACAGCACTCTCAATCTTCCAACAAGTCATGGATACCATGTTGCAGGACATTCTTTGTACTGCTGCCTATTTGGATGATATACTTATTATGGGTACAGATTATGCAGACTTGGATAAAAAACTAGAGACGGTCCTGAAACGGATAGAGGATTATGGTTTCAGATTGCGGGATGAAAAATGCGTTTTCTGCATGTAGCAGGTACATTACTTGGGATTTATAATTGACAAGAACGGAAGGAGACCTGACCATGAAAACGTTAAGCGATTAAGACAATGCCTCCACCAACTGATGTAACAACCCTGCGATATTTCTTGGGAATGATTAGCCATTATGGTTTTTTTCTCCCGAATCTGCATTGCTGGCGCGCACCGTTAAATGATCTGCTAAATAAGAATACCAAATGGGTCTGGTCAAAAGAATGTCAGGATGCATTTTCAAAACTGAAAAAGCTGCTCTCCTCAAAATTACTGCTTGCACATTATGACGCAACACTATCGTACTCGCAGCAGACTCTTCGAACTATGGAATAGGAGCTGTGATCTCACACGTTTACCCTGACCGGTCCGAGAAAGCCATTGCCCACGCATCTAGATCACTGACAGTGACAGAAGGAAACTACAGTCAAATAGAGAAGGAGGCACTAGCCATTATCTTCGCGATTAAAAAGTTCCACAAAATGTTGTTTGGTAGGCAGTTCACATTATTAACAGACCACAAACCCCTACTGACAGTCTTTGGGTCCAAGAAGGGTATTCCTGTTTATACAGCTAACCGTTTACAGAGATGGGCAACAACGCTCTTGTGGTATGATTTCAAGATTAAATACCATCCTACGACGAATTTTGGACAAGCTGATGCACTCTCTAGACTGATTGGTTCCCAGACAAAACATGAATAAGATGTACTGGTCGCCGCAGTAGAAGCTGAAGTGAAAGTTCAGGCTGTGTTAACAGATGAAATTGCTGCCCTGCCGATTACATTCGAAAATATTAAAGGAGCAAGCACAAGAGATAATACTTTGGAAACTATCCGCCATTTTCTACTCAAAAAGTAGCCCTCAGGAAGACTACAAGGAAAGATTTTACAATACTTCCGTCGACGAGAATCTCTCACAATTGTCGATTCCTGTATCAAGTTTGGCCAACGCATTGTTATCCCCAGCACTCTCCGGAGACGAGTACATATGGGGCATCCGGGTTTGAGTAAAATGAAATCACTGGCACGAAGCTACGTGTACTGGCATTCTATGGATCAAGAGATAGAACAATTGAGCCAAACCTGTGAATCATGTCTAGAAGCGGCGAAGAACCCAGTGAAAGTAAAACCACAACCGTGGCCGAAACCGGATGGGCCCTGGCAAAGATTATACGCGGATTTCGCCGGCCCGATACATGGCAAGAACTTTTTAGTCATTGTGGATGCCTACACAAAGTGGCCGGAAGTATATGAAATGAAAAGTACGACGTCGGAGAACACAATTTCCAAATTATCCAGTCTATTCTCTTGTTTCGGCGTCCCAGAAATCTTAGTAACGGACAATGGCACTCAATTTATGTCTTCAACGTTAAAACGGTTTTGCGGTGAAAATGGTATATGGCACCTTCAATCTCCTCCATACCATCCCCAATCCAATGGACAATCTGAGAGGTTTGTAGATACGAATAAAAGAGCTTTGCTTAAGGGGGAAAGAGAGGGTAACCCGGAACAAGTGGTCAGAAGATTCCTAATGACCTACAGAGTCACACCTAACCCGGTGGTGCCAGAAGGGAAGTCACCAGCAGAATGTATGTTTGGAAGAAAAATCCGGACGATATTCGACAGACTATTACCACCCAAGAAAACAATAAAGCCTGTACACGAGTATCCGACGAGCGACCGCAGCTTAAAGGTGAGTGAGAGAGTACTTGTAAAGTGGTGTCAAGGCGGTCAGAAATGGAAACCAGGCGTCATAGAACGGCGTATCGGGAAGGTACTTTATTTAGTCCGGAGAAAGGACGGGAAGTGTGTCAGACATATAAATCAGATTAGGAAAGATCATAGAACAGTGACAGATACACGACTACCGTTCCACATGCTGGTGGATATAACGCAGAAAAGCCCGGAAGAATGCCGCAACCAACGACTTAGAAAACGTAAAAGTGAAATCGCACAGCCGATAAGGGTGCTGAGCAGAAAAAGGAGAGCAACAGCAATGTTTCAAGTAGGTTCTAAAAGGAAGTCATACATCACAAACTTCAAAGAGGGGAGGTGTAAGGACGGCTCGTCGGTAGACTCTAGGAAGCCTTAAGAAGCCCAGGAAGAGCCACATACATTCCATCCAATCGCTGCTAAAGGAATGTTCTAGAATATCGACGTGTAGCTTCCCCATTGGATGGATTAGCATGACCCCTATGTGCCTATTGGTTGACCTAAGTGATGATTTACATTCAGCCAAAAATCTATAAATACAAGAGATTTCTGTGCTATATTTTGACACTGATTTTGGGTACAAACTTCCTACTTACCAGTCTTTGTCTTCTCTCTTTCGTGGCGTTGCGGGTTCTATCGTTTAAGTAGTCGAGTAGTTCGCGGCATATTAAGAATCAAGGCTCTAGATATAACAATTTCCATGTGCTATTGTATGGTGGCGCACAATCTACAATAAGGTTCTCTCTGACTGCATTCAAGCTTATGGCGTGAAGTGACTGATTATCGTTCTTTTTCAATTGCTTACTAATAACGTTTGTCGTCCATTGGATCCTCACAAATAGGAATTCAGTCGCGATATTGATATATTTTACTATCTCGTTTTCCCTATTTTTCTCATTCGAAGCCAGCCACATAGCCTTATTTTGATATCCAGAGTTGGGTGCTATAGGTTGTCATATTAGAATAGCTAATCTAGCCTAAAATTGGAAACATGAGTCTGAGCGTCGGAGAACAACCTTAATATCACAGATTGATTGACTTGTTCCTTATCACAAAAGGGTATGATACAAATAAATCGCTCTGCCCCACAAGCATGGATGGATTGAAGTCATCGCCCTCATCATCAATGCTTTCTAATCATTAACATCACCCTCCCTCCTTTTGTAATGTTAGGCTCACTTGGGCTTTTTTGGATATATATCATACCTCACACGATGTTCGGTGTTTCACATTCTGTTGGAAAATAATATTTATATAAGTACCATTTTACTAGCTTATCGGGAAGTTACAAATTATGGACTAGTGCCCCCCTTATACCAATATTTATATGTTCAAATTTTGATCTGTATTACTCAACTTTGACCGTAGATACTTTGTCTCGAGGTCCTTTCCTAGTGAGTCTTGGGCAAGAACTATATTACATGTGGAGTAAGTAAGGGTTTTGAGGAGTTTGAAGTAGAGATTCAAATTGGACCTAAGCCTTCTTTTCCATAGGGGTTCTAGACCTAAGATACGGCATTGTGTACTGTGATCAATGAGTGAGTCGGTCCAAAGTATTTTGCGGGTGAAATCTCGTTGTATTCCTCTCACCTTAAGTATATTGAGTAGGCGTAACTTGGAAGTTTGGTACTTCTGAAGAACACGTTTCAGCTGGGGATAAAATGATATATTTCATGTAGATAAAAATGAATAACACAGGATGACTACTACTGAAAGACTGAGCCATGCCATACTGATCAACACTTCTGCGTTCACCATTTTTGACCCTCTCTAAGCGTTACATATTCAATGTAAATCTCCTCAGTACTTGCATGCATGGTTTAAAAGATCGTATGGTTGGGAATTAATGTCATGACAAAAACTGATCAACTATTGCAATAGTCATATGCTACTGGTTGTGAATTAGCAATGAAAGTTAATTAGGCCTGGGAAAACTTCTGATTTGTTGGTGTGAGATGTTGTCTAGTGGAGCCCACCATTTCTTATCGGTTTAGTACCTCCTGCGTTCATTGTGTGCTCGAGAATTTCTGTAATTTGAAACCTCGGAAATTCCTTTGACATGTGCTCGCTTCGCTTTCATTCACCTATTTTCAAAGTGCTCTCGCTTGTTGGTACTGTGATGTTTGATCAAAGCTGACAATTAATAACTCATCGATATAGACTTACACTTGGGGTAAATCGTGGAAAATATTGTCCATAAGCCTCCGTTCCTCGGGCTGAATGACATACTTTAAAATTCTAACTATCCAAATGACGAATGGGTTGATTGTAGCTCACTTTTGGAAGGCTGTTACACGTTACACTTTTCCCCATCCACGGTCGATTCGTGATGGCATTGGTTCCTAACCATGTAATTTTTGAGGCTGGGTATACAATAAACAGCTCTGTCAGTTGACAACTTCAAGGTGAAACCGGACAACCATATACTCATTTATGAATCACCATCCTTAACTTGAACAAGCGGTACCTGATGTACGTCTTATGATACGTATTATCTACGACATATCACCAGCTTATTACAGTTACGTTTCTTATCCTAACCTTTTATCTTTCGTTCTCACATATTGGTTTGTTCACTCTGCACTATTAGTCAATTTGTTTACTTAAGTCTTCAAAAAACCGTTTTCTCTTAGCTCTTCTGCGTATGATATTTTTCAGATATTTTTTCACTCCTTAACCGACCTCCTGATGATGTAATGGCCACTCATTCCGGAGTTACTAAAACCTTGAAATAAATCCACACACTCAGGTTAAAGATACAAAACCTCATAAATAGCTTATGAACTGACTTATCCTAGAACTGTCTATTGGCTAAATTACCACCCACTAGACATTACCAAAGACTTAGAGCCTCACCTAAACAACAAAAGCGTGTGCAAGGAAGTAAACCACTTCCTACAGGCTCTATACAACGATATTGGATATCAGGACTGCGAACTCTACACTAAACACCATATGCGGTTGAAGTTTTTGTCTTAAACACTGGGAATAATTCAAGATTTTCATGAACCATAGCCTCGCGGCCATATTCATGCAGCTCGGAATGATCTGCCTGGAATTCAGATATGTTATGTTGCATGCGCTTAAGTGTTATAATGAATGTGTACATTCCTACTTGACCCTAGTAAAAACTTGAAGTCTACATTTGACCTTGAGCTCTGTTCAGAATGCGTCGGCGACTTCTATCTGAGTCCCAAGTTGATAAGGAGTACTTTAACTCCCTAATTGAACAACAAAAAGTCGATGACATCACAATTGGTGTCTTTTATCATTCTCGCACACTAACCGTGCTAGTTGTCATCTGGTTATGTTTGGCCTATTTCGCTTTTTCAAGGTACTTCGTTTGTTAATTTAAATTTATGATTAAGGTCCTCTACACAATCACTGCAGCAAAATTTATATCATGCATTTATCGCTGTGTGTGTCATATTTTTATTGATTTCGGTGATGATAATGCCTAATGGTACGTTTATTAGACTTTGCAAACTGTTTGCGTAAACGTTTTTGTTTTCTTGCTGAATTAATAAGTTCTGGATATGGATCCTGTTAAGGTATCTTGTTTAAAATAACATGAGCTCTATTTTTCTGGCATTAAAAGTGTTTATATCTTACTGTTCACTGTAAACCATAATCATCATCTGCTTCTAATTTTTCTGATACTAACCTAATACATCTGAACATTTTTGCAAGCATTATTTAAAATGGCTTTAAAACGTTTGCTCAGAAAACAACCAAAATATGACTAAGATCACAAAGTGTCCTACTTGAAAAACAGGTGAATGCAGTCGCGTAAAAATCGTTTTTGACAATTTTCCATGAATCGTAAGGCTAATGCTCAAAATCCACCTCAGGAAACCGTTCATCTTTCCCAGTTTTTATCTTCTATCTGGATATGATAAATTATTAACTTAAGATCAACTAACTCCTGCCCGAAAAATCTGCATGCTTTTCCCAATGAGTTAAAATAATTAGTTTGGCAATGATTTCAATATATGAACAGCTCAGCTGATGGGTCTTTAGACTAAGCTGCTTTCGTACATGGGCTGTATTACTACGTATATGTCACGCATATGTTAAGATCTCCCAGAAGCAGTGTTTCCTCGTAAAATAATCGGTGAGACTATAATTTATGGTCGACCTTTGGGCGACGCAAAAGTGACCCTGACAATATCCACCTATTTACTAGGAATAAATGAGGGTTATAAAGCAGTGTGAGGAATTAGGATTAATATTTACAGTTGATAGTTATGATTAGGAATTAGACTTAAAGTTTTAATTACAAACTATCATCAGCTAAAATGCCAAGACGCTATTAAGCCGAATGGATGAATAAACTTCGCGCCAAAATCCGATGCCTGTTATTTTATGTACGATAGGTTCGTTCATAAATTATACTCTCACGAACTGATCTTCAAATTTAATTTCAAGGCATGAATAAATAGTGTCAAATCAACCATTCTCTCGTACAAATATGATATTAAAATTGTCTTATTTTGCGTTAAGCTATCTAAAAGAATACATTTTTTTAGACATCTGTAGTAAGACATAACGTAACTGTTAAATCTTATCAAAAATACTCTAATTGGTGGATTTAACTAACGAGCTGACTAATAAACTAATCATCCAAAATTTCTAAAGTTTTTTTCATGAGACAGGTTACTCATAACTCGGTTAGTTTTTTGGCTTTTTCAACAGACTGGTATAAGCACCAGGTTTCCTAAATAATATTTACTTTTTAATTTGATTTTATATATTCATTCGATGGTACGTAATGAAATGTACACTGATCGTTGCAATGACAATAGAACGAGGACGATGAGTATTTAGCAGCTTGAAAATGAGTGATATCCTCTTTATCTACAGTGCTAATACTGAATGCAGATTCCTTGGTTGTTGAAGAACATAGTTTTTCTTTTGTATTTCAAAGGTTGTTTTCTGAAGATCATAAGAAGTCTAAAGACATTACACCAACCAACACAGGTAATAAACCCTGGTGTAAAGTGCAATCGATAAACGATCCCATCAATGATGACATGAAACGCCCACCACCACGTTAACTTTTTTGATCTTGTATGACTATGCCTTGTTGACTCATTTTCTCTACCCTGTAGTTGCTGTTGGGTATGTTATTTGTCTCTCATTTTCCCTGTTTAATATACTGTATTGTTTATTTTGTATACTAAAATTGTTAATTTACGTTTTAGAAACCGATAAAGTTTATCAAGTCAAATAGCTTACTTTTTCTGAATTTGGCGAAACCAAGACTCTGTGCTCGACAGTCTGGAGGACAGTTTAGAATTACACCTGTAAGAAACTACTTCATACACTGGGTTTCTCCATAGTAGTTCATCTCAAACCCAATTATATGCCGTTTCATATTTGACTCATCAGAATGTTACACCACTGATTGTTGTTACCATTGCAATCCTAAGTGGTTTTTTATAGTTTACCCCATCTTATATTTTATAACCAAATGCTTTTAATGAGTGTATCCTTTTATCATGATAAACAGTGTTTATCCATACTAAAAATAAACTTTCAAATTCATTCTAGGCCCATTTATTCGACCACATCCAGCCCTATGGAGGATAGTCTTCGGTGCTAGTTTACTATATTTTCTATGTTTAGTTGCAGTTGTGTTTCTTCGTCTAGATGAAGCTCGCGCCATTTTGATTTGGGTTTATCCTGAACTGAAATATATGCGTCATTCTGATATTCTTGACAAAGAGTATGCTGTTAATTGTAGTGAGGTTTGTTATTTATTTGTAACTGTGATTATAGAAATAATACTCCATACATAAGTCTATTCTCTCACGCTTTATATGTCTTCTACAATTTGGTGGTTTAAAAATCACTTATATTTTCTCGGAATTTTCAGTCAATTTGAGTAAATGAGTGTAGAAAATACTCAAAACTATACGTACTCTGTCATTCACATATTTATTATATGTTAACTTCCCAGCTTCGGAAATTCTTTTATGTATTTTGATTCATTACCATTTAGTTTTGTTTGTTTAATTAACTCATAATGCAGTTTTCACAAGTTCACCACTCCTTATTCTGCTATAATTGAGGATGAAATTCATTTGTCTTGTCCAATTTAATCCAAATGATTTATTTTGGTGGAAGTTGTTTACTATAGTATCTGTGTTCTTTACGCCCAACTCCGACTCTGATTTTGGCTTAATGTTTGAGTAGCATGATAACGGAGCATTATCTTTAGCGTTCAACTCTCAACTTAAAGATTACAGGTCTAAATTCTATTCTACATACTTTCATTTGGTCAGACAGGCAAGCAGTATCACTAGCCGTCACACATGGAGCAAAGCCGAATGTATGAATGCGTAGTGGGTAAATAAATAAAATGTATTACATCTTCAGGACCATAAATTACTTACTACCTAATGTACTTAACCCATTTTTACAATGAGTTATTCGTCGTCATGACTATTTAACATCATCTTTTATCTTGCAGTTCTATGACACCGATTAGTCTATGAAAGAATATGAAGTCATATGCAGCATAGAATCTAGCACAAATATGCGTCAGTCCAAGCTGTCGCATCAAAAAACATCATTTTAGTGAAAATTACACAGATAAATAGCTTTAATAAGCATATTTCTCAGATTAAATAAGGTTTTTTAATGACTGATCTCAACCATTAGACCTAGCTAGAATTTCTAGGGATTATTTATTTATGTTCTTTCTATTCATCCAAGTATTTCTTTTTCCGACTTAAAACATCCATTTTTCTCAACCCAACTGCTTATCATTATTATTTTGTTACTTTAAGATATCACTTGCTCGAGTTTATTCTCATATGGATATCTTTGCATTGGCACATTTTCTTGGTTGGCTTATTAAAGCAATTCTATTGAGACATCATATTATTGCATGGACTTTGTCGATCAATTGGGAAATAACCGAAGTAAGTAGCTTAGTGATTGATATGTTGTTATTTTTAAGTATTAATTTTGGCAAATGATTTGAGATATTCAATAGTTGGAAGTGGTTGGTAGGAAATCTTGAACTCAAGTTTTCCTACTAGCTATCACGTGTCAACAACGTTTTCCTATAATATCAAGGGAATCAATTATCCCTGTGTGATTCGAACGAGTGCCAATTAACACGAAACTTGGGCTCGGAATTCCTTTCTGACTACTTCCAATCGCTTAACATCTCAACATAGTACATTTGATATTGAGTTGCTTAGATCAATTACAACACTGAAATTGGATTGGTAGGAGTCGATTAACAATCGGGATTAAACAAACAAGACATTAAATACTTATCGGTGATCAATCTATATAATTCGTTATATCGGCCTATCTTCATGAGAACTTGAATGTTACGGGAGGCTACCGTTATTGATTAGTCTCAAACTAGGATGAATGCTTACAATTTTTTTCACAAAACCATCTCACACAGAATTGATTGCTACTATTTGGTCAGAAACCTTTTTGATGATGCTGCAATCTAAAGTTGTATCATTATTTCCCGAAACTACATTATGACAAAATGAAAAATAAGCGAGAGCAAAGACTTTGTAAATACCTTAATCCTAGTGCATAAAAGTATACTAATACTATATTACACAGTTGTCCGATTCCGCTACTAATATATAAGCCTCCTATGCACGGATCCGATGTGCTGTCTAAATGATAAGACTCAGGGTTATTAGAAATCTTTTATTGGCCAATTAATTCGAAAATGCATGCACACTCAATTATAAACACAATTCTCTTTCTTTCGGAATATAAAGCCTCATTTTCAACCATTAGTGTCCACCCATCATCATCATCATAATGTTTTCACTTCTCATTTTGCCTACAACTGATTAACCCATCGTATCACCTTTCCTTCATTATTTTGTGGACTAAACTACATGCATTGAGGCGAGGATACATCGGTTATACACATCAATTTAATTAATAAAATAATCTCAATATCTAATGGTCCTCTAGATGATCATTGCATCAATCTGTCAAATTCACACTTATATAAGTGTTTTTATAAAGCTGTTATAGGGATTGTTCTTATTTTTTAAATAAATGGCGATCAGAAAATTAATTTGACACGTTTTAGTAATCAATAATGATAAGTTTGAGTACAACTTTAGATTTAAATTCTTAACTAACTGTTCTATGGTTTTATTAGCTGTAGTGATCAAGGTATTCAGATGTTTTAACTATTAGGTTACAGCTATTCAAACATGTAACTTGATTTGATTAAATCGAGTGGTATCACTCTGGTCGTCACGTATAAACAGTTTGAGTTAAATCAGTTGAGTACATTAACTTGTATACTGAATAAGTAGTTTATAATTAGTCAAATATATAAGCTTTATATATTATTGTAGTATAAAAGAAAGTTGACTGATGCCAGGATATTTGGAATGAGTTTCTCCCCCTCTTAACGTAAATTGTTACTCCAGAACTGGCCTGCGTCAATACCTGAACTAAGGATAGGGAGTGATGTAGTCGAACGCGTCCACAACTTTACTTATCTTGGAGGTCTGATCAGCCCTAATGAGTTGGTGTCTGATGAAATCTCAGCACGGATTCAAACAGATCGTTTGGCTTTTGCCAACTTACTTCACCTATGGCGAAGACGAGATATCCGTCTATCTGCGCGGTAGTTCACTCTGTTCTAATTTACGGCTATGAAACATGGCCATTAAGAGTAGAAGATACTCGTAAGTTACTATTATTTGACCACAGATGTCTGAGAAATATTGCTCGCATCTTCTGGGATCACCGGGTAAGTAATAGTGAGGTTAGACGCAGGGTATTAGGGAATGATGGTAAATCAATTGATGAGGTCATGAATCTTTATCGACTGAGATGGTTGGGCCACGTGTTACGTATGCTTGAACACCGATTACCACGACGCGCAATGCTGACTAGTGTTTGATATGGTTGGGAGAAGGCTAGTGGTGATCAAACCAAGACGTGGCATCAGTACTTGAAGTCACTAACTTCTAATCTGAGCCATGTTGACAGATGCAGACTACCTGGTTGGGGTCCGCGTGACTATCGTAACCAATGGTTGGAGACTCTGGGTGACATGGCTCAGAATCGATCACAATGGCGTAGGTGTATACACTCTTTATCTTCCCTTAAACCTTGAGACTAAGATTGCTTCATATCTGTCTTTCTTCGTGTACTATATCCTTATATACAACCTTTCTTTCATTTATTAACACCACTAAATTAACTACTTTTATGAATTCGGTGTTCATCTTGTTGTGGTAGCAAGGTATGGCAACTTGGACCGATGCATATATGTGCCTAGTCCTACATCGTAGCTGACTGACTGATAAAAGAAAGACATCATTATATCATTTAGGTATCTAGGATTCGTTTGGTCACAAACTATTCTGCATATGAATGTAATTATTCAATTATACTCGATAACTTGTAGAATGACGTTTAAACCTACCATCTAGCAGTTGGTAATTATCTGTTGAGTGATGTAAGTAGAAAGATTTCAGATGGTGAACAACAGTTTTAGTGATATAAAAAATAGGTGATGTAATTTATTGCACTCTACTCAATAAAGTTCACTTCTTCATGACCTCTAAAACAATTTAGTCCCAATACTCAACCCAAAACCATTTGATACCAGATGACAGGAAATCTCATTGCTTACTATAACTATTAGAAAAAAAAGTTATTGGAGTATAAAGAAACAATCTACATCACGATGGAACTTTCTGGACAATTAGTCAGTCACTTTATGACTTACTCGTTGCACATTTTTATCGATTAAACTGTCAGTCAAGTTTCTGATACATTACTTCAATTACTATTATTTAAAAGTATAATTCGACTGAGCGATAGGTCATTAGTTATGGTAATCAACTTTAAATCACTAAGTCACCTGTCCACGAACACTACTCAGCCTTCAGGGTTTTTTCTGGCGATCAGGTCCTTACAATTAGAAACCAAGTACACAACTCTGCTTTATCTAGTAGATAACTTTGGTGTATGTGCTCAAATATGTTTATGTATGTCATTTATTCCTCTCTCTTATTCAAGGTAGCTTTTTCACATATTCTACCAAATTTCAATGAATGTTGGTGGGATAGTCTCATCTTGGATATATTAGTCTGTAATGGTTTAGGAATACAATGTGGTATGTGGTTATGTCGTTGGTTAGAAATGCGTGATTATCAGTGGGATTCTATCCGTAATATACCAAGTGCACGTGGTAAATTAAAACGTGCATTTTTACAATTTACACCACGCAGGTAATTACTGTTTTTTTTCTCTGTTCGAAAATGTACTATTTTTGTATTTTCATAACGATAAGAAAGAGCTTTATGGAAACCAGTGTTCGTGACAGATTAATCTCAGTTAGAGTAGCACTGAAAACCGACGAACAGTGGACAGACGTTTCGTCTCTCTTCGGCTGTGCCCACTCACGACTCCACCAAGGATCCATCCCAAAATCCTTAGGTATCGCGGTTTAAACTGATCAAGTTTCATGCTAGGGTGAAACAGCTGTCTACTTCCCCATGGTTTCCAATGCTGCTCCGACTGTGATCAGTTTATGACGGACATTGTCTCCAAATAACAATAATGATATAATTTAGTCGTGAATCTTCCATTACATTTCTAGATAATGATACCCACTTTAAGGAAAAGTAAGCTTGTGATAAGATACGAATAAGAGGAAATAATATCTCAACTCCAATGAAAAACTAAGCATAACAAATGTACTTCGAAAGAAGTGATCCAAGAATCGAAATTATGGAACAATATTAATATTTGAAGAAGGATGAGTGGTAAATATGAGTAGCTTTGTCACTGCGATCGACTTTGAGCCCGACGTTTTCAACGGCAAAATACAGTGATTACGCGAGTTCCTTAACTTGTAATCTTTTTTACGGT
The DNA here is from genome assembly GCA_944470415.2 of Schistosoma rodhaini. Taxonomy (NCBI): domain Eukaryota; kingdom Metazoa; phylum Platyhelminthes; class Trematoda; order Strigeidida; family Schistosomatidae; genus Schistosoma; species Schistosoma rodhaini. The sequence continues at coordinate 13,062,381 of OX104042.1, read as the reverse complement.
CGTCTAGTTCAGGCACATTTCTTATACTCTAGGCTCACCTACTGTATTATTAAGAGAAGACCTAAAAATAACTAGGAGCAGTAACTGATAAATCGAATAAAAAGGTACACAAATCATTAGTATATATACATTTTTTCCTCCTGTCCCGGTCAAGGACATATAGGCTTAGGCCTTAATTAGGTGGCGTAATAGGCTTCCACAAATAGAGTGCCTTGTTTGATACCGAAACGTATTGGGACACATAAACATGATTTGTTTATAATCTCTTAGTTTTTCTTCATTTTCCTCACAAAGATATATCTTGAAACAGTGTTTATTGGTTTCATGCATCAATACAAAATGCCATCCTTTTATTATCATTGTTCTCATAGGGTTACATGAACATGATCTAACCACTTGACATCTGCTCTGTTTTGAGGTGAAGTAATCTGCGAATAGGATAACACGAGTAAACAAAACTTATTTACCATTGTAATTGTGATGAACACTCTCCTATCACCAAATATCATGCGTCAACCAATCAGTTGTAAACAATGTTAGGACTTAGCAGCGTTATGAGTAATGTACAAGGCTAACTTTCTCTTCTCCTTCCTAACGCCTTCTTTTACATAGATAAAGGTTGAATTTTTTGTTTACACTCAAGAAGTGATTTACATTAAGTCACGAAAAGTCAGAAATACAATTTTTCTACTCATTGCGATATAACAACGAATATATTTATTATACTGAATATGATAGTGTGGCGGAATCTACACTTATCAAGTGTCTGTGATTATACACCATTTTAAGGTCAAATAAGACAACCTATTAAAGAAAGTTGATTATGCCACCTAATTTTGGTCTAAGTCTGTATGTCCTTGACTGGGTCAAAATGACGAATGTACATATGACAATGATTTGTGTATCTTATTACTCGGTTTGTCAATTACAGCTTCGCAGTCATTCCAAAGTCTCCACATTTGCGTAACTAGTTATACATACATATATAAAGAAGTGGATCGTGTGGAGATTTTAGTAATTCAATGGTTGAATTCATGAGTCAACTAAAGCTGGACCACCATGCTTCCAGGTTTTCCAAGGTGGTCTAGCTGTATTTGACTCATGAATTCAACTTTATAGAGAGAAAGCATGTGTATCTAAATCAAACAATCACAGAATATCAACGAAATACTGATTGTTAAAACAATATTCAGAATAAAGTACAACAAATTAGTTCACTGTTAAACATCGACATGCCGATCCTAAACAAGAAGATGATCTCTAAAACTAACAACACGCTAAGTGTGTATTGAATATTTGGTAAGAAAAAAACTTTATAAGTTGCATTAGATAAACTAATAATGCTGTCAAATGATCCGATCAATCCTTTTACCATAATATAGTTAACATTTAAACGTAGTGCAACAATATCGTCAATATGACAGATTTTGAATTACCTATCTGATTGTTGATATTTAGAAGTTAGTTTTGATTAGTCTTTGCTGATAAATATGTAAATTGTCTTTATATTCCAATGTTCCATCCATTTGAGTTTGGTGAAGCCGATTGGCTTATTCGGATTAGAATCCGCTTTTCGAGGCTCACAAACTCATCGCGTGGACGTGATTTCGTGTAAAAATCGTTGGTAGCAAAATCCGACTCGGCGCCACTGAGTAGTCAGAGCAACCTTGCTAGCTAATTTGTGTAGTCGGCAGAGATAGGACCAATCCACCACTCTTATGCTGAACTTGGATTTTTCAGGGTTCACTCTTCGAAGCTTTAAAAACCGTCATGGTTTTCCCGATGTGTATGCTTATGTATATGAATTGCATGAGTCTCGGCTTATGTAGTTGTGTATGTAGGTATACACAAAGGGTACGCGTCAAGTTCTCAAAAGGAACGTAAGCTAAAATGTCTAACATATGTCTAATAAAATCAGCGGCCCAAACCATCAGGTCGAAGGCATTAAATGATCTTAACTATTCTGTCACTAGTTTTTTCTAGAATAGGTAGATAGTAGCTAGAAATGGAATGTAAGTCAAGTGTTTCGCCCTAACCGGGACTCGTCATTTGAGTTCATTTTCATCATCAGTGTTGATGTCCACATTGGGACTAAGACCCGGTAATAATGTAGTGGATACTTGAAACGAAAGTTACTCATATTTGAGTCCTAATGCGATCGTCAACAATTGGATCCAGGTACATTTTTAGTTGCCTTGTCTAACTCCATAAAATAACATTAATGAAGTACATTTCCTTTATTTCGTGTATATATATATATATATATATATATATATATATATATAAATCTGACCAGTGATTACGAAATAGAATACAAATTAACAAATAGACGATAACGAATGAATCCAACTCGGAAAGGCATTACCATCAACCAACTCAACAAAATAAGTTTTGGTCTCAGTCTATTTGGTTTACATAGACAGAGAGTAGTATAGGTAAATGAATACAGACAAGAATACATGTATATAGGTAATGTACATAGATAGTGTTACGATTAATTATAATATGAATGCATGTAACATAACTGATAAGGTTATAATTACTCATGAAGAGGTCAGATAAGTTCGCACAACAGTTTGTATCTATCTGTCACACCAATTCGTGATATAATTAAATTGAGTGTTTTGTATGTTTCAAATGAATAAAATGTCACTACACACTCCTCAGCTAATGAGTTCTTGATGGGACGAAACACGTGGCCTAGATTGCGTTTACTAACTGTAATCTATTTATTTTAAGTAACAGAAAAAACCTTATCCTGTATATATCCTCCACTTATTATGCAATCTAATCTGACAGTTTAGATTTTTTACATTTTTATCTTTCTGTTTAGTTGGACACATACACGTTGGTTACACCCAGATTCATCGATACCACGAAGTGTTTTACTCAGTCAATTAATACTAGTCTGGCAATTGGCTGAATTGAATTCATTCTTTTTAAAACATATATTTATTGTTAAACCAAGTCATATTTTAACACAATTACGCTTACTTTTAATTACATGTATATCAGCACCCGCTATAAGGTAGGAGTTATTTACTTTCACCTAGTATTGTCATTATTGTTATTACTATCCATTTTTATGTGACCATTTTTATTATTGAATTTCTTGCGCATGTATGTCGGCGATTAGTTTTACATCACCCATATTCTATATCTACGTGACTAGTATGTTACGGATCTATTCAAGTAATGAGAAGATGGTCCAGCTTTTTCATCGTAATGAACCAATCGAGATATAATGGTGGGAACAATCTTTCCTGAAGGTCCTACCATGCAGACAGGTCGGTCGAAAAACGGTAAGACTAAAAGTAGAAAACCCAAGGTCCGAGGGTGAAGTCGTACTGCTGACCGTACAGAGGTGTGACGGCAGTAAGGTGTTTGCTTCAAACAACTAGCATGACAGCGATGCTGCCTTACCTCAAGGAAGGTTGGGGTTAGAAAAGTTCGACAACTTCATGTGTGCCTGAACACTAATTACCACGACGCGCAATGCTGACCAGTGTTTGATATGGTTGGGAGAAAGTTAGAGGTGACCAAACCAAGATGTGGCATCAGTACTTGAAGTCACTAACTTCTGGTCTGCGCCATGTTGGTAGATGCATACTACTTGGTTGGGGGTCCGCATGACTATCGTAACCAATAGTTGGAGACTCTAGGTGACATGGCTCAGAATCGATCGCTATGGCGAAAGTGTATACACTCACTGTCTTCTCTTGAACTGTAAGATTAAAATTGCTTTATACCATTCTTTCTACGAACTGATTCTTACTCTCTGTATTATATCCTTATATGCAATCTTTTATGTACTACTACTATTGTAGTAACTACGTTTATGAATTCGGTGTTTATCTTGTTGTGCTAATGAGGTATGGCAACTTGGACCGATGCATATATGTGCCTGGCCTTACGTTGTGACTGACTGATTGCTACCAAGAAGATAAAATATGCCTGTTAACGTCTATTGTTAACCATTGTCGAATAAAATAAAAGATTACATGGTAGTTATCAGTTGAGTGGAGAATCGACGTTTCTTTTTATTTGGCACTCCTTAGCTGGATGTTCCTGCCACATCCCAGTGTTGATGTCCCAAATAGGATGAGACTGGAATCCTGTATTCTACTACTAGTCACTATAATAATATATTCTGAAAATAATAATTACAGAATCACAATCGATTGATCACTGGGTGGTGATCAATGTCATGCGTGTCAAGCCCTTCTTAGTGCTGATCGAATGCTATCGATTAATTTGCAACGTGGCCACCAGTCTAGGTGGCTCGACACTGCTTGCACTATATATATTGAGGTAAGATGGTGGTTGGAGGTGGTCAACAGGAAACCATGTGCATGGGTTTCGTGCTACTTGGCACTCGTCAGCAAAGTGTACCTGTAATCTTGAGGGAACTGATGCTCCCTGGCGGATTTGATCCCGTGTCACTCAGCTTCACAGTCACAGACGTTACCACTGAGCTATTCGGGCCGCGACAGAATTCACACCAGTTTACAGGCATGATCAATTTGATATAAATAACAACATTAGATACGGATAACAAACATGTGATATAAGATTGTTTTAAGTTTGCTAGTTCAGTAATTGTTAAGTGGCTTATTTATGACATGTATTGCGGCAATCCAATGCATCAGCAGGGAACTTTTAATTTTTCCTTAAGTGGATAGCCTGATGATTTGTGAACAGTGCTCTTTAAGGTTATTTCCAGTGCCAGGACGAATTATTGATAATTATCTACAACTAGAGAAAGTAAAACAGAGAGCACGGAACAACAAAACAATGATTGCCAAAATATGTTGGTCAAGTTTACCACTGTTCATGTTAGATATTATCCAAATAAGTTAAGGTTGCTAGGGATAATATTAGTGTAAAGTGACATCAGATAAGGGGTTAAACATTTAAAGTTCCTACAATCTCACTTGTAGAGTAAGATGCACTTACAGGCGCTAGAACATTTAATGCATTTTCAGAGGAGCAGTATGCATCAATGCAGCGAACAAACAATGGGAGAGATTTTATCGTACGGATAGATTGTAGTAGATTATTCCAGTCTAGAAAATTTACAGGTAAAGTAATTCATGTGGAGAGATGATTTAGAATATGTTTGTTACGTCAGTGACAAGCAGTTACAAATGTCGTAATGTGAAGTTTCTGCATATTGAATCGCTTGTTTGGATGTAAAGGATAGTTTGTTAAGTATTTTGAAGAAGATAAGATTTAGTTTGAGTCTCCTCTTCCATAAAGGGTCGAGCCCAAGTTTATTACACCTAGAATTATAAGTCAAGGTACAATCAGTTCCAAGAATACGAAGTGTAAATCGTCTTTGAACTGATTCCAGCCTTAATTTATCCTTTATGTGCGCACTACTAAGAATAAGGAGTGGTCGAACACAAACTTTATGCATTAAAATGCGTGATTCATTGTTCCGAGTTATGTAACCTATAAGGCAATGAGACTTGGAAGTCCGTTTCGTTATCTGTTCTGTAAACGACAAGTCGTAGGAGTACCCAAGTCTTAGGTCTACTACTGTGTGTAATCTAAGTTGAATGATGTATCACCGAAGCATATCCATCCACATTTAGCTGTATTAAGCTCCAGCTGCCATTTCGAGCACCACTGTGCTAAATTGTTAAGCTCCGTGCTGATGCAATTTTGAATATTGCTCAGCTCATGTGGAGAAAATGAGTACATTACTTTAAGATCATCTGCGTACAAAGTAAGTAATAAGTTTAAAAAGGAAGTATGAAGTGTAAAAAAACCGTGAGCATCCTTATCGATGATATGTGTTCTAGATTTACCTGGACTATGGTTTAATGTGTTTGCCTGATCGTATGGGCTATAGCTTGAGCGAACTGTAGTGCTAGTGGGACAAGGAATTTCTGAAGGTTTTGCTTTTCTGTATTCGACCTATGCCTTAGTTTTCTCTGCTCTTGTGTGTAGTCACGTGCCGATCACCTGGCTGTGATTCACACAGTTATAGTAATTAATGATTCAAGATGTTGAGTGACATCTTTCAGAATAGATCGCAATGTCTCAGGTGCACCCATTCTCTATCTTTCATTAGATCTTGAAGTTTAAAATCACCTTTAACCTTCTTGGTTCAAAAATTTATCTTTTTTTCCCAAGTCATCTGTAAACATACTTCCACTTATAGTACTACTACTATAGTCTCCATCTTGTCATTTTATCTGATTGTTTTATTTGATAACTTGGATTGATCCATAATTATGTCAAATTCTAGGTTGCTTATGACTAACTGTCGGATCCCTGTCAACAAAAGTCACCACTCACATTTTATCCTCCTTGAAAACTGTTAACTAAAGAAAAAATCTGTATTTAAATACTGATCCTTTACTCTTGTATAATCTGACTAATGCTAATCACTTAAAATGGCTGAATATTATGCACAAGTCTGTTGACTCTATATAAGTATCACTTTGTTTAACAGGGATGATGTGGTGTAGGCTACTTATCTCCACGCAAGTAGTATATTACGATGGTCGGGTATTGAATGTATTTCAGTAGAAGATCGATAAGGAAAGAACGGAACGCAATCGATATGAATATGCACGAACAATAATAATTGAAGACGATGGACTGATACTTTAGTCAGTCAGTCAGCTACAACGTAGGGCCAGGCACATATATGCATCGGTCCAAGTTGCCATACCTTGCTACCACAACAAGATGAACACCGAATTCATAGAAGCAGTTAATTTAGTGGAGTTGATAAATAAAAGAAAGGTTATATATAAGGATATAGTATAGGAAGACAGATATGAAGCAATTTGATCTCAAGGTTTAAGGGAAGATAAAGAGTGTATACACCTACACCATTGTGATCGATTCTGAGCCATGTCACCTAGAGTCTCCAACCATTAGTTACGACAATGACGTGGACCCCAACCAAGTAGTCTTCATCTACCAACATGGATTAGACTAGAAGTTAATGACTTCAAGCTCTGATGCCACGTTTTGGTTTGGTCTCCCCTAACTCTCTTCTAACCATCTCCAATACTAGTCAGCATAGTTGATATTTACAGAAGGAATAATCAAGATTGATACAATTGATTGATAGTTTGCAAATTAACTATTTACTGGATGGTTGTCAGATTTTAGTTAGATAGTCTGTAATTTTCGTGTCCAATACCTTCGACCGTCCCCATCCGTGTTCTTGTTCACTACAATGATATAAGGATCAAAGTTATATATGTTATATATCTATATTCAAGATAATCTGTGTACAGTGAAAATTTGATAATATTCTCCTTAATGGATGCGCACTGCTGAGGAGTCCCATAATAGGACGAAACGGCCGTCCAGTGCTTCCAGGTTTTTCATAGTGGTCTAGCTTCAATTGACTCATGATTTCAACTATGAAAATATTCTCCCTAATAATCATTTATATTAGTACATGACATTATATTAATTGTTATAGTTGATTTCTTTATTTTATTAATATATATTTAGACAATACTATTTATACGTCACTGATCCACATGTTAAACGTTTTGGATCTCAACTATGGCTATTTACGTAAGTCATTGTAAATACATTTTTTATATTTTCATCATTGACTATTTGTGTACAATGAAGTAGCAATAATACTTGATATGTATTCCGTCCTAAGTTATATATATGACGGAGAAGCCATGGAGGATGTGAAAACCTTCACATATTTCGGCAGCACCATCGATAAACACGGTGGATCTGATGCAGATGTGAGGGCGTGGATCGGCAAAGCAAGAGCAGCGTATTTACAACTAAAGAACATCTGGAACTCAAAACAATTGTCTGTCAACCAATACCAAGATCAGAATTTTCAATACAAATGTCAAGACAATTCTACGGTATGGGGCGGAAACTTATACAACTACGAAAACCATCATCCAGAAAATACAGTTATTTGTCGACAGTTATCTACGCAAGATACTTCGGATCCGTTTGCCAGACACATTCTACAACATTCTACTGAGGGAGAGAACAAACCAGATTTCATTGTAGGAAAAAATCAAGAAGAAGCGTTGGAGGAGGAAATCACCCAACTGTGTCACAAGACAAGCCCTCACATTGAGTCCTGAAGGCCAAAGGAGAAGAGGAAGATCAAAGAACACATTACTCGGAGAAATGGAGACAGACATGAGAAGAATGAACAAAAATTGGATAGAACTAGAAAGGAAGGCCCAGGACAGAGTTGGTTGGAGAATGCTGGTCGACGGCCTATGCGCCATTGGAGTAACAGGTGTAAGTAATATATATATATATATATATATATATATATATATATACATTCTCCACCTTATATATATATATATATATATATATATATATGGCTCATTCCGAATGAAGAACAGAAAACGTGTTTTTTTTTAAAGATGTTGTTATGACTTTTGCTCCGTGCCAGTTATCATGTGACAAAATCGCCAATCAATAATACTGAGTTATATGACCTTGTCCTTGTGCTAAACCAATGACACTTCAAATCAAATTGCGTCAACTCTGAATTCTTATTGGTCCTTCTCGCATAGCTCTGTTCATTTGAGTTCAGAACATAAATATCAGTTGTATGAATCATATATTTTAAATATATATGTAGTTTTATATCCAAGTCAAACAGACCATATCACACCATAAAATAGAAAATAACAATTTAATAAGATCAATCCGAGAGTGACTGTGAGCGTGAGAAACTGTAATAAAATGAAAGGTGGTTACTTAGGTTATACAGATCCTAGAAGTTATCCCTAATTTATTCTTCTTCGGATACAACATATATCACACTAATATTCAGCACTCATTCACAAAATGAACTGAAAATGATAGAAAACGTTGATTGTTATGATGCTCAATGTCTGCGACTAATACACTGATACTCAAACTTCCTATACTCAAGCTTCTTACAGGCTACTGAGTGAGAAGACTAAGAGTAAAGAAAGAAGTTTTTTGGGATAAACCAATTTACATACGTAAACACTCATTTATATGTAAGTGTTTACTTAGTGAACAAAACCATCTTTTGACACATCATATGCACTTATCATTAGAAGATCACTTAATTGCCACAACATGGCCTTCTCAGTTGAAAATTTTTGATTATCTCAATGTATGGCTGATTGAACACAACATATCCAATGAACATTAAAGTCGTTGCGGATGTTGTTAGTCCGTTGTCTACTTTACCGTTATTTAATTCGTTGACCGTGTTAATGTATTCCATCGTGTTCACACCGCTTTCTCTAATGTATTAAATAAAATCGACTTCACTGGCACATTTCCTTGTGCTCGATGGTAACGTCTCTGACTGTGAGGCTGGCTGATACCGGATAGAATCCTCCACGGAGGATCAGTTCCCTCAAGATCACTGGTACAACTTGGTGACAAGTACCAAATAACACGAAACCTGGGTTCACAGTTTCCTGTCGATTGCCTCCTATCACCACCTTACATCTCAACATAGTTCACGCTATGTTAAGTCACCTAGACTAATAGCCACATTACAGCATGGTCAGCACTAAGCGGGATTTGAAATACGTGACATTAGTTGCTACCTAGTGACCAATCGTTTATAAACTATGTCCTTTAAATTGTCATGATTTCGGTTTTACAATTTTACATTGGGAAAAGTTCCAATGGATTACATAAAACACTTGTTTTTTACCTATTATATGCCATTAAGACGTATGCATGTTGACAAATAGAGATGAAATCGATCACTGCGTATTTGTGATCAAGGTAGAAGAAAACATGATTCTTTGTTTATTCAATTAGTTCTATAACTAACAGTTTTACTGGCCCAGTTTTTGTTTGTATTAAATACATTATATCTATGCTTATATAGATTCGGAGAAAACTCTCATATACAGATGAACATTCGTTGAGTAGTGAACGGTCAGTATCATTCTTACTTAGTCGCTTTTAATACCGATCGAATCCTACCCATCAAGTTGGGATGTAACCATTAGTCTAGATGGTCTGACATCACGTACACTACGTTTAAACTTCAGGCGATTAAATGCAGTCTACAGGGAACCCTGTTCGACCTAGGTTTCTTTCCATATGGTATCCATCAGCAAAGTGTGCCAGTAATCTATGAAGAACTAGTGCCTCCTCAACTAGATAAATATGGCATTTACCACCATTCTGCGATTAATCAATCTTTAACATATCTCACACCTACAGAATGTTACTCACGGCATGATTGTCTCAGTGGTAACCTATCAGACTGTGAAGTTGGATCAATATTATTGACGTTTAACCCTCATGTACTTTAAAATACTTAGTTGTGTAATGAGAAACTTATTATTGATTCCAATTTATTTTTATTATCATTATAGTGCAATAATCCTTACTGAGTTATTAGTTTGCTTAAAATTGGGTAGTGAAATATTTGAAAATACAGTCTTCTGGAATCTTATTTACTGGGGTATATGGATGGTAAGTTGTTGAAATTTTGTGGAAAAACAAACTGTCTAATTGGTTTTCATTTTGTTGTTGTTGTTGAATAAGCTGAATGGAAACATCTTGAGGCATTGGAAGAAAGTATGTAAGATTGGTTCAGTGAAGATTTAGTTCTCTTTCCGATGAGTTCGCTTCCGAACTTGAACAATCATAAATACATATTCCGTTATCAAAATTATGATTTGTCTGGTAGCCCGACTTGAGAGGACAATACAGAAATAAGTTCATCTTATGAATATCGAATTTAAAGGAGATATGCATGTGAAATTGTCGAATAAACGAGCTTCGAAATCACAGAAGGAAACTTTGTACTCAGTTAAGCTTAATATTGTCTTCTTAGGTAATACGGAGAAACTTCTACTTACAGGAACATTGATGTGGATCTGTAAGTTTACTTGCTCTTGTGTAGTAGGTTACATCGACTGTACAATGTAAACACTCAAAACAATCTTCTTGTTGGAAATAATAATTATAGTAATTGGATGGGGACTCAGTGATCTAGAGGTTAAATGTTTGCGAGCGAAACCGAAGTCGTGAGTTCTATTCTCTCATTTGTGGTTGTGGATGAGCACCTCTGAAGAATCACATACTAGAACGAACAACTTCGTCTGATACTTCTAGAATTTCAATGGTCATCTAACCTAGTTTGGCTTGTGTTCTCATCAAGAATCTATTGTTATTATTTTTATCATTAACAGACTGATCATTGATTAATATTTACGGTCGTACATCTTTGAAAAATATTCGCCGAAAAGAGAACCAACTCTTCGCCAAACCAATTTATCTTGTTTGCTGTTATAACGAAATGTAACCGGTTACATTTTCTCTCAAAATTCAACCCGTTTTTTTAGTTGTAATTAGTTGTAACTGAATAACCAGGTACCGTCTGTTGCTGTGCGGTCTAGTCTTTAAAAATAGAAGCCATACGTAAGCTACAGATAACTCGTACAGTTTTTGTGTATGGGATACTCAGTAATATTAATTACCTGCCTAGTTCATCAAAATAAATGAAACAAAGTTTTGTATCTTTAAATTCATTCGAATTAATTATTAAACCACTGGTAACTCAAAACCCCATCTCATCTTTTAATTCTTGCAAACTTAAATTTCACAGAACAAGGTATACCTGAAAGCTGAGTAGTTTCACCGTTCCTTCGCAATACCTATTTCATTAACATGAGCTGCATCCTGGTTGGGTGTTGAAATTAGATTAGTTGGTTTCAAGGTCTCTCTGATGATGACTCGAGGTCGTCGGCACAGTTTACTACCTTTACACCTAATATGAAACTGAATGTGAACCTATCCATTCATTGGGTGAATTACAGCTAAACCTTGATACAGGGAATCGAAATGGTTTTAAGAGTTTTTTGTGTGTTCAAAATTTAAAACTCCATGAGATGTACCTGACATCGCTGCATAATACTCAAAATGGAGAAAATTATTAAAAGAACCTATTTGCTAGCTTTATTGATTGGCATTATGAAACACCCCAACTGCTTACTTCTTTCTGTACAAATAATGCATGGCACGTAAAGCAATCAGCTTTTGGTTCAACTTACATTGTTTATTGTAAACTCTCAAATAAATTACTCTTTTAGTCTTTCACTAATGATGTAGACATATCAAAACAGACAATGCTTTCCAAACAAATGACTTCCCTATATCCTATCGTCCCCAAATGCCTTGGTACGGTCGAGAGTGGTAAGAGTCCATTCTTCCTCTCGAAATGCTCTCACATGGCCACGTGTATACAGCCACTGCCACGGAAGTCCTTCTCACTGACTCCAAGCAACTGGATAGTTTACGAAATTCACAGGACGAAAAGCGAATGTCCGATATGGATATGGAGGGTCCACTTTAGGGAATTGTAATACCTGATTTAATTAATTTAACTTTATTGTGCACTTATTAACCAATAATTGACTCCAATACTTTCAAGGTCACTCTTGAAATCAACAATACAATAATTCCATTAAGATGTTATGATTGTGAAATTACGATTGCGTGATGATATTTTATCAATCAGTAAACAAACATGAAAATCACTGTCTGTCTGTTGTTGTTTTTTATAATTTCAAATTGAATATTGAACAAATAACGAGATAAGACAACATATCCGCGAACGTTTTAGCCTATATACTTCATAGTGTTCATTATATTGGCAATATCTAACAGTTTAATGTCCATTTATTTTGATAAATGCTGCATATAACGGCATCATTTTCACTAAGGATTACATTTAAAGCTGTCACTTCCAATTTGTCTGCTTTTCTAATCAATCAAGTTAAGATATGCTGCAATGGTTTGTTCACAGTCTACAAAAAACCATTTACATAGGTTTCGTGATATTTAACACTCACCAGCAAGATGTACCTGTAATCTTTGGGGAACAGGTGATCTCTAGTAAATTTGACCCTGTGTCAGCCATCTTTGATTGTAGATATCTCAGTCTTGCAGGAGGTCAGTTACAGCAATAATAGCTTAATGTTAACATGTTAGGTTGTGAAAGCAGATGACACGAGATCAAATCTACTAGGAAGAAACAATCACCTCAATATTAGAAGTACACCTTGTTGATGAGTACCAGGCGGCACTGAACATTTGTCGTTCCAGTCATCGAACACTCGATAGGAAAATCGCAATCCCATTCTAAGTTTATTCGATCGCGTTTTTTGAACCTACTTACTGAGGCCTCGAATATGGTTGGTTCTTGAAGGATCAAATAAGATAAGCCCACAACACCCTGGTACGGCCGAGGGTGAGAAGAGTCACCTCTCTCTCTCTCGAAATGCTCTCACATAGCCACGTGTGTACAGCCACTGCCACGGAAGTCCTACTCACTGCTTTCTTGTGGCATTACTGTTTATTACGAAAGTAAGAGGACGAAAGGCGAATGTCCGGCGCTTCCACTGGGTTGGTGGACATTGCGAGTCCACCTAGGGTAGTTGGAAAACCCTGATTCCAATGGTGCACACGGGCTTGCTCCAGTATCCTGAGGGAACAAATGGCGCACGAATCAATCGATGGTCACCGGCTACCATGGGACTGCATCTCCTCACGATGCTCCGCTACCTTGTGGATCAGACCGTTAGGTCAAAGACTCGGAGAGTGGCCCCTTAAGGAAAGCACCTACTTCGGTTTGAGCACCCAGGCAGTACGAGAGCTCACACAAAAATCATGTGACTTGTGTGATGCATATGTATTCGCTGGCCCTTTGTACCGATATTTATGTGTTCAAATAAAAATAATAAAACACTCAAATCATTATTTAAGATAATGAACGCCAACATAAGGTCACCTCGCACTCTATGATAAGTAGGAAAAGTCTAAGAAATTTAAGCACTTATCATAATTTGTTCCACATCGAGTCACCTACAAGAGTGATCATATTGCAACATAATCAGCACTAAAAAGACTAGACGAGTTATACGTCGATTGTATCATTGCGTATTACAACTCTATCTAACTTTAAGTCAATCAAGCAATAAGTATTTCATAGATGTGATTTTTGTACAGAATTCACAAGCAGGAGTCAGGAGTGGAAATCAATGTGAGGAAAGGAAACCACATATTTATTAGTCCGTAGGCTGTGCCTGTTTCTCTACACTCGGTAACCAATCATATTTCACTTTCATTACCTTTCTTTGGAAAGATGAAGGCGATGATTCATTGTAATCCTAGACATCGCGTAAACGATTACATCACATCATACTATATCTAACAATTCGCATATATGTGTAGTGTGGGGACACAGCTGCATAAGTAGACAGTAATCGAACAATACAATAATGACCTGTTGTCAGGGTTTAGAAAACTATGCTTCTTAATTACAGAACACATAATCGAAACAGGTCATAGCGTTGACCTTAATACGGCTTTTAAGGTTTTGTATGGAAATCATCAAGGTCATATTTTCAAGCTTTGGCTATTCAAAACTCAAGCCTTCTTTATGTATACTAAAAAAAGCAGTTTGTCCTAACCTTAAATGTTTGTCCTTTTAATCTCTGATACATTCAAGGGTCTACGATATTGTGAAAACTGTTTATTCTTTTTACAATACTTTGTTTTCCACTTCGTTTATTTCCTATTGTCATTTTTACCCTTTAGTCAATTGGCTTTTATTAATTTTCATATGTAAATGCATCGACACGTACTGTATTGTTCTTCAAAGCTGTTAGTTCTTGTGAAGTCAGTTAGTTGTTGCCCTTCCTCACTCATTCCGGGGGTTATGAGTGATGACTCTAGTGCTGCGAAGAATTCTAGTTTTGAGGTGTCGCTTGTATTGTAGTTTAATCCCTTTTGGAGTAGGTGTTCTTCTATGTTTGTTAGTGGTTGTTTTGATAGGTTGACCATGCAGTTTGTGTTTTCTTCTATGGTTGTCTTTGAGATTTTGATTATTTTCTTTTTAAGGACGTTTCTTCTTTTTTTTCTGTATCGTTTGCATGGTATTTCGATGGCTGTTGTCATGATTTCCAAGTGTTCTGATGTGAGTGTCCGTTGTAGCTTCATTTTTCGGTCATCTATGACATGTTAGTATTTGTGGATCATGTAACGTGCATCCGTTATCATTAGGTGTACCATTTTTCTTCCACTTTACTCAGCTATTCTCCATCCCGATGGGCAGTTGATTGGAGGTCTGTATCTTACACTTGTTGGTAGAACATGCTGACGAAGACACTCGTGGAGAAAATATAGTTGCCAAAAGGCAAGCTTCCACTCGAGAACTGTATTGTTCATAATATGTAGTTACAAATATAACATACATTTTCTTCAGGTTAACTCTATTTTCTCATTGGAATCACTGAAAATCATAACATAGCGATGATGGTATACTTTGAAAAGAATTCCTGATATTTTAGTGATCGGTGTTTAACTATTGATTTTTGTAAGGCCGTTGACCCGTGGATTGTGGTGATCGTACAATATTATTAATCAACTGGGAAGTGAGATTTACTCGAACTAAGCTGATCGAATGGCTAATGTGGTGAAATTCTTCGACACTAATAATCCATACACAAATAAGATGGAACTTTTAGGAGAGTTTTAATATTTCTAACTGAAATTAAAATTTTTAATATGCGGTTTTGGAAACTGTTGGATTTTGTTAAAATTATGAACCGATTCAAGCTAGATCACCGTTGAAAACCTGGAAGCACTGAGCGGCCGTTTCCTCTCACTGTGAGACTCTTAATCAAAACACATCCACAGTCCCACACTCACAAATCGAACCAACGACCTCCAGTCACGCACGCGAACAATTAACTTTTAGACCACTGAATCGGTATCCAATTCAATGCAATTCAACAATCCTCACAAACATAATGAAAATTATCATTTGCTCACCAGTGACTAGTTTCGAGAGGTCATTCTCAGAGTTGTAATGAGAAGCTGAGTTTAGTGGAGTTGAAGCGTGTCAGATGTGAGGCAGTTATCCACGGAACACAATGGAAGATGGACGCACAATGTTGTGGACTGTTTGAAATTAAATATTCACAGCGTTGGATGCTGGCCTAGTGGTTTATATGTTGAACATTCGTGCGCGAGACGGAATATCCTGGTTTCGATTCTCGCATGCGGAATCATGGATGCTTACTACTAGAATGAAACAGAATTATTCACTGCTCATTGTTTTCCAGTAATTTTCTAGTTAGAATTAGTGTCCGTGATGTAAACCGAATTTAACTATTTGCTTAAACATTTCAGTAAATTAACATAATACAGGATAAATCAATACAAATGGGAATGGAACGAAAGTCAGTTGATCAATAAACAAAATTCTCCTTAAATGAATGTATACATTTTAAGTAATGATATCTCATTTGGAGATTCAGTATCCTCAACACTAAATGAATCAGCTTGAAAGTATATTCTAGGCCCTAGATTTTGTACACATTCGTTTAAACTGTATTATCTGATATCAGTGTCGTTTAAATTTGGTTTACTCTAATAAGGACAAGTTACATAATGGAGAGCATTAGAAGGTTTTATATCATAAAAAACTAAGAGTTTTACTGAAATCATTAACCGATCAAAGTTAGACAACTACCGATAATCTGGAAGAATCGGTTAGGCGATCCGTCCTAGTATAAGACTCTTCATCGGTGCACATCCACGACCCTCACTCATTAATCAAACCAAGGGTCTTGTTTCCGCGCGTGAACGTTTAACCTCTGGATCATTGAATCGAGATCTAATAGGACTCAGTGATTCTCATAACCTTATACTGATAAATGTTAGTTCGTTATAAAATCACTGAATTCGATATTGATCATAGTTACAATTGTCAGAGAATATGATAAGAAATAATTTGCGATTAATTAATTTTAGTCAAATTGTGTGTGTTCTTTTCTGAGCACACTTTCAAATTAGTTTGGTAGTGCTGAGTTCTTCTAGTTAGATGATTTAACTGGGGAATTTTCATTGTCATTCTAGCTGTACCGTAATTATCATATTGGTTCATTCCGATGGCTTTGTTGTTGATGAGCTGTCTTCATAGTTTTTTTTCCTCTTGGTTTACCTTAACAATCATGTTGACCGTCTTCATTGATTGACCTCTTAGCTTGCGATTAATTAACCTTTTCCTTATGTGTTCATTGATTAGTCATTGTTGCTATGTATATTGATTGCTAATTGATCTAAATGTCATGTCTCAAGAAATCCTTTGGGTTCAGTATGATACTATTTATATAATCATTTAGTGGTAATGACCTACACTATAGATATAGAAGAACGGTGAGACTAAAAGCAGTAAACCCAAGGTCCGAAGGCGAAGTCGTACTGCTGACTGTACAGAGGTGTGACAGCAGTAAGGCGTTTCCTTCAGACAACTAGCACGACAGTGATGCTGCCTTCTTACTAGGAGGGGTGGGGTTAAAAAAGGTCGACCCTACAAATTAACACCTCGCCCAATCCCACGGATATCCGTCTCCGGTGGTAAGGTCCCAACAAGTACGGAGCTAACAAAAAACTACCCACAAAAAGGTCATGTGTGACCGACCTCAATCAGTTGTCCTTTGCGCACTGCGGTCGCACTCTCATTTCATTAAGAGCACTCCTAACCCAATTTCCTTTTCATGTACCTTTAGAAGAACCCTTCCACGTTGTGGGCAACCGGGAAGTGATAACTTCACTCATACCTCTAACAGCACTCAAGACCACTGAGAATAGATGGAATGTCACTAGTAGAGGAATTCGTACCCATTAGTTAAATGTATAACATCCATGTTATAAGCGAACAGTACTGGGTCCGAGTCCTGGAATAAACATCAACTCTCTAATGTAGGTACATCCAGCTAATAAGTTCTTAATAGAACAAAAATGAGGTCATTGATTTAACTGTTAACCAAACTTCATGTATTCTATAAATTTAGATTTATTATTATTATAGCGTTAGGGAAATTGTTTCACATCACAGTTTGAATGTGATTAGACGACCAGTAATAATTAGGAAGCGTTACTACAGGTCAATATCTATCTATTGGTTCCTGAGTAGTTTAAGCACAGGGTGCTGGGCCTAAAGACCCTAGGTTCGATCTCTAGTGAAGTTGATGGGAAATTTTATATTAGGACAATGCAACTATCCAATGCTTCCTGGATTTCAATGGTCGTCCAATCAGATTTAATAAAGTAAACGAAAGTTTAAATTAAACAGCTTAATAACACACTATAACTATCGAAATTTTGTCGTATTCACTGATCTAAGTTATTATGTGACCGACCTCAAGCAGTTGTCCCTTGGGCACTGCGGTCACGCTTTCAGGTCACTAAGACCACTTCTAATCCAATTTCTTTTCCAGGTACCTCTAGAAGAACCCTTCCACGGTGTGGGCAACCGGGAATTGATAACTGCCCTCATTCCTCTAACAGCTCCTCCCAACTTCCTCCATTTGTGTCATATGTAAGATTTTAATTTACTAACCAAAGGACGAATTTACTGCTCAATAGCAGTTCATTTAGTTCTACTTTATAGCTGGGAAACGTGATCATTAATAATAGAGGATATTCATAGTCTACACTTCGTTTGTATTAACATTATTATTAAATCGCTCTTTTAATACTGAATTGGGATTTATTATGTTTAGTCAACCAATGAATTAGTGATTTTAATTTAATACATCATTAAATCACACTTTACATTGCTATCTTATCAGAAGATGCCCTTCAATTCATGGATATTTATCTGTTTTTCATTAATTCGTCAATTTTTATTCATGAAAGGTATTCAGTTCCTTTTTAACTGTATGGATTGGTCGATATTTGGCAAATGGTCATCCGTCTAAAAGTCTGTCATCGTCGTCATCAGATAATGAAGAGAATATCAATAACCACAATCAATCATCATGTATAAATTCTAAAGGGAATTCTGAAGTAAGTCGTTTTGTTGAAGTTTATCATTTGACTGTACGTCGTAAATACTATCATGATCTAACGGTTAGGCCTGTTTATTATAGCTAACAAAACAAGTTCCTTGAATTTCTACTATTCTAGAGAGTTCGAATGAGATGGTTAGTCAAGCAAGCTCAACGTAGTACCTGGTACATCGGTTCAAGTTAGCATACCTCATCAGCACAGCGGGATGAAGTTATTAGGGCAAATCTCAGAGTAATAAAAGTAGTAACAGCATTAGTGATAACAGTAAATATTAGGCATCGAAGATACGATTTGAGAAGAAAATATAAATTAATGAAATGAGGAAACATTCCAACGAATTGAGAAGCTTAGAATATGGGGGGAATATGAAAAGTGGATGCACTCGATCTATTAACGATGATTCCTAATCATTTCACTCAATATCTCCAACCATCGGTTACGATAAGCACACCAATCCGATCCAGACTGTCTGTAACTATATATATATATATATCCCGACCGTTGCTGCTACCTTGACGTGGTGGTCGGGCTTGCCTATCGTGATGATCCAATCGAGCTATGCTGGCTGGAACAATCGTTCCTCAAGGTCCTACCATGCCAGACAGGTCGATTGAAGAGCGGTGAGACTAAAAGCAGCAATCCCAAGGTCCGAAGGCGAAGTCGTACTGCTGACTGTACAGAGGTGTGAAAGCAGTAAGGTGTTTCCTTCAGACAACCAGCATGACAGCGATGCTGCCTTCCCACAAGGAGGGGTGGGGTTAGAAAAGGTCGACCCTAAAAATGCACACCTCGCCTTATCCCACGGATTTCCGTCTCCGGCGGTAAGGACTTTTGAAGAACGGAGCTAACACGTCAAAAATCCCCCACAAAAAGGCCGTGCGTGACCGGCCTCAAGCAGATGTCCCTTGGGCACTGCGGTCACGCACCCAGGTCGTTAAGACCAACACTAATCCAACTTCTTTTTCAGGTCCCTCAAGAAATACCCTTCCACGGTGTGGGCAGCCGGGAAGTGATACTAGCCCTCATACCCTTAGCTGCACACAAGACCAAGTTGGTCGCTTTCAAATCCTTCCTACACCTCCTAATAACTCTGTTATCTCCACGACTAACCCTTCCCACGTCCTTTTATCACCTCGCACCGCTAGGGCAAACGATTCGAGTACACAGAACGTTATTTCTGGTCTCCTGAAACCACGCTCTAAACTACATATAGGAACTTTTAATGTCCGAACATTGTGCCAAATAGGACAACAGGCTTCCTTAGCTAGGACTCTAGAATCTTACACCATCGATGTGTGCTGCGTCTCCGAAACGCGCATACAAGATCCGAGTAGTGTCATTCATTTGACCTCACCTAATCAAAATAAAGTTTCATCTCGATACACGCTTCGTGTATCTGGAAGCCCTGACGCTGCTTCCCGTGGCCTCGCTGGAGTAGGTATAGCATTAAGTCCTAGGGCAGAACTAGCTCTTTTAGACTGGATCCCAGTAGACAGTCGTCTATGCGCTGTCCGACTAAACGGATCAGTAAGGACCCGGAAAGTTAGGGAAACTCGTCGTTGCCTCTTCGTCGTCTCTGCCTACTCTCCCACTGACTGCAGCTCAGACGATATAAAAGATGAGTTCTACAGGAAACTTTCTGACCTTCTCCGAGAAGCTAGGCGTTCTGATGTTGTAATAGTAGCAGGTGACTTTAATGCTCAAGTAGGTAAACTAAGTGAAAGGGAAAGACACCTGGGTGGATCTTATGGTGTCATGGCGAAAAGAACAGATAATGGCGACCGTCTGTTGCAGCTGTGCTCAGATAACCGCCTATTTCTTGCAAATACTAACTTTAAGCATAAGGAAAAACATCTTTTGACATGGCGACCCCCGAATTCGTCCCAACGTTGGACCCAATTAGATCACATCGCTATCAGCCACCGATGGAGGGGCTCGATTGAAGACTGTCGCTCATTATGGGGCACATGTCTAGATTCAGATCATGCTCTAGTGCGAGCACGTATCTGTCTGCGTCTAACTGGTCGTAGGAAAGACACTGCAGGGAAGCCTCTAAGGGTTCTACTTAATGATAGGCAAGCTAAGAATATATATCAGGAACAACTAGAAAAACAGTTAGGCAGCCATGTAAGTTGTGTCCACCCCGAGGCAGCGTGGAATGACATCCGAAAAGCTGTGGAAACAGCAGTGATGTCCGCTAGTAAGGTAAACCATAACGTTAGGGAGAAACAATGGATCTCGGCAGCATCTTCCGCACTGATAGATGCTCGTAAACTCATCCCACCTGGCTCTGAGCATAACGAAGAGCGGAGTCAACTTAAGCGCAGGCTAATAAGAAGCCTACGTAATGATCGTGAACAGTGGTGGGTAGGGAAAGCAAGAGAGATGGAAAAGGCAGCGGCAATAGGTAACAGTAGGCAGCTATTCAGACTCGTTAAAGAAACCGGCATTAGGAACCCCAATATCAGTGAAACCATCTCAGATAGAGATGGGCATATTATTCATTCTCAATCCAGGAGATTGGATCGATGGGCAGAACACTTTAGGGATCAGTTCAACTGGCCTTCAGCCACGCTTCAATTACCCACGATCCCCAGTCGTCCTGAATGGCAAATTGACGTAAGTCCTCCAACCCTCTGTGAGGTTGAAAAAGCTATAGGAAATCTGAAGCGAGGGAGAGCAGCAGGCCCTGACAGGTTGACCCCTGAGATTTTTAAGGATGGTGGTCCAGTACTAGCAGTGAGATTGACTGAGGTCTTAGGTAGAATCTGGGAACTGGACGTAATTCCATCTGACTGGTCCCAATCACTGATTGTGCCAGTCTATAAGAAAGGACAAAAGTCCTCCTGTGACAATCACAGAGGGATCAGTTTGACTAATATAGTGTCTAAAATATTAGCTTCAATAATACTAGGTCGCCTAACCAAAGCTCGTGAAGAGCAGACTAGAGAAAACCAGGCTGGTTTTCGACCTGGACGTGGTTGCATAGACCAGATATTCACCCTACGTCAGGTTCTAGAACATAGACACAAATTCAGACGTCCCACAATAGTAGTATTTCTTGACCTTAAGGCGGCATTTGACTCTGTTGATCGTGAGGTTCTATGGCAATGTTTGTCACTGAAAGGAGTACCAAAGAAGTACATTAACCTCATAAAGGCTCTCTACTCGAACACAACTGGTCGAGTTAGAGCCTATGGCGAACTGTCATCAGAACTGATTACCACAAGTGGAGTTCGTCAGGGCTGTCCACTCTCCCCATTCTTGTTTAACTTTGTCATTGACATACTTTTAGAGACAGCACTTTCATCAGCTAAGCCTCCAGGAGTTGAACTCTTACCGGGAGGCTCACTTGTTGACTTAGAATACGCCGACGACATAGTTTTACTCGGTGAAGACGCTGACAAAATGCAGAGTCTTCTGACCACCATAAGCAACAATGCAGGCATGTTCGGGATGCGATTCTCTCCCTCGAAGTGCAAAATGTTACTTCAGGATTGGGTTGCAGCGACACCTGAACTAATGATAGGGAGTGAAGTAGTTGAGCGTGTAGACCACTTCACTTATCTTGGGAGTCTCATCAGCCCTTGTGGTCTGGTGTTTGACGAAATCTCAGCACGGATACAGAAGGCTCGTCTAGCTTTTGCCAACTTGCATCATTTGTGGCGTAGGCGAGATATCCGTCTAGCAACCAAAGGACGGGTTTACTGTGCAGCAGTTCGTTCCGTCCTACTTTATGGAAGTGAAACATGGCCGGTAAGAGTAGAGGATATTCGTAGGCTACTAGTGTTCGATCATAGGTGTCTTCGAAGCATTGCTCGTATATCCTGGGACCACCGGGTAAGTAATGCAGTTGTTAGGAAACGAGTACTAGGTAGGGATGGCAAATCGATTGATGAAGTAGTGAAACTTCATCAGTTGAGATGGCTGGGACATGTGTTACGTATGCCCGACCACCGACTGCCCCGACGTGCAATGTTTCATGGTGTAGGAGTAGGTTGGAAGAAAGCTAGGGGTGGCCAGACCAAAACGTGGCACAAATCAATGAAGTCACTGACAAGTGGACTGGGCCATGTTGGTAAGTGTAGACTACCTGGTTGGGATTCGCGAGATGATAGCAACCGATGGTTAGAGACCTTGAATGACATGGCTCAAAATCGTTTGCAATGGCGAAGATGCATCCACTCTTTGTGTTCTACCAAATTCTAATCTTCTGAATTTCTCATGTCTTTATGTTTTTCTCCTTCCAAATATATTTCACTGTACTATACTCCTTCAATAACATCTTCAAACTCTAATCTTTCCGATTACTGCCTATACTCTTACTAATTCTTCCACTATGGGATTTGAATCGACAACTGCATCTGTGTGCTAATGTGGTATGGCAACTCGAACTGATGTACGTACGTACGAAGTTCTACGTTGTGACTGACTGACTGACTGACTGATATATATATATATATATATATATATATATATATATACTTACTTACTTACGCCTGTTACTCCCAATGGAGCATAGGCCGCCGACCAGCATTCTCCAACCCACTCTGTCCTGGGCTTCCTTTTCTAGTTCTATCCAGTTCTTGTTCATTCTTCTCATGTCTGTCTATATTTCTCGGCGTAATGTGTTCTTTGGTCTTCCTCTTCTCCGTTGACCTTCAGGATTCCATGTGAGGGCTTGTCTTGTGACGCAATTAGCTCGAGGTATGCCCAATCCACTTCCAGCGCTTCTTCCTGATTTCTTCCTCTGCTGGAATCTGGTTTGTTCTCTCCCACAGTAAATTATTGCTGATAGTGTCTGGCCATCGGATCCGAAGTATTTTGCGTAGACAGCTGTTGATGAACACTTGTATCTTCTGGATAATGGCTTTCGCATTTCTCCACGTCTTCGCCACATACAGTAAAACTGTCTTGACATTTGTATTGAAAATTCTAACCTTGGTGTTGGTTGACAATTGTTTTCAGCTCCAGATGCTTTTCAGTTGTAGGTATGCTGCTCTTGCTTTGCCGATCCTTGCCCTCACATCTGCATCTGATCCACCGTGTTCATCAATGATGCTGCCCAGATATGTAAAGGTTTCCACATCCTCCAAAGCTTCTTTGTCAAGTGTAATTTGATTAGTGCATATTGTATTGTATCGGAGAGTCTTGCTTTTCTCTTTGTTTATATTGAGACCTTCTGCTGCTGAGGCTGCTGCTACACTGGTCGTTTTCTCCTGCATTTGTTGTTGCGTTTGTGATAGAAGAGCCAGATCATCTGCGAAGTCTAAGTCGTCAAGCTGCATCCTGCCTGTCCACTGTATTCCGTGATTTCCTCCAGATGTTGACGTCTTCATGATCCTGTCGATGACCAGGAGAAAGAGAAAGGGTGAGAGTAAGCAACCTTGCCTAACACCGGTCTTTACTTGAAACGAGTCGGTGAGTTGTCCTCCGTGGACGATTTGGCAGTTTAGTCCATCATAGGAGTTCCGTATGATATTTACTATCTTCTCAGGCACGCCGTAGTGTCGAAGAAGCTTCCATAGTGTCGTCCTGTCCACGCTATCAAATGCCTTCTCGTAGTCGATAAAGTTGATGTAGAGTGATGAATTCCATTCGATTGATTGTTCCACAATGATCCGCAGAGTTGCGATTTGATCTGTGCACGATCTATCCTTACGAAATCCAGCTTGTTGATCTCGAAGTTGAGCGTCCACGGAATCCTTCATCTTGTTTAACAATACTCGGTTGAAGACTTTTCCTGGTATTGAGAGAAGAGTGATGCCCCTGTAGTTGTCACACTTGCTCAGATCGCCTTTCTTTGGTATCTTGATCAGAAGTCCTTTTTTCCAGTCTGTTGGTACTTGTTCTTTGTCCCAAATCTTACTGAAGAGAATGTGGAGTATCTTGGCAGTTGCTGTTACATTTGCTTTCAGTGCCTCTGCCGGGTTGTTGTCTGGTCCCGCTGCTTTGTCACTCTTGACTTGTCTAATGGCCATGCTGATCTCTTCAATTGTTGGTGGGCCAATATCGATTGGGAGGTCCGTGGGTGCTGCTTCGATGTTAGGTGGGTTCAGTGGGGCTGGTCGATTCAAGAGTTCTTTGAAGTGTTCTACCCACCTGTTTCGTTGTTCTTCAATGTCGGTGATTACTTTGCCTTCCTTGCTTTTCACTGGTCTTTCTGGCTTACGGTAATTTCCAGCAAGTTTCTTTGTTGTATCATACAATTGTCTCATGTTTCCTTCTCTTGCAGCCTTTTCCGCTGTCGTTGCTAAATCTTCAACATATTTACGTTTGTCGGTTCTGATGCTCCTCTTCACTTGCTTGTTTGCCTCTGTGTATTCGGCTTGTGCCTTGGCTTTTTCCGCTCTGGTTCGGCTGATATTGATTGCTGCCTTCTTGTTCCTCCTTGCTTCAATCTTATCCAGTGTACCAACAGTGATCCATTCCTTGTGATGGTGCTTCTTTTGGCCCAGAACCTCTTGACACGTTGAAACGATTGCCTCCTTGATACCTTTCCAGTTGCTCTCCATGGTAGTCCCCTCTCCATTGAGTAGGTCATGAAAGGCCTCGAACCTGTTGCTGAGGGCTTTGTTGAATTTGTTGAGTTTGTTAGCATCTCGAAGAAAGGCCGTGTTAAACTTTTGTGATGTTGTCCACGCCGTTGTCCACTGCTTCTTGAGTTTTAGTTTCATCTTGGCGACCAGCAAATGATGATCGGATGCTATATCAGCTCCTCTTCTGGTTCTCACATCCTCCATCGTCCTCCTGAACATTTTGTTGATGCAGATATGGTCGACTTGATTCTGTGTAGTGTGATCCGGTGAAATCCAAGTGGCTTTGTGTATGTTTTTGTGTGGGAATATGGTGCCACCTATGACCAGTTTATTGAAGGCACATAGGTTTGCAAATCTATCACCATTTTCGTTTCTTTCTCCCAGTCCATGTTGTCCCATGACGTCTTCCTATCCAGTGTTGTCCATTCCAACCTTAGCATTGAGATCTCCCATCAGAATTGTCAGGTCCTTGGTTGGGCACTTCTCGACGATCGACTGCAGCCTATCGTAGAATTGGTCTTTAGCGTCTTCATCGTAGTCATTGGTAGGCGCATAGCATTGTATGACGTTCATTGTAATGCCCTCTCTCTTTGTTTTGAAGGAGGCTTTGATGATCCTTGGTCCATGAGATTCCCATCCAATAAGTGCATTTTATGCTTTTCTGGACAGCATCAATGCAACTCCTTGTGTATGTGGGGCATTTTCTTCTTCATGACCGGAGTATAACAGAAGTTCTCCTGAAGACAGTCGTTGTTGTCCAACCTGCGTCCAATGTGTTTCGCTGATTCCAAGAAACTCCAGGTTGTATTTTCTCATTTCTGTAGCAATTTGTAAAACTCTTCCGGTCTCCCACATTGTTCGGACATTTTTATGTACCTATAAAAATTGTCGCTCTGGTTGTAAGAAGGTGCATCGGCCTCATGACTTCCGAAGGAACTCGGCTTTCATCATGAGACGTCATAATTATTCCTTCTACTCCCAGGGCAGAGTTTGAAAGGTTTGAATGATTTTTTCTGGTTAGCGTTTTTTTAGCGAGTTGATTTTCTACGGGATGGGGTAGCTAACCCCATGCCCAACCCTCCTCATTTACCCGGGCTTGGGACCGGCAGTATATATATATCAGTCCGACAATCATCATCTTTATGGACAGATACCATGTTTTGATTTGACCACCCTTACCTTTCTTTTACCCTACTCCTATATCAGTCATCATCACGTGTCTAAGTAACCGGTGGATGGGTATATGTAACACATATTCCAGACACTTTAGTTGATAGTGATTCGATATATCTTCAACGGACTTACCATACTCACGTACTACTCTTATTGTAACCTCATAATGGCCAACTCGATGACCTTGAAATATGCAGGTGATGCTTCGAAGACATATGATCAGATATTAATGTATAATATGAATATACTCTATCATTAATGACCAGTCAGTCAGCTACAACGTAGGACCAAGCACATATATGCGTCGGTCCAAGTTGCCATATCTCGTTAGCACAACAAGATGAACACCGAATTCATAGAAGTAGTTAATTTATTTGTGGTTATTGTTATATCTTGTGACCGAGTGGATGCCTAGTTGATGTGTGGCTTGATTAGACCACCAATTAGAGAGCAGCGAATTATCGACTGGAACAGTGAAACACGAAACCCGTACAATCAGACTAGACTGCTAACCGGTCCTGCGATCTGCCTAGCCCAACCAGTTAAGCCCAAAACATCAATAACAGCCTCAGTGGTATGAATCATTGTATTTCAAACATACTGAGTTTATATACCAAACGAACAGACCATATCGACCCATAAAATAGATAATAACATTTGTACAATATTTAGCCGAATGTGGCTGTGAATAGTAATCAATAAACTGATGATAACTCAAGGGTCGTATAATAATAGTTCAAAGGTCAAAATAGAGTTAGTGATAAGAGGAAACGAATATGATTAGGTTAATTACAATAGTAAATATACATATTATATTGACCAATAAATAGTCCTCAAAAGTTACCATAATTCTCTTCAGGGTTGTATATAAGGATATAGTTTCAGGAAGGATGACAGATATGGAGCGATTTAAATCTCAAGGTTTAAGGGAAGATAAAGAGTGTATACACCTACACCATGGTGATCGATTTTGATCCATGTCACCACGTTGCGCAGCCACAAAGTAGAACGAAATGAACTGTTGTTGAACAGTAAAATCATCCTTTGGTTAGCAAATTAATGTCTCACCTACGCTACATGTTAACGCTTTGTAGTAAGAATTGAAGTGATAAGTTTACTGTCAAAGAATCATTTCATACTTTTAACTTCACCGAGATAACATGGCAGTAATCTGTTCTCCACAGATATTTAACATCTCCATAACTACTCCTTTCCTACAATAGTCATGATGAGGGGTTGGCAAAGATCAACTTTTAAAAAATATTATTAGTTTTCTTACACATCTGTTGACCACCTACCTTTCAGATGAAATTCAAATTCATAAACAAGATAACGGCCTTTTTTTCCATCGTTTTAACTTACCTTTGCCAATTGAACACCAAGAACAATAGTGTTTGAATGGGACTTGGTTCAATTTACGTTCTAAACTTTATTCATAAAATTCATGATATTTCCCATACTTTCCATTTTTTTTTGTTCTTGAAAAAACAAACAAACAGAATATTGATAACTTAGATAATAAATCACGTCAAGTGACCATATCAGATGATGTCATCACATTTGATAGATTATCACAAACAAGTACAACACATATGTCGTCGTTATCAATATCGTCATCATCGGCATCATCTTCACTGGTCAATATTTCGAATCATATTAAAAAGGAATAATAATACTACTTACTAATCATATATTAGTAGTATTATTACTAATATATAATTAATAATCAATCAGTGGTACGCATGCTCAGAGATTGGGAGGGGGGTGGTTGATTGTAGCCAAGATCAATTCACTATTTTATTTTCTCAAATTTTATTCGTGAAATTGAGTCAGTACTGATTTTATTATTATTATTATTATTATAAATATTAAGGACACTGTAAGTAACTATCAGTCAATGTACTGCATATGTGTATGTATTTGCATTTTTATTTTACTCGTTTCCTCTCTACTTACCTTTATCTGCTGTCTTATATTTAATCGTTCAAGTATCACTTGATAGTGGAGCAGTTATATAATGTGTTCAACTTTTGACCAGTAAATCAAAGGTTCGAATCATACCCTACTTTCTTTGGGGGGGGTGTAATTCGAATAACTCCAAGTAAAATGTAACATAGGACTACACACACACCCACACAAGTACACATTTAATTAATAGCTGAAAATTGGGCAATCAAATGAATTTTTATCTTATTTAAAAAAATCTCATCAGTTTTGCTTTGCTCAATCGTGAGTTGGCGGTGAGCACCACCATGCTTTTCTTAAAAACTACATTAGCCTTTGCAACAAACTGTATTTATACAAATCAATTATACAAATATCCCCTTTCTTTTTGTTTTACCTGGTTTGGATTATTTTAAATACACAAATTCAGAATATTGAATCATCTCTCCTTCTCCTCCTCCGCCCCCCTCATCGTCTTCTCAGTTATTCCCATTTTTTTCTCTTTATCAAATGTATAATTCCATTTTTTTGTTTTTAAAAAAATCCTTATTATTATTCCCCAAGGAATTTTATTCCTTCTGTTATACTCTTGTATAGTTTAGTATGCTTTTGTCACCAACGGCAACAACAACGAATATGTTTCATAATTTGATGGAAAATATAAGTTGATTGATTTGTACAAAATTCAACTAATCTACTTGGTACTTTATCATATTACTATTACTAATAATAGTAGTAGTATGATGATGATTATTATAACTAAATAAATCATTTGATTAAAGCACTTGACAACCTTAACATACTTGTGGAAATGTTGCCAAGGTTTTTTTATGACTCGAACAAAATACGTGACATACTAATAATACCGAAGATCACAAGTGGTGGTGGTGATGATGCTTAGGGGACTAATCGACTTTAAGGTAAATAAATAATTAAAATCATGAACCGATCCAAGCCTGGAACTACTGGATGACTGTTTCGTTCAAGTATGACATTAGTAGTGTTCACCAACGACACAACAAGCAAGAATCAAACGCAGGAATTGGGTTTCACTTGCAAACACTTAATATCTAGATCACTGTGTTCCTACCCAAGAGTTATAATGTCTAATTTCATTCAATTCACGATATTGAACGACCGTCTTACAGTCATTTGATATTTCTAGGTTTTCAATACTGTTCTAACTTAGATTGGTTCATGATTTAAATGAAATAATAGATTCATCAAACATGGTAACCAAGATGTAGAATAAAGAAAAACACACAAAGATGTTACTCACTACATGACAATGTAGTGGCTGTGAACTCGAATATTTATCAGGAGGATAAATAACGATTAATGATTGTGAAAGGAAGATTGCACAACGTGATAAGATGAACTGTGATAAAAGAGAGTAGGGAAATAGTAATAAGTCGGTTAAGGATTAAACGTTCAGCAGAGAAAGAAGGAGATCAGAGGAATGGTGATGTTTAACAAATCTGTCATTATTATTGTCACTATTATTATTTGCGACAGGAAGATTGTTTAGAGTGTTTGCACTGTGTGGTCACTGTAACCTACCACACAAGAGCAAGTAAACTTACAGATCTACATCGATGTTATCGTAAGTTGAACTTTCTCCGTAATACGTAAGAAGACAGTACGAAGCTTAACTGAGTAGAAAGTTTCCTTCTGTGATTTCGAGGCTCATTTATTCGAAAATTTCACAAGCATATCTCCTTTAAATCCGATATTCATGAGATGAGTTTGGCTTTATGTTGTCTTCTCAAGTCGGACTACCAGACAAATTCTTATTTTGAAAACGGAATATGTATTTATGATTGTTCAAGTTCGGAAGCGAACTCATCGGAAAGAGAACTAAATCTTCACTGAACCAATCTTACATACTTTCTTCCAATGCCCCAAGATGTTTCCATTCAGCTTATTCAACAACAACAACAAAATGAAAACCAATTAGACAGTTTGTTTTTCCACAAAATTTCAACAACTTACCATCCATATACCCTAGTAAATAAGATTCCAGAAGACTCTATTTTCAAATATTTTACTACCAAATTTTAGGCAAACTAATAACTTAGTAAGATATCAACTCACTGAAGACAATGGTGGACAGTTGCTCAGTTTTATTGATTAGTTGAAGTTAGATATCAACACCGTTGGATGCCGGCTCAGTGGTCTAGTGGTTAAGCGCTCGCGGGCAAGACCGATATGTCCCTTGTTCGAATCTCTTGAGGCTGGATCGAGGATGCGCATCGCTGAGGAGTCCCACAATAAGACCAAACGGCCGTCCTGTGCTTTCAGGTTATCCATGGTGGTCTAGTTTCAAATGACTCATGAATTCAACTATAATATTAAAAGAAAATTTTCACTTACATTGTGTTGTATTTACAGGTGCTTGATAAATGTATGAGTCTATGGAAGAATAGAAACAGATGACATTAATAAGTCAGCCGAATTTTCAAATATCAAAAGAAGGTTGCGTAATCACCGAGAGGTTAGAGAAGAATTGGTGGTTGACTACGCAACACGTTTTTATGTTTGAAGTCTTTATGATGTAATCAATTTCTAATCATAAAATATCAAAAGTTACGTAATTGTCCAAAGTATAATAAGAAAAAATTACAAAAAGAAACTATCTACCTTATGAGTAGACGAAAAGGTGAAAATTAAGAAAATAACTGGCCCGAGTGATTTATAAAAATTGGAAGGGGTTCTAACATCATGGTAGTATAAGGGATTGAACCTGATAGTTATGACTCTTTGATGCGGTGGACAG
Organism: Schistosoma rodhaini; assembly: GCA_944470415.2. Lineage (NCBI taxonomy): Eukaryota > Metazoa > Platyhelminthes > Trematoda > Strigeidida > Schistosomatidae > Schistosoma > Schistosoma rodhaini. The sequence goes on along the minus strand of OX104042.1, from coordinate 13,031,106 downwards.
GTTTGTAATTAATCAGGACTCAGTCGAGTTATGTTGGCTAAAACATTCAGTAGTTTAGGTCCGATTAGGGGATGGTAAAACTAACAAACTTTAAATACGAGGGTGAAGTCATACAGTTGACTGTGTATGACAGCAGTAAGGTGTTTCTCAAAAATAATCAGCAAGAGCACCGAAGATCCCCCATAATGTAACGACGAAGTTAAAATAAGTTAACTGTTAAGTATAGCATTTATCAGCTTGGATCATTGATTTCCATCTCCGGTAGTGTTATATCCCATGGACGTTCATATATTAAGAGGGGAAGCAATTAATCGATATAACAGGTAGCAAGACATTGAAGATGCATAACTAAATCATTTAAAGCCAGACGATAAAGACTTTGTTTGATCGGCCTCGACCAATTGTCTCTAGAACGTGAGCCAAACGCATCTAAGATCGGCCACGCGTAATCAAGATCTTTGGTATCGAGAACGAATGTTTAATATATAGACCATTGGACAGGCATCCAACGCTGTGAATATTTAATTTCAAACAGTCCACAACATTGTGCGTCTATCTTCCATTGTGTTCCGTGGATAACTGCCTCACATCTGACACGCTTCAACTCCACTAAACTCAGCTTCTCATTACAACTCTGAGAATGACCTCTCGAAACTAGTCACTGGTGAGCAAATGATAATTTTGATTATAAGTTTGTGAGGATTATTGAATTGCATTGAATTGAGATATTAACACTGTTAGATACGGACTCAGTGGTCTAAAGGTTAATTGTTCGCGTGCGTGACTGGAGGTTTTTAGTTCGATTTGTGAGTGTGGGACTGTGGATGTGTTTTGATTAGGAGTCTCACAATGTGGGGAGACGGCCGTCCAGTGCTTCCAGGTTTTCAATGGTGATCTGGCTTAGATTGATTCGGCCTTTCAACGTAATTCAACTAACATTACAACTCTATTCTTGAGAGTACATAGTTTAAGAATTGCGCAGCTCATCAATCTTTAAGGTTTTTTGGGAACTGGAGTTGAGATGTGAATGGCATGGAGTAATGTTCAATTATGTACGTTTATACATCAATGAAAATTGTAAGAAAAATATAGATAATATAGGGCGTGTTTGGAGATTACGTAATAGATAAAAATAAAATGTAGTGAGTGTTATAACCCTCAGTTTTCCCTGTCTACACAAATGGTAAGTTAATTCACCTTAGAAGAATATCTACGTTAGATATTCTTCCAGTGTCTATTCTAAAAGACTTCAACACAACACAGACCAAGAACACGTTATTAGCTTGATTAGAACGTACGTTTATTTCCAGATCGAAAAACCGACAACAATCCAATAATAATAAGGGTAGGAAAATATGTAACTCATCGAATACCTTTTAATCTGACTAGGCAAACAACTAATCATTATTTTCCTCGCTTACACATTTGTAAACAATGGTAATTTGATAGGATTACCAATCAAATTCTTCACTTGTAATTCACAAGCGGCTATTGTGATCAAGGCTTGGAAACAATGAAGGATATGGCTCAACAAAATCCTACTCAATAGTGCAGATTTATTCACCCTTTATCGTTATTTTGATCGTAAGTTTTAAAACTATATTATATATTTTAATCAGTGGATTCATTCTTTGATCTGGAACCCACGATGTTTTCTACTACCACTGATTCTACTATTACTTCTATAACTATCTGATTTCTTTTGATACTTTCATATCATTGCACTGATGCCATTTAGCAACTTGAATCGATGTAGATATCTACATGGTCCTACATTGCTGATGACGGACAAACTGGTTTACTAGAATGGTAATATTAACACAAAGGGTATATAAATCATTAACTTGTGCACTGTAGAGTGGTCGACAGTTCATCTTTTCAAACCAGAACTCTATGAGTAAAATTGACATGTGTAAGGTCTTATCATTCTATCCTAATCAGTTCCCTGTTATTCGGACATTGTCTTCAAAATATACATTATCGATCACCATATCACTATGGAAAACAAACCTTGTTAACGATTATAATCATACCAACATAGTTGAAATACAATTTATTCTGTAGTCGTATGTCTTTAAAAATTTGCGGATTTGATTGGATCCTAAATCGAATAGAAGTGTTATCTGTATAGCACTTGGAACCATCACTCATCTATTACCTCACAAGGAATTAGGCCGTTACTTCAAGCTTGAAAGTGAGCACAATAATCAACTTGGTTAGTTCATAATATCGTGTGATGTCTAACTAATGTCTTCGATCATTCCCAGTCTGGTTTGATTCATAAACCACAGATTCTGTTCACTCGAACCTTGAAGAATCCGTTTCGAATTTAGGCCTATTATTTATCAAGCTGTTTCTTTCAGCTATACAGATTTATAAAACTGTCTAATTAAACAGAATACTAGAACTTTTTAATTCAAAAATCTTTACTTATTTATATGTTGAATAATAACGTACTAACAAATTATGTTATGTTTGCGTATCCCGTAGTGTTACTGATCAAGTTGTTAACTCTCTACACTTTTCTAAAGGGTTATGGATCATGTTTATGTACTGTGTTTGGTGTTGGATAGTTATAAGCTTCGTTTAGATACATTTTTGCTAACAATTGCAAACTAGAACAAGGTTTAATTCCAAGGATTCGTGTCGATCCCCTTCAATCGCTTAACATAGTTTTTTCCTAATCCAACTATACATATAATCACTATCGTCACCTATATTGGTAATGATATGAAATTCTATCTACCAACCTAAGATATATGAAATATGAGCACAATTTATTGATTATTTCATAGTTTTAGGTTGATCCAACAACTGGTTCAAAACCTCACTATGTATTATTGATTTAATAAAGAAATATTTATCCGTGTTGAACACATAGATCAGCTTCTATATCAATCCTGAGAAAATTCAGCACCTTTTGTTGGCTACCAGTGGAATCCAGGACAAAGCACGTTTCGTCCCGTTCGGGACTCGTCAGCTAGACGTACCTGCATCTCAGACTTGATGTTCGCTCTAGGACTCGAACCCAGTACCTTTCACTTCAAAGGCCATTGCGTTATCCACTCAGCTACTGAGTACTGACAGCCACTTGCTTATGCAATGGGGTGAAGCTTAAATTCATTTAGTATTACTTGTTTGAATCTTCCCATTGATGTTTAGGACTGCAACTGGTCAGTCTCTTATTGGCATATGTGCATACTGTGTATATTGCCTTGATATAGCCTTAATTCACAAGCATTTGTTGTTGTTATTATTGTTGTCGTTGTTGTTTATCCAGACATGAAAAGGAGTAAATTATTCAATAATATTTGAGTTTAACTTTTAAATTTGATCGATACAGATGAGAATTGTAAGCATCTTTGAGTAATATAACAATAATAACTGACAAATGACTTTTACTGTGTTATTGTTTTGAGAAATGTAATTATGCTGGCGGTACTATAATTTATGAAAGAACCAATCAGATTTAAGATAACAGATCTTGGATTTTGGCACGAAATTCATTTATCCATTTGGCTAAATAGCGTTTTGGCATTTTTGTTAATGTTAGTTTGTGATGAATACCATAAACTGAATTCCTAACCCTAAATCATAATCCTTTTTCTATACACAGATTTATGATGCATATATTAGCGACCTGGTTGAGTATCTGGGCCATCTGTCCCTGCCATCTGGATATTTCATCAAGTTATCTGTTGTTTTTTTTGTTTCAATATATCGTTATGTCGCTTAATAGCATAATCTATTTAGTAGCGTTTATGAAAGTTTAGGACCTTTAGCTGTACAATTCGCAGATCACTAACATTGTCGTGGCTAGTAATATGCATTGAAAAGAATCTTCATTATTCAGAAATCTATTCCTGAAATGCTAATATCTAACTGGAGATCACTGAATGTTTACCATCTGAATCGATCAAGAAATAAGAAAGGAAACTTGTTGAAATACTTTTTGCTGAGAATTCTATATTGTACCAAAAATATAAAATTGATTTGAGCTACTACTGCTAATACTACCACTAATTATAATAGTAACACAGCGCTAGTAAGTAGGTCGACATTCTCAAGATCACTTTAGCGTCTTTCGAAGGTCGTCCATCACTTATAGTCTCATCATTACGCTTTCCTCAATTTCAAATTTCTATGAACTTTATTACGTAAGTTAGTTGATCGATTGGTTGTAGTATAAATTGGTTGATATATCACACTGTTTTGCACTCACTCATTGCCTATCAGTGCTGGGACTTTGTCACTCACTACTTTCTGCATTGAAAGAATTGACAAAAAATTTTTATTTTGCAAAATAAGTTTAACTACTGATAAATAGTTTAAAGTACTAATTTTATGTAGTTGAAATCATAAGCTAGACCACCATGGAAAACCTGAAAACATTAGACGACCTTGTCGTCCTATTGTGGGACTCCTCAGCAGTGCGCATCCACAATCCCACCTCGTGAGACTCGAACCCAGGACCTATCAGTCTCGCGGATTAGCCAATCAGATTTCAGTTGACTCCACTTGCAGGATGGGGGGAGGGTTGCGGAGACTGTATTAATTCTAATAGTTGAATTCATGAGTTGATCTAAGCTACCTTTGTTCATTGCTGAAAACATTGTAAATAATAACGAAGAATTTTATGGACGATATCAGTTCGTGACAATAAGTATAACCAAGAATAATGTAGGACTCTTAAAAATTAATTCGGATACCTTACAAGTATTCGAATAAATAGATCAGTCTACATCCATGTAAGCGAATTTGTTTTTTCGATTGACAGATAGAATAAACTGTCTATGAAATAATAGAAAGTTCATCTCCATTTTCTGCAAACTTTTCGCCATACTATACTTTCACTTATTATATCTTTTTGAAGCCAAGTGAAAACTGTCTATATCTAACTTTTAAGGTGCCTAGAATCGATAACCATATTTGTTGTGTAGTCGTTAAGTAACATGATTTGTAAACTAAATTACAAGAAACACTTGTTACCGATACAGATAGGGCAGAAAATTCTAGTTACTTATAAAGTGTACTTGATGTAATTTAAGTCATGGTCAATGCTGATTCTTTCATCTCTAAAAGTTCTATTTGGATTATGACCTAATCATATGGAACATGCCTAATGTAGAATAGTACCAATGTCGTTATCAGTTCAGGCAAAATCTTTAACACGGGTTTTAATGGATTATCGAGCCATAAGTCTGAAAATGCACCAAAAGTTCACTTATCTGAAACAGACATTACTGACTGAAACTAAAGATCGGCTGTAAAAATGCAAATAATTGATGAAGTATCCCATTAATAAATACTACGTCACTTGTTCAGTGTTTACTCTAGTAATATTTCTACTTCCGAAACATCTAATTCACAAGGTGAATCTTGCAATGTCCGTTAAACTTTCCAACGAATCATGATGTATCAAACCAACTCTATGGAGATTCAGTTTCAGCAGAGGCTTAATGAATTCATAAGGTTAACTGATATAAAAGCGAAATAAACCGCATTTAAGGAGTCCAGTACTAGCTTTACAATTACTTCAAGCCGTTACCTTGATAGGTTTGGTAAAATGAAGTATCAGTATTTGGTTTACTAATGTATTTTCAAGATCTCGCATCCCACTAATGATGCCAGATTTCTTAACAAGGAGTAAGTTATGTCATTAAAATCTCTATGTTACTTTAGGTGTAAATATGTAGGTGTATGAACAAAAATATTCCCGTGTATGTATATTATCCTGGATAGTTGACAGTAATACAGCTAGAAGTAATATCGGTAGCATTCAACTCCTAGAAGGCGTACACATAATAACTGTTCCCCATTAGAGCATTTTACTGAACAATCATCGATTAACCTTTTAGGCTTTTCTTGAATGACATGAGAGCCCATCAACTTCATTTACATTGACAACATTGTAACCAAGGTCAGTTTAAATTGTTCCATTTAAATAAACTGCTACCAAAAAGTCATTACGCTTCGTTTGGTCACAATAATCAGAATTCCTCATTTTATTGAAGACTAATTTATATTAGCACTTCTGTCGTCAATTATATTCTAATCAAAACATTTAAATTGACCTTCACTGATTCACTAAACTGTAATCAAGTTGGTTTCAGTCAGTCAGTCACAACGTAGAACTTCGTACGTACGTACGTATATCAGTTCGAGTTGCCATACCACATTAGCACAGAGATGTAGCTGTCGATTTGAATCTTATAGTGGTAGAAGTAGTTAAAGTATAAGCAGTAATCGGAAAGATTAGAGTTCGAAGATGTCATTCAAGGAGTATAAAACAGTGAAGTAAATTTGGAAAGGGAAAAAGATAGAGACATGAAGAATTCAGAAGATTATAAATTGGGAGAATACAAAGAGTGGATGCACCTTCGCCATTGCAAACGATTTTGAGCTATGTCATTCAAGGTCTCTAATCATTTATTGCTATCATCTCGCGAATCCTAACCAGTTAGTCTACACCTACCAACATGGCTCAATCCACTTGTCAGTGACTTCATGGATTTGTGCCACGTTTTGGTCTGACCGCCCCTAGCTTTCTTCCAACTACTCTTACGTCACAAAACATCGCACGTAGGGGCAGTCTGTGGTTGGGCGTACGTAACACGAGTCCCAGCCTACCGGTGTGTAAACCCGTATATCAACGCAGGTTGTTGGTCAGAGGCTCCGTCCTAATAATCCTGCCACAGTCTAGTCTGGTGCAGATGACTTGCTTGAGATACTGAGGTGGGTTGTGCTCGAGTCGTGGCTTAACGACATCAGGTTGGTGCAACTAAAAATCTATCCCCACTATCTTTCTGTATAGAAGAACGTGCAAAAAATGTGTATAATCGTAATTAAAAATTCTTCCAAATGTTACATCATCGGTATTATATCAAAATTATAACTTTCTGATGAACTTCTAAGCGTTTTTGCGACGGAAACGTAAACAATATTTACGTGAACTGTAACACATATTTGACCTTGAACGGATAATTATCTCTGCATAATCCGTTGTATAGTCCGTATTGTTTGAGATCTTTTAACGTTATATTGTGCAGTCGTTTGGGTTTGATACAAGCTTTCTGCATAAGAGTCCGATCAGTTGATTAAATGAGAAAACCAATGATGAACAGGGAAACTACAATTGCCTTACCTGAATTGAAATATATTCATAAATATTTATCTATTTACTTCGAATAATTAGGCTAGATTTCAACCAATAGTTTATGTCTGTTTCCATTGGAGAATTAAGCCAAATCCTGACCAATAGTCTTAGGATGGTTTGTTCGGTTGGCTCAGTCTATCATTTGACATTTCAGTTGCGAATATAACTTTTTCCATTTAGAAGAACTATAAATAGTTAATTATAATTCTACATAGTTGAAATCATGAGTCAATTGAAGCTAGACCACCATGGAAAATCTGAAAGCTTTGGACGGCTGTTTCGTCCTTTTAGGGACTCCTCAGCAGTGCGCATCCACGATCCCACCTCACGAGATTTGAACCCAGGACCTAACAGTCTCGCGCCAGAGCACTCAACCGATAGACCACAATAGGACGAAACGGCCATCCAGTGCTTCCAGGTTTTCCATGGTGGTCTAGCTTCAATTGATTCATGATTTCAACTATGCAGATACTGAAATCTCCACAAAACCCCTTCTGATAATTATAAATCTGTTGATTAATATGTATAATTTTTTATTGAGATGTATTATTTATGGTAAGGTTTGATTTTGCCACTTATCTTTATAACCACATAAAAATTATGAGTTTGAATAGAAAGTTAATTATCAGTTATCTGACCTCTCGTTGTTTTAATTGATTCTTTAAGAGAGTAGGAATTAAAGTGGTTTATCTACTGTGTTAAAACAATATAGGATTATTATCAGAAGGGTTTTTTATGGAGATTTAGTATTTTCATAGTTGAAAACGTGAGTCAATTGATGCTAGACCACCACGGAAAGCCTGGAAGGACTGAACGGAAGTTTCGTTCTATTGTGGGACTCCTCAGCAGTGCGCATCCACGATCTCGCCTCACGAGACTCGAACCCAGGACCTACCAGTCTCGTGCCAGAGAACTTAACCGATAGACCACTGAGCTGGCATCCGATGGTGCTTTATGTCTATCTCTAATCAATCCACCAAGTTGAGCAACCGTTCACCAATTGTCTTCAGTGAATTGATATCTCACAACAGACGTGGTTGGAACTTCTAGGTCTTCCCTGGTGGTCTAGCTTCAATTGACTCACGCTTTCAATATAGAATTAACAAACTGATCGATGGTAGCGTAAAACAACAGTTCTTTTATGCTTTCAGTTTCCTGAAAAGATGGAAATAACGACATCAAATGACTAGACATATTATGGAGATTTTTTTTTGAGTTTTAAAGACGTCTTTGTCACAATTCGATATCAGTTGGAGAAGAAGTGAATATCAAAGAGTACTGGACAGCTGTTTGATTGTAGTTTGATACTTTTCAATAGTAGTCATTTAAGTCCCTACTTTACGACCAATGTAAACCATTGGATTCCTAATTCCATTCAGTTAATTCATTTTGCCAATATGAATAAAACCAGAACAATAATTAGGACAGAATAATATAAATTCATTTGATTTCATTGTCTCTCCTGAGTTGCTTACAATCATTGATTTGTATTAAAATGGTACATTGAGTTATGATATAGTATGAAACAATTGACAATGACAACGGGAAAAATTCGCTTCATATTTCATCGTTAAACTTTGATACGAATACGTTTAAAAGCAGATGATGAGATTTTTACTCACTGCCTTCTCCTGATGGGGATGTTGTTGTTGTACTCCAGTATCCTGAGGGAACAAATGGTGCATGAATCAATCGTTGGTCACCTGCTACCATGAGACTGCATCTCCTCACGATGCTCCACTGCTTTGTGGATCAGATCTTTAGGTCAAAGTCTCCGGGTGTGTCCCCCTAAGAAGACCAACTGGTTCAGTTCGGGCACCCGGGCAGTATCACAGCCCTTACATAATTGAATGAAATGACATTTTTTTGTGTGGCGCATATATATCTGGTTCTTCTTTGTGCAAATATTTATGTGCTTAAATAAATAAGCTGATGAGAAACCACGAAATCGAAGGAATTCATATTATTCAGTCAAATAAATATTAGCCAGTTGAAGATAGTTAACAGGAGATCCTGGTTCTAGTTGCGATGCTAGATTATAACTTGTTAATTTGGCGTACCTGTGATTTTGAGGAAACTGATGTTTCTTGTGAGAACGGAACTCACAATATTCACCATCACAGAGTGAGATGTTGCTACTAAGCCATTCAATTGGAGACTTATTAATCTCTCCTATCGCTTCAAACGTATAACGCTCCCTGAAAGGCATGATTTTTTTAAGTTCAATCTACTAATCAACAGATTATCATGAACTGCTCTCGATCGATTGTCATAGACTAGAACAAATTAACTATTTTTCATTCAACTGGTTATTACCAGTCTTCTAGTTGTTTTAATTACTTCATATAATGAAAACACTATTAATAAATAATAATTGTATCTTTAATACTTAACCACTTCTCAAGACATATGATAGTATCGTTCCATTTCACAATGGTAAACAAATTACATTGCTAAATCAATAACACTATGATTTTTTCCACTGAGGTCAAGGATATCACTCATCTTTGTATACTTACATATACACTCATATATTTAAACAAGATAATTTTAGAACTCATGATATAAGTGAAGCACAAAGCGTGAATAAATCTCTATCATTATAATTAATTCTAAACTATTGTTGATGTTACTTACTTAATTACTTACCTACACACTTACTTACTTACGCCTGTTACTCCCAATGGAGCATAGACCGCCCACCAGCATTCTTCAACTCACTATCTACTGGGCCTTCCTTTCTAGTTCTATTCAACTTTTGTTCATTCTTCTCATGTTTGTCTCCATTTCTCGGCGTAATGTGTTCTTTGGTCTTCCTCTTTTCCTTTAGCCTTCAGGATTCCATGTGAGGGCTTGTCTTGTGACGCAGTTGGGTAATTTCCTCAATGTGTGTCCTATTCACTTCCAGTGCCTCTTCCTAATTTCTTCCTCCGTTGAAATCTGGCTTGTTCTCTCCCACAGTAGAATGTTGCTGATAGTGTCTGGCCAACGGATCCGACGTATCTTGAGTAGACAACTGTTAATAAACACCTGTATCTTCTGGATGATGGCTTTCGTAGTCTTCCAAGTTCTCCAAAAAAGGCCATCTACGTTTAAACAAATAAATAAATCACTGTGGTATGATAATGCAAACGATATATTTAATTTACCATAAACGTATACTGAACTAAACATCGGTGGATGATCAACAGTCTACACTTTCTTAAATGGATAATGGTCAAGGCTCTGCGTTCAGGTTGTAGTCCACTCTGTGGGCATGAGTTCGAATCGCACTCCTAACACTAGACTTATGCACACGAACGTGAACTCAATTACGTTCCTCTAAACACGCACACACCAGTACAAACGGAAAAACTTACTGGCAAATGTCTGCATCACATATGACAATGTGTGTATTTGTGTTTGGATGATATTTTCAAATAGTTATGTTTAAGAAACTAGAGGTGTTATTGGTCACTATCAAGATGTGTCGATAATAAATGAAATATTGTGTTCAGGAATATCACAGTCTGTAATTAACTGAAGAGTCGTTGAATAATTTTACAATGTTATTCCCATTAAAATTAATTTCAGTTATAAGTTACCCAGAAAGAAGCACACATTGAAGGCCGTTTTCATGTGATTAGTTATACTTGACCGAAAACACTTAAAACGAAAATAGTTTTTGCTGACCTTAAATCTGTCATTATTTACAGATTTGTGCTGATGATGTTGTTCGAAAGAACGATGAAAGCTTCAGCTCAGAGAACATAACTCTATCAAAATCATTCATCTGAGCTACAAATCTTCCCCACCATTTTAAAATCGTAATTATAATCCCTCACACTGATTTATAACCATCATTTAATCCTAATTAGTAGATGGAGATGTTCAAGGTCACTTTGGCGTTACTCAAAGGTCATTTATAAATTACAATTTCACCAATAACATTCATGATATAACTATTAATATGGTAAGCAAAACAGATTAACTCAATTCTTATTGGTTACTTTTCCTATATTTTATTGATTTTTCCTACATTATATAATTTCATTGAGTTTGATAACAAAATTAACCAATCAGAATAAAAGAATTTTTACTATTTTTCATAAGACAAGTATATAAGTGAAGAAGAGAGAAAAAATTTTTTTTAAAAAAAGATTATTTACTCAGAACTATCATAGCATTAATGTATTATCATTCCATGATGATTATCCGTAAACAATTATCTTTATTATTATTACTACCAGGATTATAAGTTTTAGACAGTAACTGGAAGAAAGAGATCATAAGTTATTTTGATTCAATATGTATTTTACATTCATAATCAATCTTCTATTTACATGGAAATATATAACATGTATGGTTTATGATTTCCAAAGATATCCATTATCAAATGATGATGAATTTCAAAATGAGGTATGTTAACTATATATATATACCCTGATCAACTCTTTAAGTCATTCATCATTTCAATTGTGTATAGTACAGTGATTCTTATCATTGTAGATTTAATTGACGGGTTATAGATGTATACTGTATAACGTGTTACTACACTTTTATGAATTATCTATGACTGTTTTGGATTTTTATTTTTGTAAACCTCTGAGTACACAGAGTATGAACAATGGTATAAGTTTGTCTTTGTGTATCTATATGATAAACGAGAAGTGTTTAAACACAAATACATACATTCTCTCCCTCCCTCTCTCTCCTTATATATATATACTTCTGTGTGCAAATGAATCAATAAACACATCTCATTTTCATAAGCAAGACACTAAACCCATTAGATTTACATTAAAAGGGATGAACTTAAAGTAATTGCAACCAACTATCTAGCTAGTTTATGGATGATGATAACTTTTCTGATACTATGATACAAATGACGCAAACTGATTTCTTATGATTAATACTGTTATGTTGAGGTAGTAAGCAGCTGATGATAAAACCGTGAATTCATGTTATTCTGCTACATTAATTGTTCTTGCTTTGGTCAAATTTATAAATGGGGAAACTTCTAATGGAAGTCTGCAGTCAGACGGAAAATAGCTTCTGCAAATAAATAGTTTATAGAGAAAACAACAGTATTGAAGATTATGAACTGATTTCATGTAATTAATTAATCTATTACTAAAGTCTTCTACAGGTTACTCTGTTTGTATATCCTCAGAATATAACGACATGTTTTATTTATTTATTTTTTGAAACACAAAGGGGCACAAGATATATATGCGACACACAAATCTCATTTGATTTGTGTCAGGGCTATGATACTACCCGGGTGCCCAAACTGAAGCAGATGGTTTTCTCAAAGAGACACACTCGGAGCCTTTGACCTAAAGATCTGATCCATAAGACAGTGGAGCATCGTGAGGTGACCAACAGTTGGTTCATAAGCCGTTTGTTCACCCAAGATACTGGCGCCCATGTGCACCATCGGTTTGGAATCAGGGTTTTTCAACTTCCTTACGTGGACTCGCCGTGTCCACCAACCCGGTTAGAACGCCGGAAATTCGCTTTTCGTCCTTTCAATTTCGTAAACAACAGTAATGCCACTGTGAGAAGGCAGTGAGTAGGACTTCCCTGACAGGCTGTAGTGCCGTGCTTCAATAATATTTCACTTCGATAACCGTTATTATACCAATCTTATCGGTGCGTAATATCAGAAGGCAAAAGGAAGCGGCAACTACATTTTTATTGATGAATGATGCAGACCAGAAAGGTATGGGCACATGAGCAAGTGTAAGCGAGCGAAGCAAAGATGATGCATAGTGAAGATGGCTGGGAAGCCAACTCGCTATGTGCAAGCATTACTCAATATTTATGGTTAGACAAAAATGAATGACAGACATATGATGAATAGGATACGTAGAGTACACATATACGCTCATATAAAAAGTAGTCAAGATTAATAAGCGAATAATTAACAAGACCAAATTATGACTCATAATGTATAGGAGAATTGACTTGGCCAGTAGCTAGAATAAAGTATATGGGCTTAACATATAAATTGATACTACAAGGCTATATACGCGTGGTAATATGAGAGCATTTCGATAGGAGAGCGGAGTCTCCCCACTCTCGGCGGTACCAGGGCATTTGGGGGCTATGGATATAAATAATTCCTTTTCTTGAAATCCCTAAAAACAACCAAACAGGTTTTTAAGAGTCCTCAGGATTATGATTTTCATTACAAATTGACATCAGGTATAACAAGAGAAGTGCTCTGTAGCCATATGGATAAATGAATTTTCATCGAAAATATAAGGAACCCTACTTGATTAGTTCAGTCGTAAAATAAATTATTCAAAAGATTTTAAGCAATACAAAAAGATATTTCTATTACTCATATCATGTCTCATTTCCAATTATGAATGGATCGCCCATAAAGTATAATTCTACTAGACTTACTAGTTTGAAGTTGAGCTACGCCGGTAACTTGAAACAAGTGATGTTACCTCAATGTTGTCTTCATAGAGCTCATTATTCCGAAGTTTTAAAAATCATACTGCCGTCACAGTTAGTAAATGTCTGTATTAGACTTTAACGAGTTGGAAAATATGATGTTCAACAATGTGTAAAATGTTAATCCATCTCTGTTATTCAGTGACATATTTCATTAACCGATGATCACTTTTATGTTTCAGATTCCCATTACACAGAACTGTAATATACAGTGATACAATCGATTGACCAATGAGTAGCTTGTTTAGTCTTTTTAGTACTGATTGGATTCTGTCGACTACGTTGTAACATGATCATTATTCTAGGTGTTTTGATATGGCATAAACTATGATGAGAACTTAAAACGCCTAGACCTTTCTTCCTTATCTTATCACAGAGAACGAGTTGATCTTATATTAGTATTCAGTATCTTAGATAATGACTCAGATGTTAAGATGTCATTTTTTTATCCTTCCGGAACTGATCATCTATGAGAACACAGTGAGAAGGTTCAAAAACCACGACCAAATAAGCTCTGAGTGGGGTCGCGATTTTCTTATCGAATGATCGGTGACTGGAACATCCTAACTGAATGAGTAGTATAAGCCTCATCAGAGAACACTTTCAAGGAAAAGCTGGACCTTCATTGGAAAACGAGTTGCCAATATTAACACACGCCCTGCAAAATACTGCCCTTTTTACTGAAGACTGAGATTTAGGGTGAATAGATATAGATTACAGCATGCAGAAGTATACAATAATTGTACATAGCTCTCATTTTCAGTCTTGATAATTTATTTGTTAGTTTAAAAGTTATTATTTATTGGTATATTCGTAGTTGAAATCATGAGTCAATTGAAGCTAGACCATCATAGAATACCTGGAAGCACTGGACGGCCGTTTCGTCCTATTATGGGACTCCTCAGCATTGGTATACGGTAATATGTAAATGGTAATCTTCCATATTGAGCATGTACTAAGTCAACTGTTCAGCAGTTTTGTCTCTCTTAAATTTACTCATTTAGAACTTCAGCTTCAATTGTATGATTAAACTATCATGAAAATTCCGTGAAAACATTATCATTGAAGTAGTCCATCATACATTCGTAATTATCAGGGTACATTACCTATTTGGTAATAAAAGCAGTTCTGACAGTTGACTTGGATTTAAAATTGATTTTGATGATGTTGTTTTTACGCTTTTACAAAATGGATCTGGGATGTGCTTGGGATATTGACATCGATTTATTTTTCTTGAAGAGTTGAAAATTAATTGCAAAAAAATGATTGAACTTACTCGTCATCAGAAAATTTATTGTGTCATCCTTGTCTGACGTTAATTTATATGAGCTCCACTAGTTATTTCAATAAGAAAACCCGGAGTGAGTAGGAAGCTTCTGTTGGCTAACCTAAATCGAGATTATATACACAGGCTCATTCATAAACATATATCTGTCTCCTTCAGAAAATCGAGCTAGAGTTTCAACCAGTACCGTTTCATCGGTTTCCTCAGAAAGCTAAGTCAATTCATGATCAGTAGCGTGTGCTCATCAGTATATACCTCTTATCATTCGGTCTACAACTGATATGTCTGATTGATCTAGACAATCAATTATAAAAAGGCTTAAAAATTATTAAATAGTGGAAAATACGGACCAAAAGATCAAATTGTGGGTGAATACATTGGAATTCGTACACCTTATACAGGGATGAAATGTTTTTTTCACAAATTGGATTTTGAACGAACGTTGAGTAAATGTCTGTTGGAATGTTGTACAATCCATGATGGGAGCTCCATAATGTAATGGGATCATTTTGTTTCAATATAACATACCAAAAATCCTTTGAATTAGTGCTTTTCTAGTTGATTACTTAATAATTGCTGTAAAACAGTCTATATAACAAAGGATAATTTGACCCAGAATAATCTAGCATTCTGAGACAAATTATTCTTTTCTTCATTAATAAAAAATACAGGTAATGTGAAGACTATTAACATCACAAACAGACTTATGATAAGGAGTGAAAACCACGAAGCACTAAAGAGCTATTTCGTTTTAGTATAGGATGCGACAATACATATTCACCACTCGAACGGAAATCAAACTCACGGCCTTTGATTACTCTTATGAATTCTAAAATTAAAGATCGATAAACCGGAATCTGATGGTGTATATGTCTGACTTTAGTCATTTCATGGTATTGCATGTCCACCTTACATTATCCTCGGTAAGTAACTGTCTTACGTCTGAAATGGTCAAACTTCACTGATCACGGATTCTCACCAGAATTCTATCTGTTGAGATTTCCAGCTGTTGTTTTTTTGATTGGTTTTTTAATTCTTGTATATTTTATCTCTAGTTAATTCGACAAAATGATTTCCTTATTGAATTTAATGAATCCTGGCCATTAAAAAGTGTGGACAACTATTTAGGAGTGGTATCCTCCATTAAAGCAACGG
Source organism: Schistosoma rodhaini (assembly GCA_944470415.2). Taxonomy (NCBI): domain Eukaryota; kingdom Metazoa; phylum Platyhelminthes; class Trematoda; order Strigeidida; family Schistosomatidae; genus Schistosoma; species Schistosoma rodhaini. Next base: position 13,015,063 of record OX104042.1, on the reverse strand, counting down.
ATCAGTTAGCTTCAAATGTTTACGTTTTACATCGTGGTAATCGAGTATGGGATGAAAAGTAAGTTAGTTAGTAATATGCCAATAGGAAAAATGGATTGGATTTAACCCTACATTATGTCTTATTGCTAGTCAACTTTTGATTTTGAAGTGGAAAATATACTTTAATCTTGGAAAATTGTGTTATAATCATGATTATCGGCAGCTGACATTGATCTAAATTGGCGTTATTACTCGAAGTGACTGGTTGGCATGAACTGAGGAGATCTGACTATAGCATATTAGAAAACAAATACTGGTGAATAGCTTCTAATATATTTGACTACAGTTCACATACATTGTAACATTAAATTGTTACAACTGATGTACTGAGTGATAAACTTAGGCTAACCTAACACCTATTTGATGATTGAACACACATAAATAGGCCTTCTACTGATGATTAAATTGAAGAGTTGTTTAGTCATTCTTCGTAACATTAAGTAGAAGTGAATTGTCCACATATGACTTAAATCAGTGGGAGATACAACAAAATAAAGAAACAAACAATGACAGGTTAAAGGTCAACAATAACTAATCAAGATCTAGGTCTACAGGACAAATTGGAGGTCATATGTAGAGAAATTCGAATAATTCACTTCTGCTTGAAGTTTGTGCTGATGATGTCGTTCAGAAGGACGGCGAAAGCTCCACGACTAAACCATCCAGCTCAGAGAACAAAGCTTCACCAAAACATCCACCTGAGCTACAAATCTTCTACGCCATCTCAAAATAAAATTTACGATTATCCATAACATGCAATGATCATAACTTCAAGTATTTAATCCATAGAGGTAACAGTTCTTTAAAACGCTACGTTTACTTAAAATAAGCTTGATAATCAATGAATCTCATTGATCATCACTTCTCATTAGAACATCGGAATGCATTTGGAAGTTGCTCACTAGAGATTATTATTGGTATTTGCATTCGTATTATTAGTATTATTATTAAAGTAGGGAATCTGTGGGAATTTACGGAACTGAAAGAAAATACTTGCCGTTGTTTATTGATTTTCAACGGTTGAATGTACCTATAACTTACTTAATGTATTTTCCTTCAACAGCTCCACATGAATTAATAAAGACTGATAAATTGCAGTCCTGAACATTAATAAATGGGAAAATATAAACTCTTACATATGTAACTTCGTACCAATTCAACAATTTAGTGGCTAAGTAGCCTAAATGAAACAACATTGGAGGACGGAACACTCATACTGGATTTCACTGCCGGCTACAGTTCAAATCTAAAAAAAAACGTCCAGGTATTAAGGCTATCTCCAGCCAAACTGTTCAGGAAAAACATGTCTTCGTAGCGAATCAACAATTTTGATCCTGAATATTAGCAACAAAAAAATACAAACCTTTATGAAAAGAATATCACCATTTGATGTTTTTCATCTCTGTCTTTCATTTTATTTATAGTACATTTGATGATCAAAATAATTATCGTCTCAATAAGTCTGAACCTATACAAAAAGGAGTTTTAGTACAAATTTTTAATGGAGAGATTAAAAAAACTTATTTTCCTTTCAAGTAAGTGATATTTTCTGTCCTTCCATGATATCCTACTATAATATGATGATAAAACCTGTCACGAAACTATACTAAGACTAGAGTGCATACTCGACAGATAGGCTATTATCACAATTGATTGATCACTGGGTGGTGATCAATGTCATGTGTGTCAAGTCCTTCTTAGTGCTGATCGAATTGCAATTTGCCCACTAGTCTAGGTGGCTGGACACTGCATGCACTATGTTGAGATAAGATGGTGGTTGGAGGTGGTCAACAGGAAACCCTGGACCCGGTTTTCATGCTACTTGGCACTCGTCAGCGTGGTGTACCTATAATCCGTCAGGGAGCACCAGTTCCCGTGTCACCCAGCTTCACAGTCAGAGACGTTTCCACTAAGCTATTCGGGCTGTGACTAACCTCCTGTAGGACTGAGATGTAATCACAATTTAGTGATCACTGGGTGGTGATCAATGTCATGTGTGCCAAGTCCTTCTTAGTGCTGGTCGAATGCTATCTATCAAGTTACAATAAGGTCACTAGTTTAGGTAGATAGGCTATCATCAGAGATTGAGATCACATTACACCAGATTTGTGATCCGTGACTATATATAGAGTACTAGAGTATAAGCTAAACGGTACTTGATTCAGTAGAATTGTAGTCCATCTTGATTCAGTGAAGTTTAGAGTAGAAATCAATAATAAAAAGGAAATCACATATTCACTAGTCGGTGAGCTAAGTGTCTGTTTGTCTTCACTTATTGATCAATCACATTATAGTTTCATTGACCATGCAGCTGTATTTATCAGGAAACAAACTATTTTCTTAATAACAGCTTGCAATTTTTGTTTTTGGAGGTAGGAAATAAACAGTACGAAGGTCAACAGTGAGTTGTCTTCGCAGATCAAGGAAATACAAGTAGAGTTGAATGTCAAAATGTATCCGTATATTCTGAAGCTTAAGAATCCTGTCAAAATACTTTAGATGGTTATATGTATTAAATAAGAAATAACCCTAAAATTCAAGCAAACAGATATTGAAAAAAACGGAACCGTCTATCAAATGATTGAATATAATTGAGAAATAAAATTTATCATTTATTAGTGGGAACTAGTAGGATTATGTGTTGACTTTTCAATTGACCAATAAATAATCAAGACTGAAAATGAAGGTCACAAACTAACCAATAACCATTCAATTCAGTATTTCGTAACGAATACTTCAATAATTTCTCATTGGTAATTGGTTAGAATAAAACAAAATATTTTTTGGTTGGAGTTAGACATAAACACCATCGGATGCCGGCTCAGTGGTCTATCAGTTAAGTGCTCTCGCTCAAGACTGGTGGGTCTTCGGTTTGAATCTCGCAAGGCGAGGTCATGGATACGCACTGCCACTGAGGAGTCCCACAATAGGACGAAACGGCCGTTCAGTGCTTTCAGGTTTTCCCCTGGTGGTCTAGCTTCAATCGACTCACGCTTTCAACTTGATCTAACTGTTATATCGATTGTCGCTTTCAGGATGCCCAGTTAATATATAACGTACTAATTCCCGCAAATTAGAGAGGAATGAATTTTGTCGATCGGATTAATGATACACGAAAATCGTATGAGCAGTCTTGAGTACTTATCAATCCTGCTCTCTGCTTCTAGTCCAGCCAGTTAAGTCCAGAACACTAATAATAGCCTCTGCGGTATTAGTCATTATTCTTAAACAAACTGGGTTTATATACCAAACAAACAGACCACATCGTACCATAAAATAGAAAATAACATTTGTACAAGATTTAGCCAAAAATGACAGTGAATAGGGGGAACAGTAATCAATAGACTAGGGATAACTCAGGAATGGTAAATCGTATAATAATAGTCCATGGGTCAAAATGAAGCTTATAATAAGAGGAACACGAATATGAATAGTTAAGTTACTTAACAATTATACAATAAGAAATATACATATCATATTGGTCTATAAATAGTCCTTACAGTTACCTTTCATAATTCTCCAAGGGATATAACACTAACTTAGTAAAATACACAAGTTTTAAAATAAGTATTCATTATCAATCGTAAAATGACATATTTATTTATGGTGTTTTTCTCTTTTTTACTTTTACCGAAAAAATCAAAATAAAGATTCTTTCTTCCTCATGGACTTACAATAGATCCAAATGGAAATTTCTGGATTACAGATGTAGCTTTGCATCAAGTAAGTTTGAGAAAAGCTAACTAATATTATAAGATGGAACTGTGTTGTTCAATATGTAGTTAAATGGTCTGAATTATTTTTCCTGGTTCACGTTGTTTTTAACGAGTTAGCTTTCTACGGGATGGAGTCGTTAACCTCATATTCAACCCTCCTCCTTTATCCGGGCTTGAAACTGGCAGTAGCACCTGGAGGGGCTACAGGTGGAGTTAATAGATAGTTAACTCATGTGCTAATTTCCATGACTATGCTTTAATAATAATAATAATAATAATGATAATAATAATAATAATAGTTATTATTATTGTAAGCAAAGATGGATAATGACTAGAAATGAAATCTAGGACAAAGCGCGTTTCGTCCTATTTGGGACTCGTCAGCTATACGCACAGTATGCACATATGCCAATTAGAAACTGACCAGTTGCAGTCCTAAACATCAATGGGAAGATTCAAACAAACAATACTAAGTGAAGTTATTATTATTATTATTATTTGGTTAATTAACAAGATTGGAAAATAAACTATTTAATAGAGGTTCAAACGTTAAAAAGTCTTCCCTTTCCTGTTGTGATGATCATGCATAGTTTTTAATAGTAGATAATGGTACCTCGTTCTTAAACTACTCAATGCCGTGTTATTTGATGTCATTCACAAAACTGAGAATGATCATGGATCATTCTCATGTTATGTATATATCCGACGAAAAAGTTATATGGGCATGATAGAAAAAAGCATACCATAGACTAGTTGAAGATCCCTCAAGAATTTCTTATACTGAAAACTTGGAGCAATAGTGTTAAAAATACAAATCGAGCCTAAAATAGTTCGATCTGGAAACCTAGGTGTGTTAAGCAGTCCACAAACACACATAAACTTTATGGTTCGACGCTAATAAAGAAACTACATGACATGTTGTCATTTGTATAAATGTACACTAGAAATTATGATCTTGAATTCAGTTGGGAACTTATGACAAAATCTCGGGTCGAGGAGATTTAAATAATTACTGAGAACATGTAGAACAAGAGTATTTGGTTCAATTTTGTTATATCTAGAACTTATATTCTTGCTATACCACGTAAAACTTGAGTATTTGAACGCTAGAACTCTCCAAGTTGGAAAACAGAAAACAAGTGAGAAGGAATCTTATTCCAAACAGTGTCAAATATGGTACAAAACACTCAGTTATTTATACTTTCTATTAAAAATGTAATAATCATTACAGTCATCCAATCCGCATGCAGTGGCTTTTAGCATTTGTCCAATCTGGAGGCTACACGTCGAGATTCTGGAACATTCTTCCAAAAGATTATTGAATGGAGTGTGTTTGGCTCCTTCTGAGCTTCTTACAGCTTCCTTGGGGCAATCCCTGCAAGTTTGCAATCAACGGGTATATCAACCTATAGCCCTATATTTAATAAGATCAGTCAATTATGTGATCAAGGGTCGAATAATCAAACCACTCAACTAGAATCTGAAAACACATGAGGAGAATAAATTTTAACAATAACCAGTCACAGACAATGCTCTCCGAACCGACTGATTTAACGCTTTTGGAAAAAGCTCAGTTCTGCTTCAAGTTAACACTAATGATGTTATCTAGAACGACAATGAAAGCTTCACAAGTAATACCATCCCTCTTAGAGAGAATGAAAAGTCACTAGAACTCGACCAACTTTAGAGAAGGTCATTAAACCTAGTTCATATTTCAGGATGTTAATACTGAATACACATGATAATAGAACTGATGTATACACCTCATAACCTAATGTTTATAAACATTGTACGTATCATGATATCACAGATTCAAAACTGTTTAAATGTAACCAGTCACATATGAATATCAATTAAATTATAAATAACTATCATCGTTGATCATCAATAGTTATCCTTATCGAAATTTTGCCAGTGCTTCAGTAATATATCCCATTTTATCACTATAGCAACTCACGCAAGGTTAGTTGAATTCAAAAGCTGTCTTGGCTTTTCGGAAATATCAATATCTATGATAAAATAAAACAATCGATGGTTCTACAGTAAATCATGATTGGTTTACATTAAAATTGCGTGAACACAACAACAGTCTACCCTCAAAACAATCAAGAATAACAATAACAGACTAAAAATAGCGTAAACAAAATGTTTTAACCAGTAGGAGAACAGTTAATTGATAGGACTATAATTTATGAACGAACCAATAAGATTTGAGAGAGTAAATCTGGAATTCTTGCAGCGAATTAATCCATAACATTTCAGCAATTTAGCTGATTTATACGAATATTCGTCAAGGTTAGAACGAATAGTTTGACAATAATTGGCCGCCGAGTATAGAGAATTCATTATATGTGAAAAAATTATATTTGAAATAGTCTCAGCGATTGAAATTTAAATAATTCCAACGTTTCGTCCAGCTAACTTGTCTGGACTTCTTCAGGGAAATAATCAAAATCAAAAACATCAAAGAAATATATAGTGTTTTTACAATCATATCAAAATCTCTACTACTTTTTAATCCAATCATATTTGGATGTCGAAGTTTTTGTACAACAGGATAATATGAGACAGTTGAATGAGAATCAAGTGAAAAGTTCAACGATGTGAATTAAACGAGACTGCATAAATTGTGTGTATGTATGTATGTGTAAGATGAGTGAGTTATTAATGATGAATGATATTCAGTGTTGATATGTTTCTATGTGAAGTAAAATAGGAATAAACGTGCATAATGAAGGTTGAAAAGTTTTTCTCCTTTCTGAATCATCGAAGTTGCAAATAAAATGAGAATCATCAAGTACATAAATTGTAATGTTAAACATAACTCATATTGATTTCAGTCATAATGACGATTCATGTGAAGTAAACAGGTTGAATAAAAGAAGAAAAGGTCAAATTACTTGCTGAAGAATATTTGCCAAGTGGTAGCTAGCTGAATACCATCCTTTCTGTTTAGGCTGTTCTTATTCGCCCATATATACAGCGCTTCTGCTGTCAATCTTTCTTTGTGAGTGTTGAAACCTTCCTGAAGTATTTTGGCCCCTTCAAAATTAATCCTGCGTCCTGTTTCTAACACATGTAACGCTATTGCAGACTTATTCTCAAGTTTCCCTAAGTCAACCGATGTTTTGGGAACGTTTTTTAAACACTGTTTGTGTTCTTTCAACCTTACCTTCAATTGTCTGGATGTTTCTCCAATATAAGCCGCATTACAATCATGACAATTGATCTCATAGACAATATTTTGTTGTTCTTCCTTTGGTAACCTATCCTTAACCTGCACCAATGACGATCTTATAGTGTCACATGTTCTAAAATACACTCTTATATCATGTTTGTTTACAATCCGTTTGATTTCTTCCGATGTTTCGCTACGGTATGGTATGACTACAGTGGACTTCCAATCTTTCTGTACATGTTGCAGTTTAGCTTTTCTTTCCTTTCTAACAATCTTCTTTAAAAACTCTTTTGGGAACAAATTAATCTAACGAAGGAAATAGAGTATGATGACCAAAAACTGGCATTTCTCGACTGTATGGTTGAACGAAGACTTAATAATAGGAAGTTGAAAATAAATGTTTTCAAGAAATCAACACATTCAGACGAACACTTAGATTTTGATTCGGCGCATGCTTTATGTACGAAAGTCACAGTTGTTAAAAATTTAATTAACAGAAGTCTGAAGCTTGTTACAGATGAAGAAGACCAACAATTTGAATTGAATAGGATTTTAGCTACACTTAGGGATAACAACTACCCAAAAGAGTTTATAAAGAAGATTGTTAGAAAGGAAAGAAAAGCTAAACTGCAACATGTACAGAAAGATTGGAAGTCCACTGTAGTCATACCATACCGTAGCGAAACATCGGAGGAAATCAAACGGATTTTAAACAAACATGATATAAGAGTGTATTTTAGAACATGTGACACTATAAGATCGTCATTGGTGAAGGTTAAGGATAGGTTACCAAAGGAAGAACAACAAAATATTGTCTATGAGATCAATTGTCATGATTGTAATGCGGCTTATATTGGAGAAACATCCAGACAATTGAAGGTAAGGTTGAAAGAACACAAACAGTGTTTAAAAAACGTTCCCAAAACATCGGTTGACTTAGGGAAACTTGAGAATAAGTCTGCAATAGCGTTACATGTGTTAGAAACAGGACGCAGGATTAATTTTGAAGGGGCCAAAATACTTCAGGAAGGTTTCAACACTCACAAAGAAAGATTGACAGCAGAAGCGCTGTATATATGGGCGAATAAGAACAGCCTAAACAGAAAGGATGGTATTCAGCTAGCTACCACTTGGCAAATATTCTTCAGCAAGTAATTTGACCTTTTCTTCTTTTATTCAACCTGTTTACTTCACATGAATCGTTATTATGACTGAAATCAATATGAGTTATGTTTAACATTACAATTTATGTACTTGATGATTCTCATTTTATTTGCAACTTCGATGATTCAGAAAGGAGAAAAACTTTTCAACCTTCATTTTACACTTTTATTCTTATTTTTACTTCACATAGAAACATATCAACACTGAATATCATTCATCATTAATAACTCACTCATCTTACACATACATACATACACACAATTCATGCAGTCTCGTTTAATTCACATCGTTGAACTTTTCACTTGATTCTCATTCAACTGTCTCATATTATCCTGTTGTACAAAAACTTCGACATCCAAATATGATTGGATTAAAAAGTAGTAGAGATTTTGATATGATTGTAAAAACACTATATATTTCTTTGATGTTTTTGATTTTGATTATTTCCCTGAAGAAGTCCAGACAAGTTAGCTGGACGAAACGTTGGAATTATTTAAATTTCAATCGCTGAGACTATTTCAATTATAATTTTTTCACATATAATGAATTTAGCTGATGTTGCTTCGTGATAAAAAACTTAACTCTATTTCTTAGCCTTAACTTTTAATCCTAACCGTTAATTCTAATCCATCATATTAACTCATTACCTTATTAAGAACCAATATGTGGCTACAGTCTCGCTCAGTTAGTTTTTCAATAGCTAATTTAAGCAGTATAATAAGCCAAAACAAAGAAAAAACACTAACTAGTCCTAAGTATAAATTCACTTAGAATTGTTTGTTTGAATCTTCACATTGATGTTTAGGAGTGTAACTGGTCAATCTGTAATTGGCATATGTGCATACTGTGCGTATTGCCTCGATATAGCCTTAATTCACAAGCATTGTAAACAGAGATGGATAGTGGCTAGCAGTGGAATCGAGGATGTGCGTTTCGTCCTATTTGGGACTCGTCAGCTGGATGTACCTACATCTCAGAGTTGATGTTCACTAAACATCAATGGGAAGATTAAAACAAACAATACCAAGTGAATTTAAACTTCACCCCAGTGCACAAGCAAGTGGCTATCAAGACTCAGTAACTGAGTGGATAACGCGACGGCGTTTAAAGCGAACGGTACTGTGTTTGAGTCACAGAATGGACATCAAATCTGAGATGCAGGTACATCGAACTGACGAGTCCCAAATAGGACGAGACACGCGTCCTGAATTCCACTGCTAGCCACTATCCATCTTTACTCCTAAGTATATTTAAAATACAAGAATCTTACAACCTGGCTAATTTTTTTTTCTATACAAAAGGTTTTTAAGTTCTCGTCAAATTTATCTAGTGAACCGCTATTAACACTTGGTGAACGCTTTAAACCTGGTTCAAGCAAAAATCAATTTTGTAAACCAACAGACGTAGTAGTTTCTTCGAATGGACAAGTCTTTATCTCTGATGGGTAAGTAAATTTAGTTATCTTCCCCCTTTATAAATGCTTTCTTCCTAATGAAACACAATTTTCTGGTACCTTGGATATAGATTTTTAAAACACTCCATTTACTTTTGATTTGATCAACTATATAAGGTTACGAGTACTTCCTCTATAGATACACACACAATACAATATGGTTTCAAGTAGAGTACATGACATTGTACTTAGTTGACTACTGAATTGCATTCAAGTAGACTAGATAGGTTTATTAAAATTTCAACAGAGTGTGAAGAACAATTGTAGTAAACTATTACGAATTTTGTAGTATAACTCAAAACTAAGTTGTAATTCTCTTATTAACATTTTATATGTCACTGCTGTTCATGAAAACCGCTTCGGTTTTGATCATCCTTTTCCTAACCACGAAGAGAGATGTTCACTAAATCGTTGCATCAATTGTTTGGTTGTACTCCCGATATAGCTTTCTCCATATGAGCAACTGAACTCGTAGATACACATGAATGTGAAAAAACACAGTAACTTATACTTTGGTCGAACATAAATCATCTCAGAAGTGATAGACAGGATTTAGCGGCATCAAATATCCTGTTCATTGCTTTATTTATTAAATCTTGTTAGTACATCACTAGTTATATATTCATTGAATTGTAGCTTTAGGAAGAGAGGTTTCTTACTAACTATTTATGCCTCTATCATCCTGTTCACTTTATGCAAGTGTTTCTTCAAAAAATAATCCATTTCAATCAACGCACTACGAATGAGCTCTAGTTCCTTGTTTATGGTGAGCTGATGAGTTAGCGAACACCTTCCTTCGTCATTAGGATGGGGTATGATTAAAATAATAAGTAGCTCTGTCCCGTCACACTTGATCGATAGTGGTCATGTAATAAATAGAATTAAATAATTTAAAAACGGCTTTTGCTTATTTTCATTTTAGTAAAATTTAAGTTTCCGAATTTCTTGTTAACTATCTATCCATTCTATCTACCGTACTGCGAGCATGTGTGTGTTAGCTGTAATCGTTGGTCTGATGTGTTGAATATGAGGATAGATTAAATGTCAAATCAGCAGTCTCTAACTGCTGAAATATTTATATGACTTCATGTCTGTCAAATGCCGTTTGGCACCAAGACTCTACAAACTACTTATTACAAGTATCAATAAATATATTTAGCAAACAAATAAACGTAAGTTTATTAAGCTAATCAGTTGAAGTTTAGCTCTAGATACCGATTCGGCAGCTTGAAGGTTATTGGCTTGTTGAAAGACTTAAACATATTGGTCTCCATTTCCCGGTGTGTTTATGGGTATACACCATTGTAGGGTGCTTCCTAGTTTTCAGTGGTTGTCTAATAAAGGTCAGTTTGTGATGTGAACTGTTTTCATGAAAATTGCTCTTGCTTTTCCTAACACAAAATTTTTTAACTTATCAACCTTTATTAGGTACTGTAATAATCGCATTATGAAATTTAATGAAAAGGGAGAGTTTCTAAAATCTTGGGGTTACGAAACTAAAGGTAATTGGAATTATTATTTTTATTGTAAATATCCCTCTTAAAAATAATATTTTCAATACAAATGATCTATCACATCCTTACGTTGTCTCCTAACGAGGATCAATCTTGTCTATTACATGTAACAGAAGCTAAAAGGATTCGAAACTGCAGCCTAATCCATGTATTCAGACTTTAAAACGCTTTCTCATAATCAATGAAGTTGATGTATAGTGACGAATTCCACTCAACTGATTGTTCGACCATGATCCATGGTGTCGCAATTCGGTTTGTGCACGACCGATCCTTATGGAATCCAGCCTGTTGATCTCAAAGATGGATATCTGCTGAATCTTTTATCTAGTTCAGCAACACTTTGTTGAAAACTTCCTGATACCGATAGTAGTGTGATGTCTCTGTAGTTTTCACATCCGTTTAGATCTTTCTTTGGTATCTTGAAAAGGCGTCCTTCTTTCCAGTCGGTCGATACCTGTTCTTCCTCCCAAATCTTCGTGAATAGAACATGAAGCATGTTAGACTTTAGTGCTTCTTCTTTTCTTGAATCTTGTTTTGGGTTTCCACAGAGGTTTATTCCTTATGATGATGCTTCTTGCGGCCCAGTACCTATTGACACGTTGAAGTTAGTGATTCTTTGATCTTTCTCCAGTTGTCCGCCATAATAGTTTTTTTCTTTCAGTAGGTCCTGTAGAGCTTGGAATGTATTGTTGAAAGTTATGTTGAATTCGTTGAGTTTGTTAGTATATGGAAGAGAGGCTTCATTGAACATTTGTACTGCTGTTTACCCAGTTGTCCAATGTTTCTATAGCTTCAGTTTCATCATCATCACCACCACAATCAGGTGGTGATCTGAAGTCGTGTCAACTTCCCTCTCGTGTCAACTTCCCTCAACTTCCCTTCTCACATCTTCCATTATCCTTTTTCGTTTTTTATTTACACAAACATGATCTATCTGGTTCTTTGTAGTGTGATCCGATGAGACCCATGTAGCTTTGTGTATGTGTTTGTGTGGGGATATTGTGCTGCCTATAACCGATTTGTTGAGTGCACATAGATTTCCAAATTACTCACTATTCTCGTTTCTTTCTCATAATCCATGTAGTCCTATGATATCTTCATAACCGTTGCTGTCCACTCCGACTTTAGCGTTTACGTCTCCCATCAGGATGATCAGGACCTGAGCTATGATTGATTGTAGCCTCTCATAGAACTGATCTCTATCGTCATCGTTGCTACCATTGGTGTGTGCATAACATTGGATAATATTCATCGTGATTCCCTCCTTCTTTGCTTCTTTGCATGATGCTTTTATGATTGTGGATCCATGAAATTCCCATCCTGTTAGTGGATAACGAGCCTCTTTTGACAACTTCAGAACAACTCTCTTAGGGTGTGGCGCATTTTCCTCTTCATGACCGGAGTACAACAGCATCTCTCCCGTATCTGTCCTTTGCTGTCCAACTTGTGTTCAATGGGTTTCGCTGATTCGGAGAACTGTCAGGTCGTATTTCATCATTTCCGTTGCTATCTGGTTCTCCCGGTCTCCCGCATTGTCCGGACGTTCCATGTACCTATAAAAATTGTTGCTGTGGTTGTTGGAGCGGGCATCAGCCTCGTGACTTTCGAAGAATCTGGGCTTTCATCATGAGGCGTCATAATTCTTCCTTCAATTTGGAGGACAGAGTTTAAGTGGTTTAATTTGTTTATTCTGGTTAGTGCTTTTTAAACAAGGTTGTTTTCTACAGAATGGGGTTGCCGACCCCAAGTGGTCGTTTATTATCAATAATTACTTGGATGTAATTAGTTCATGATGAAACTATCCTGGAAATAAAGATCTTCAAGAAACACCATACCTATGGCTACTCATTATTAATTCAGTAGTGTATAATTCTTTATGTAATTTACAACTGTTATAAATTTATTTGATTTTCAATAGATCCAAAATCCCCAGGACCATATGATTTAAATCTCCCACATCAGATATCTTTATTAGAAGAAGAAGATGCAATATGTGTGGCTGACAGAGAAAACAAACGTATTGTATGCTACACAGCTGGTTTATATTCGACAACACCAGATAGTACCGGTGAATATCTATTTGAGTACAAGCAACCAGAGAAGAGACCAATCTATGGCGTTGCCATTGAACCGTCAAGTATGTTATAATCTCGAATCTTTTCTATGTGTTCGATAACTAAATCACTGGATATATTCCATTAACACAAATACTGTTAACGCTTTGTAAACTATTGAACTTGATGTTGACCAGTGACACTCTTCAACCGACGATAAATAACCTCATATAATGACTGAGAAAACTCGTATTGTTGTTAGTCTATAAAGTAACTATAAAGTTCGAGATTTCAAATATCAATACCCAGCAAATAACTAGCAAATCTATCATAATTATGATCCGAAAATTCTTTTCTTCCTCCTAATCTTCTCTAATCTCCTGATTATTACGCATCCTCATTTGGCATTCGAAATCTCGAATCACTTTATGTTGAAATCTTTTTTATCTCAAGTACACCACAGTATCAAAAAGAGTTTTATAATGTTCTCTTATCCACACTGTTAAATGCTTTTTCATAGTCAAGGAAATTGATGTATAGTGACGAATTTTAATCAATAAATTGTTCAACAATGATCCGTAGTGTCACAACTTGGTCAGTACATGATAGATCTTTATGGAATAAATTACATACGAAACATTAAAGTGGGGAGCACAAATAAATGAATAATTACAAGAATCACTTATACATCTAATAATGGTAGACGTTTTAGTGATCGGCAGTTTGATCAAGTCAGACCACACCAAGTTCTGACCAAGTCAAAATGCCAGGCGTTTAGGTGTGCAGGATAGTGGGTGCTCACTGCCGAAGAATCCCACACTAGGACGGAACGATTATCTAGTACTTCTAGGTTTTCAATGATGATCTAGCATCGATTGACTGAAGAATTCAACTATTAAAATGTTATTGATCATTCTATTTATGGACTATAACAAACATAGAACATCATCAATACTGACATAAGCAACTGTCTGAATTGCGAAAATACGTTTTCATTATTATAAATAACTATTTACTTACTTACTTACGCCTGTTACTCCCAATGGAGCGTAGACCGCCGGCCATCCATTCGTATATATACATATATCAACTATTTCCTTAAATAACATATTTGTTTCATCTTTTGATTGCTTATTTTCTTTAGCACGACTAATATTCGCTCTTGTTGGCTCTACATTTAATGAGGATAATTCAAAAGTGGAAATTATTGATTTCAATTCACAAGAGTTAATTGGTGAAATCAGAAATGAATGGAAAACAGTAAGTTACAATTTGAAGAAAAAGAAGAAAAGAAAACTAGACTATTAATTTTTATCGATGGTTTAGTTGAAATATACATTGTCCAGGAGTTGATACTGATATGCATTCGATCTATATATGAGCCTAACTGGCTACTGAAGTGAAAAGATTGAGAAAGGAAGTTCATGGATCATACCGAATCGGCCGTATATGTGGCCACTCACTATAGATATATAACCAAACAACCAATACCAAACGCCTCGTTCTTTAGAAATACATGTCATTTTTTCAATATTTGAATGTACTTGATCAGGATCAGCCTAAATAGGGAATGATTCCACTTGGTGTTGTTTACTTGTATCTTCCCATTGTTATTTAGGACTGCCATTGTTCATTCTCTTGTTGGCATATGTGCATCCTGTGAGGGCTGCCTCGCTATTGCCTGAAGTCACAAGCTTTATAATCAATTGCAGTCCTAAGAAACAATGGGAAGATACAAGTAAACAACACCATGTGAATTTAAACTTCACCCTATTGCATAAGCAGGTGGCCATCAGGACTCGGTAGCTGAGCGGATAACGCGATGGCGTTTGAAGCGAAAGGTACTGGGTTCGAGTCACAGAGTGAACATCAACTCTGAGATACAGGTAAATCCAGCTGACGAGTCCCAAATAGGACGAAACGCTCGTCCTGGATTCCACTGCTAGCTACTATCCATCTTTGCTTATAAAGCTTTTGACTTCAGGCAATAAGGAATGATTTGTTAGCAGTTTCTACAAATAACAGATGATTGAAGGTAATCGGGATGAAACCCTAAATCTAAATCTTATTTTATTTTGCAATTCTCATCAAAAAATTGTTATAAATTATTGCCCGGCTTTTTATCACGTGATTCATTTACCAATCGAAATACGACTCTTAGCATTATACCAGACCAATGATGTTCGACCGGTATGAGCAGCCGAGCGTCCTTATTGATCCTTTATCCGTCTAGCCCTTCCAGTTGAGTCCAGAACACTAATAACAGCTACTGTTTTGAGAATCATTTATCTTCAGCATACTTGGTTTATATGTCAACCAAACATTTTTATTTATTTATACACATAAATATTGTTACAAGGAGGTATCAGATACATATGCGCCACACAAATCTCATTCCATTAGCGTGAGGGCTGTGATACTGTCTAAGTGCCCAAACTCAAGCAGGTGGTTTTCTTAAGGGGCCACACCCGGAGCCTTTGACCTAAAGGTCTGATCTACAGGGCAGTGGAGCATCGTGAAGAGATGCAGTCCCATGGTAGCCGGTGACCAACGACAGATTCATACGCCATTCGTTCAATCAGGATACTGGAACTCATGTGCACCATTGTTTTGGAATCAGGGTTTTCCAACTCCTTTAGGTGAACTTTCCGTGTTAACCAACCCGGTTAAAGGGCCAGACATTCGCTTTTCGTCCTGTCTATTTTGTAAACAACAATAATGCCACGAGAAGGCAGTGAGTAGAACTTTCCTGTCAGAGGCTGTATACGCGTGGCCATGTGAGAGCATTTCGAGAGGGAGAGGCGACTCTCCCCACTCTCGGCCGTACCAGGGCATTTTGGGGGCCACAACACACCATAAAATGGGAAATAACATTTATACACAATAAAGCCAAGAAGTGGATGTGAACGTGGGAGACAGTGATTATTAAACTGAATATAATTTACGAACAGTAAATCGTATAATAATAGTTTATAAATCGAAATGAAGCTTATGATAAGAGGATTACAGATACATACAATCTAATCACTGGATAGTTATACAATAAGAATATATATAGAATAATAGTCAATTAAAAGATCCCGCAAGTTACACCTACTTTAATCTTCACTAGGATTTAACAGAAATATCTTTGATCTTGACTATATAGACCACATGTATCGATTCTTATGAATTACAGGCTATGTAATATTAAAAAGTGATCAAATCAAACAGAAAAAAATGATCTCTGATGATCCGTAGAAAAACGTTTGTGAGGATTATTTTTTAATTGCTCACTTATTGAAGGTTAATGTTACGTTCTTGATCTGTCTACCCACTTTCTTGCCGAAGATAACTTGTCTAATGTAGATTAAGACCTTGACGCAATAGGCTGACTAGCTTAATCTTGAGGCTAGTATGCATGAGTTCGAAGTGGGGTTAAATAGACGAAAACTATTCTATCCCTGATTGGTTGAGAAGCACGCGCGAGAGAGAAGATAAGACATCTGGAACACTACTCGATTTATTCCAAAATCCGATTTCCAGATTATTGTAAAGAGACACATGAATAAATAGATGCCTAACTCGACTACAACGTACAATAATTGGGAAAATACAATTATTTTTAAAACTGGGGGATTACAGTAAAAAATAGAGTACAAAAGGTTACGTCTAAATTACAATAGCTTTGGAACAGAAAAGGCTATGGCAGTGAATTATACATCAAACGAAAGCTTATGATCTGTAGAATAGACTAGGGGCGAAAGTAAATGTTACTATTATACAAGCTTTGAATTAAATGAAATAACGTCACCAAAAAATAGCTTCCATAGTTTGTTAAGGCTTCTCGTTTCTCTGTTCACATCAGTTAATCTTGTGAAATTGAGTATTTTTTCATCATCATATATTGATACTTTTATTGTAATCAATCGATAAGTAAGCACTCTGTTTAGTTAAAAGTTCATTATTTAAAAGTCTATTGGAACATTTCGTTATTTTCTTTTCAAGGGATTCGGTGATGTGCATTCTATAGCAACATGTCCATACAACCGAGGAACAACTTGTGTACTATTCTGTAATACAAATTTACCATCACAACTAAACCAACCGGTATCATCAAATCAAACTCAAAGAACTAAAAGCATATCTAAATATCAAGAAGATTTCAATGAAGAAGAACAACTTGAACGACATTTATGGCTTTATCATTTACGATTTAACTCTGAATACGATTATTAGATAATGGAGAATCATATTATCAATCTTAATATTGGAATAGTAATGATAGTCAACACAAATACATGGTTTAAACGAATTACTATTTTATGATCTTTTTTGTTGAAAATGTTCTGATTGGTCCTCATTGACCAATAGGAAACTGACAAACTAAACTATAGTTGATTATGTAATCTTTATGAGGAGGTTTTGTGGTCTAGCTTTAATTGATTCATGATCTCAACTATATAAAATTACTAAAATCTCCACAAAACCCTATTCTTATAATGATCATATGCTTACTAGTGACTAGCTCAATTAGGTATTTCCTGAAGTTCTAGTAAGAAGTAGTGACCAGTGGAGTTCAACTAGGTCTGTTAGTAGATATTAACTTACTGAAGACAATAGTGGATGGTTGCTCATTTTCGTGGATTGGTTGAAGTTAGACATTACCAGCGTTGGATGCCGGCTCAGTGGTCTAGTGGTTAAGGGCCTGCGCACGAGACTGGTAGATCCTGGGTTCGAACCTCACGAAGTGGGATCGTGAATGCGCACTGCCGACGAGTCCCAAAATAAGATTAAGCGACTGTCTAGTGCTTCCAGATTTTCCATGGTGGTCTGGATTCAATTGACTCATGATCACAACTATATATGATTATGTGATCTATTAGGATTTAAAATAGAACTACAAACGAGATTTAAATTTCACTGTTTTAGCTCCTTTCGTATGGTGATGATAAATCGTCTGATGGAACGCTTGAATTGGTTTCACATGCTCTCCCAATAACATCAATCTAAATCTTCACGATAAATTGAACACGAAAAGAAGGCGCGAAATATAGAAAGAACGCTTTACTTCAAGCTTAGTTTATGTACAGAAAATCGAGGGTATTTATAGGATTCCAGATGGCCTTGGGATTCTGGAAGGTTTTGTGAACTCTACCAAACATAGTAGCAGGATGAGTAATCATCCTATCAGAAGTGTGACACGTGACTCGATTTCTATTGAATGATGGGTTTCTTATCGAGGAATACTGTGAACCTCTCCAACAGGTACGGCTTTCTGATTTCGCATCCTGGATAAAATATTTTTGTAAGTGATGATCGTCATCAGGAAGACGAGTTAACAGTAAGAAAGTGTGAACAGCTTTTGAACTTAATTTCAATGCATCCAGTGGTAACACGATTTTCATACAATCAGATTCAAAGCAGTAGGGTGTAACGGGATGGGGATAAAATCATTATTATCAGTGTAAATATCTGGCAAAATATAAATCTTCATGTCTTTCTAAAGTTTAATCTAAAATTCATGAATAGATCAAAACATATGGAAACAGGAAAGCATTATGAAGATAAATATTGAGATATATGAATAAGAGACGATAAAGATATACAAAACATTTCACACTTAAAATAAACATCAGTAATATTGATACCATATTTCCGCTTTACCAATTTCAGACATTATTCAATCTAAGTTTATTCCAGTTGAAGGGGGTAGATTAGACATTCGAACCAACGAAGTAACCATTCATAACTATATCATTCGAAATTAAAACTGTTTAATGTTATGTAACAAAGAGACATCATGGTGTATCATCAATCATTGGTTTTTATCAAAACATTTAACCCCTTCAAATAGTAAAGTTTAATTAGTGGAATGATTGAACGTAACAAAAATTAGGTTTTCATGCATGCTAATTAAGAATAGTGATTTTTATCCAAAAAGTAAACTCAGTGTTATGAAATGGATAAATTGTGGCTAACAGTGAAGTCCTGAGGTTAAACACAGGGTATTAGGGAATGATGGTAAATCAGTTGATGATGTCATGAATCTTCATCGACTAAGATGGTTAGGCCACGTATTACATTATGCCTGAACACTGATTACTACGACGCACAATACTGACTAGTGTTGAAGATGGTTGGGAGAAGGTCAGAGGTGACCAAACCAAGACGCGGCATCAGCACTTGAAGTCACTAACTTCTGGTCTTAGCCACGTTGGTAGATGTGGACTACTTGTTTGGGGTCCGCGTGACCATCGTAACCAATAGTTGAAGACTGTGTGACATGGCTCAGAATCGATCACAATGGCGCAGGTGTATACACTCTTTGTCATCCTTTAAACCTTGAGATTAAAATTGCTTCATATCTTTCTTCCTGCACTATATCCCTTTATACAATTTTTCCATTATATATTACCACCATTAACTTAACTACTTGTATGAATTCGGTGTTCGTTTTGTTGTGCTAACGAGGTATGGCAACTTGGACCAATGCATAAATGTGCCTGGTCCTACGTTGTAGCTGACTGACTGAGTGAACGCGTTTCGTCCTACATTCGACGCGTCAGCTGAATATACACCTACATTCCAGTGTTAATCTTCACACTGAGACTTAAAACCAGTATCATTCTCTTCAAAACGCTAACTTGTGGTAAGACGGTTTTATTGAGGCAATCTGTACAGAATGAACGTTTATCAACAAAGACTGGTCAAAATTCAGTCCTTGATATCAACAATGGGATAACCTAGACCTGTGTTAATAATGATTAATTGTGGAGGTTCGTATCTCGCCATAAAGTGCTTTATACATGAAGAAGCGTGAATGGGGAGGGTTGGAGAAGAACAGTAGGAGAGGTGAATCGACGACCCAACAACACAAAATGCACCTACCTTTATTGAGAAAAATAGACAACAATCAGAAATAATACAACACTCAAGTGAAGAAAATCTTGGAATCGAGACCAGACTCAGATAGCATGAAGTTTTGACCCACTACAATATAAACTAATAATTGTTATCATACAATCTTGGAATTTAGTTCATTTTTTAATTGGTTGTTCGAATCTTCCCATTGATATTTTAGGACTGCAATTGATCAGTCACTTATTGAAATTGACTTATCTAACATTAACATATATTTCATTACTTAAAACAAGCAATTCATATAATTAAATCTATGCTACCAGCTTTTCAAATACAATCTTCCTATTAAAAGGGATTTTGTTCCCTTTACTAAGTAACCATCGTCTAATCTCAGCATTGTTCGTTTGGTGGTCCCAATATAGGCGAGAAATGCTTTTAAGTCGCAAATGCAATCTATGAATACCCCCTAATTTTGAAGCCAACATCTAACAGATATAATGTAGAACAGAATGAGCTGATGCTCAGTATAGTCATCCTTTGACTGGGATCATATATATAGGTATAGATCACTAACAAATTGTAATATGAAACTGGTTAGTTACCATTGCTTCAGCGACTGATTGAAATGTACCTGACGTTAGAATTGAATGTTTATCTTCAATAGGCAATTTGTAAAATAAAGTATACTATTACACAAACTTTAGTTGGTATTTCAACCCGTTCTTCGTTATTCTGTATTTTTATCGATTACCATATACTCTAGATTAACTCCGCCTGTAGCTCCTCTGGGGGTTACTGCCGGTCCCAAGCCCGGGTAAAGGAGGAGGGTTGGGCATGGGGTTAGCGACCCCATCCCGTAGAAAATCAACTCGCTAAAAAAACGCTAACCAGAAAAAATCTTTCAAACTCTCCCTGGGAGTAGAAGGAATAATTATGACGTCTCATGATGAAAACCGAGTTCCTTCGGAAGTCATGAGGCCGATGCACCTTCTTACAACCAGAGCGACAATTTTTATAGGTACATAAAAATGTCCGAACAATGTGGGAGACCGGAAGAGTTTTCCAAATTGCTACAGAAATGAGAAAATACAACCTGGAGGTTCTTGGAATCAGCGAAACACATTGGATGCAGGTTGGACAACAACGACTGTCTTCAGGAGAACTTCTGTTATACTCCGGTCATGAAGAAGAAAATGCCCCACATACACAAGGAGTTGCATTGATGCTGTCCAGAAAAGCACAAAATGCACTTATTGGATGGGAACCTCATGGACCAAGGATCATCAAAGCCTCCTTCAAAACAAAGAGAGAGGCCATTACAATGAACGTCATACAATGCTATGCGCCTACCAATGACTACGATGAAGACGCTAAAGACCAATTCTACGATAGGCTGCAGTCGATCGTCGAGAAGTGCCCAACCAAGGACCTGATAATTCTGATGGGAGATTTCAATGCTAAGGTTGGAATGGACAACACTGGATACGAAGACGTCATGGGACAACATGGACTGGGAGGAAGGAACGAAAATGGTGAGAGATTTGCAAACCTATGTGCCTTCAATAAACTGGTCATAGGTGGCACCATATTCCCACACAAAAACATACACAAAGCCACTTGGATTTCACCGGATCACACTACACAGAATCAAATCGACCATATCTGCATCAACAAAAAGTTCAGGAGGACGATGGAGGATGTGAGAACCAGAAGAGGAGCTGATATAGCATCCGATCATCATTTGCTGGTCGCCAAGATGAAACTAAAACTCAAGAAGCAGTGGACAACGGCTCGGACAACATCACAAAAGTTTAATACGGCCTTTCTTCGAGATGCTAACAAACTCAACAAATTCAACATAGCCCTCAGCAACAGGTTCGAGGCCTTTCATGACCTACTCAATGGAGAGGGGACTACCATGGAGAGCAACTGGAAAGGTATCAAGGAGGCAATCGTTTCAACGTGTCAAGAGGTTCTGGGCCAAAAGAAGCACCATCACAAGGAATGGATCACTGTTGGTACACTGGATAAGATTGAAGCAAGGAGGAACAAGAAGGCAGCAATCAACACCAGTCGAACCAGAGCGGAAAAAGCCAAGGCACAAGCCGAATACACAGAGGCAAACAAGCAAGTGAAGAGGAGCATCAGAACCGACAAACGTAAATATGTTGAAGATTTAGCAACGACAGCGGAAAAGGCTGCAAGAGAAGGAAACATGAGACAATTGTATGATACAACAAAGAAACTTGCTGGAAATTACCGTAAACCAGAAAGACCAGTGAAAAGCAAGGAAGGCAAAGTAATCACCGACATTGAAGAACAACGAAACAGGTGGGTAGAACACTTCAAAGAACTCTTGAATCGACCAGCCCCACTGAACCCACCTAACATCGAAGCAGCACCCACGGACCTCCCAATCGATATTGGCCCACCAACAATTGAAGAGATCAGCTTGGCCATTAGACAAGTCAAGAGTGACAAAGCAGCGGGACCAGACAACAACCCGGCAGAGGCACTGAAAGCAAATGTAACAGCAACTGCCAAGATACTCCATATCCTCTTCAGTAAGATTTGGGACAAAGAACAAGTACCAACAGACTGGAAAAAAGGACTTCTGATCAAGATACCAAAGAAAGGCGATCTGAGCAAGTGCGACAACTATAGGGGCATCACTCTCCTCTCAATACCAGGAAAAGTCTTCAACCGAGTATTGCTAAACAGGATGAAGGATTCCGTGGACGCCCAACTTCGAGATCAACAAGCTGGATTTCGTAAGGATAGATCGTGCACAGATCAAATCGCAACTCTGCGGATCATTGTGGAACAATCAATCGAATGGAATTCATCACTCTACATCAACTTTATCGACTACGAGAAGGCATTTGATAGCGTGGACAGGACGACACTATGGAAGCTTCTTCGACACTACGGTGTGCCTGAGAAGATAGTAAATATCATACGGAACTCCTATGATTGACTAAACTGCCAAATCGTCCACGGAGGACAACTCACCGACTCGTTTCAAGTAAAGACCGGTGTTAGGCAAGGTTGCTTACTCTCACCCTTTCTCTTTCTCCTGGTGATCGACTGGATCATGAAGACGTCAACATCTGGAGGAAATCACGGGATACAGTGGACAGGCAGGATGCAGCTTGACTATTTAGACTTCGCGGATGATCTGGCTCTTTTATCACAAACGCAACAACAAATGCAGGAGAAAACGACCAGTGTAGCAGCAGCCTCAGCAGCAGTAGGTCTCAATAGAAACAAAGGGAAAAGCAAGACTCTCCGATACAACACAATATGCACCAATCAAATTACACTTGACGGAGAAGCTTTGGAGGATGTGGAAACCCTTACATATCTGGGCAGCATCATTGATGAACACGGTGGATCAGATGCAGATGTGAGGGCGAGGATCGGCAAAGCAAGAGCAGCATACCTACAACTGAAAAGCATCTGGAGCTGAAAACAATTGTCAACCAACACCAAGGTTAGAATTTTCAATACAAATGTCAAGATAGTTCTTCTGTATGGGGCGGAGACGTGGAGAACTATGAAAGCCATTATCCAGAAGATACAAGTGTTCATCAACAGCTGTCTACGCAAAATACTTCGGATCCGATGGCCAGACACTATCAGCAACAAGTTACTGTGGGAGACAACAAACCAGATTCCAGCAGAGGAAGAAATCAGGAAGAGGCGCTGGAAGTGGATTGGGCACACCTTGAGGAAATCAGCTAATTGCGTCACAACACAAGCCCTCACATGGAATCCTGAAGGTCAACGGAGAAGAGGAAGACCAAAGAACACATTACGCCGAGAAATAGAGACAGACATGAGAAGAATGAACAAGAACTGGATAGAACTAGAAAAGGAAGCCCAGGACAGAGTGGGTTGGAGAAAGCTGGTCGGCGGTCTATGCTCCATTGGGAGTAACAGGCGTAAGTAAGTAAGTATATACTCTAGATTGTCTTTGAAAGATATACACTTCGTTCAAAGTTACTGTGTTGTTTAGTAAAACAAAAATGCCATAGTAGTTGAGCAACACAGGTTATTTACACTCACAATTGATCACTAATAGTACTAACAAGAATTCGTAATTGAGTACGCAAAGACAATTCTACAAGTAGCACCATATGCCTAGGTATGCTTCTTATAATGATTCATCAACAGGACGTGTGAAATAATTCAATTAGTAAATCAAATTAATATATCATGGTATCACATTTAGGGATATTATGATTGTGGCTTGTCGGACGATACACATCTCTAGTAAGATTGAGTTCGGTCAACACTGTTCAGTTACTTAATAGTAAATCAGTCAGTCAGCTACAACGTAGGACCAGGCACATATATGCATCGGTCCAAGTTGCCATACATTATTAGCACAACAAGATGAACACCAAATTCATAGAAGTAATTACTTCAATAGTAGTAGTACATAAAAGAAAGATTGCATATAAGGAGAAAGAATAAGTACGTAGAAAGAAAAATATAGAGCAATTTTAATCTCACAGTTTAAGAGAAAATAAAGAGTGTATACACCTACGTCATGGTGATCAATTCTGAGTCATGTCACCCACAGTCTCCAACTATTGGTTATGACAGTCACACGGACCCCAACCAAGTAGTCTACATCTGCCAACATGGGCTCAGGGAAGTGCTACTCACTGCCTTCTCACAGTGGCATTACTGATGTTTACGAAATAGACAGGACAAAAATCGAATGTCCAACGCTTTAATCGGGTTGGTGGACACAATAAGTTTACCTAGGGGAGTTGGAAAACGATCATTCCAAAACAATAGTACACATGAGTTCCAGTATCTTGATGGAACAAATGGCGTATGAATCAATTGTTGGTCACCGGCTACCATGAGACTGCATCTCTTCATGATGCTTCACTGCCCCTGTGAATCAGATCTTTAAGTCAGAGACTCGGACAGTGGCCTCCTAAGAAAACTACCTGCTTCAGTTTGGGCACCCGAGGAGTATCACAGCTCTCACACAAATCAAATGACTTATGTGGGGCAAATGTATTTGGTGCCCCCTTGGTACCAATATTTATGTGTTCAAATCAATAAAATAGAACATCAATAGGAAGATTAAGATATATATATACATATCATTATTAAAACAAAAATAAATCAATAAAAAAATAATTACAATTTAATTCTTATTTAAAATAGTTTTTTTTTATCCGGTGATAAAATATCATTTGTATAAGTTTCTTGTTTAAGTAATATATCAGTTACATTATTTAAACAAGTTTGTAATGATTTTGTTTGTTCATTAGATTCAGTAAGAATAGTAATATTATCACTATTACTATTATTATTATTATTATTTGACTGTTGATGAATCGACATAATCATTGAATGAATTTGTACCAATAATTCTGGACATCCATAAATAGTTGCTGCTAAACGAAGTCGATTTAATTCCTGTAAAGAAAATCAAAAAAAAAAGAAATCAGATTGAATGATGAACATTTAAAATATTCATAACAGTTATATACGTTTATTTATTTAAGCACATAAATATTGGTACAAAGGGGTACCAGATATATATATATATATATATGCGACATACAAATCTCATTTGATTTGTGTGAGGGATGTGATACTGCCCAGGTACCAAAATTCAAGCAGGTGGTTTTCTTAAGGAGACACACTCGGAGTCATTGACTTATAGGTCTCATCCAAAAGGCAGTGAAGCATCGTAAGAAGATGCAGTCCCATGGTAGCTTGTGACTAACGATTGATTCATACACCATTTGTTCTCTTAGGATACTAGAGCCCATGTGAACCATTAGTTTGGAATCAGAGTTTTCCAACTCCCCTAGGTGAACTTTCCGTGTCCACCAACTCGATTAAAGCGTTGGACATTTGCTTTTCGTCCTGTCTATTTCGTAAACATCAGTTATGCCACTGTAAGAAGGCAGTGAGTAGGATTTCCCTGGCAGAGGCTATATACACGTGGCCATGTGAGAGAATTTGGAGAGGGAGAGTTAACTCTTCCCACTCTCAGCCGTACCATGGCATTTGGGGCCACGTAAAACTGTGGATGTTGATACTGTTAATTATTTTAAATTTCACACCAAGGAATGACACGGATTAAACAACCACTGAAAACAAAAAAGAACTGAACTGTTGTTTCATCTAAGTATTGGACTTCTCACTAGTGTGCACATACACAATTTCACGAAGAATGCCATTCAGGCTATTTGGATCTTGTGATGAGCATTGCGCTATCATCCAGTAGTGCGGTACGGGAGGAGGGCGTTAGAAAAGGTTGGTCCTTAAAATATTACACCTCACCTCGCCCCACAGATTTCCACCTCCGGAGGTAAGGCTTTTTGAAGCACGAAGCTAGCACATAGAAAACTTCCCATAGAAACGTCGTGTGTGACCAACCTCAAGCGGTTGTCTCGTGTGCTCTTCGATTACATTCCCAGGTCACTACAAGAGCTACTAATTCAGTTTCCTTTTCATTTATTTATTTGAACGCATAAATATTGGTACAAGGGGACACCAGATATATATGCGCCACACGAAAAATTGTCATTGCATTTAATTGTGTCAGGGCTATGATACTGCCCGGGTGCCCAGACCGAAGCAGTTTCCTTTTCAAGTCCCCAAAAAGTGCTCTTCCGCGGTATGGGAAGCCAGAAAGTAACAACCGCACTCATAACTCTCCTTAACAGCATTTAAGGTCCTCTAACTGACCACTAGATTCCTAGGTTACAATAGCCATGCACAAGTAATGAATATTAACATTGAATATATACAACCAGCCGCCATCTCTCCCATGTCTACAATTAATATTAAGCACACTCAATCGGCTTTTGATAAGATATTGTTTTTGATACCCAGGTTTTAGTCAACAAACTTTAAATAGGTCTGCAGAAACTAATGTAATTAGAGTCGCTTTGATGTACATTGATGTCATGACAAAATAAAATGCCCACAATTCAGTTTGCATTTATTTTATACCCTCCAAAAGATTCGTTTTACCATCGTTTCCGTTGTCCAGAATAACCATTGACGTCTTCCCACACGTCGAATTCTCCCACTACCTTGTCTCAACTTCTTTTTGTCCATATGCCCACAATCGACCTTTTCACATAGCTATTTCGCTAAATAAGCAAGCAAATTGGCGTGCATTTAGATGGACGACGAATAAAGAAATTGCATATATTCCATCAACTACCCTTTATATACTTCATGATTCTCCCAAATTTGTTGTTATTTAAATTGCACTCTGGTTTCCTTTCTGTTCTCTTTAATTCAATCTTATGCTTGCAGGCATTCCGCGCCCGTTTGCTGCTATATACTGCTTAAATCTGTCAACATAAGTAGCATACACTACACTCGTCCTCCCTTTAAGCAACCGCTCACCACTTTCCTCTTCGTCACAATATATGCCCCGTTCCTAGGTGCGCTAACCTCCGTAACCGTTTCGACATGTTGAGCCATCTAAATTATATGTCCTCCCAGCACTCGGAATATCCCTTGCGTTCTCCCCGGCGACAGGGACTGCTACACCAACCCCTCCACTCCTAATTACCATACTTGGTGTATCATTCTTGAATCAAACTTCACCAACTAACTACTTCTCTCCAGGCCCTGCAACTGTGTCCTCAGAACTTCAACCTCTACACTACTACTACTAATACTCATGAACCCCATTTTTATATATAAACTTTAAAAAACTTGAAAAGAAACACGTTGTATGCCTAGTAATAATAATAACAATGATAGTTGTAAGGATGGCTCGTTGGCAAACTCAAGGAAGCCTCGAGAAGCCTAGAAAGAGCCAAAGACATTCCATACAATCATTACTAGGGGAACATTCTAGAATGTCGACGTGTAGCTTCCCTATTGGATGAATAAGAATGACCCTCTATGTGTCTATTGGCTGTCCAAAATGATGATTTACTTTCAGCTAAAAAACTATGAATACATGAGATTTTTGTACTATATTTGACACTGTTTTGAGGAATAAAATTCCTACTTACTAGTCTTCTGTCTTCTCTCTTGCGACCTTGCGGATTCGATCGTTCAAGAAGTCTAGTAGTACGCGGCATAACAAGAATCAAAGCTCTAGATATAACAATAGTACTACTAATAATAGTAGTATTGAAGTATTAATAAACACGTAACAACAAATTTCACAGATTGAATTAAATTGAGTAGTATTTAGAACTATCATGTATTTTCTCAGTTGTAAACTGTATGATGGTTATACAATACTCAATTAACCTTAATCAAATTTAAAATCCTGTGCTTAGTTCACAACAATTATACCTAATTAATCATTACCAACAAATAGGCTGATCAATTTCATTTCATTATTTTTCAAAAGATTACGCAATTAATTAAAAACAACGAATTTACTTACTTTATATAGTAATGCAGATTTATCCGGTAGACGCCGACTTAATCGAAGCACTTTATTAATATCCATAAGCATTGCTGACTGTGATGCCCAAGAAACATAACGTGAACCATCTTTATTGAAAAGGAAAAAAATAGTTAAAACAAACCTCTAATCATTATTATCATTAAAAATTAAATAAACTGTTAAATAAGACAAATAGGTGATAGAAATGAAGGTTAGATTAGGAGTGTTGAGGAGATCTAGAGTATTCCTCGAAAAAAGCCCAGAGGGGTCCTGAAAACTCTGGGAAATATTTTACTCAGTCGACATTGAACAGAAGTCTTTCATAAACATCTAGAAAGTGACGAGTCACGTGTCATATCTCTGATTGGATGATTACTTATCCCGCTACTATGTTTGGTAGGATTCCAGAACCTTTCAGAGTCCCAAGGCCATCTGAAATGCTATAAATATCCTCGATCTTCTGTATATAAATTAAGCTTGGAGTAAAGCGTTCCTTCTATATTTCGCTTTTTTTCTCTCGTGTTCAATTTGTCGTGAAGATTTGGCCTGTTGTTATTGGAAGAGCTTAGGAAACCAATTCAAGCGTTCAGTCATAAGATTGATGAAGGAGCTAGGATGAATTCAAGTTCTTCAATGTTTTGTTGGTAAATGTCAATGTCTTTCCTTTGAAGATAACTGAAATAACACGTTTTTCTAAACCATAGTTGTATAAGGAGGGTTGTTTATGGCGATGATAGAATTTCCATAGTTTTAAATTACCAACTGATTTTAGTTAGACATCACCATTAAAAAACTGGGAAACACTGGACAGCTGTTTCATCTTAGTATGAGACTACTCAACAGTCCTCACCCTCAACTCCGCATCCGAGAATTTCGGACGTACTCTACTTAGAACTTCCATACTACGATTAAACGCCCGTCTAATGCTATCAGGTTTCTGGCGGCTGTTTAACTTGGATCGACTTTTTTCTGAGTCTCTGCTTTTAGAGATTGTTAAAACGTGATGTATATCAGTTGCTGTATTTTCAAGAGAGCAATAAATCCCATTGTAATAAAATAGTCTTTACCATTCGTAATCGGAAATTGCTGTAGGTCCAACTGAACCTCAATTCAAAGAAGTTTCCAGAGGTTTAACATTAAGCGAGTCAAAAAATCACTCTTTTAAATCGAGTTGCATAGACTAGTTTTCAGGATGTCAAAAAAGCAAATTGTGTACAGATCTAATATGGACACCGGTTACAATTCAGATGAACTGTAGTGGCTGGTACTATGTCAAGCCCATATAGGTTATTCTAGCCTCTGGACAGATCAATCTATTTATTTATCTCAAGCCACATTTTTACCCTGTCACTTATTCGCCTATCAACCTTGACCGTTATTATGTAAGCGTATGTGTGTGCATTTTTTATCGTACTCATCACATATCTGTAACTTATTTTTGTCTGACTATAAATATCGATTCACGCTTGACGAAATTGAGTTGGTTCATTCGCTTTCTCTGCTGTGCATCCTTTCGCTGCGATTCTCTGATTATCTGTTCAGATCAACAATTGTGTAAAATATACATATTCAAAACTTGATTCTCGTATTTGACTTATTTTAATTCCTTTATTCACTTACGCGAGTTAGTCGATAATCATATAAGAGGATTGGCGATAATAAGCAGCAAATGATCTACCTGAAGTTAGATATCGGGCCACTAAAGAACCTAGTGGATAGTATATGTAGGTGTTATAGCAACCCAGTTCAATGAGTTTTGCGAGTATTTAGACAATTGATTTGTACAATAGATATATATATATATGATTATTAGTCAACTTCTAGCTTATCCACCAATCAATAATTGTCCACATTCATATCACACAAATCTGATTAGCCGTTGCATAATACAGATTGAGAGAAAAACAAGACAGAGGCATGATTAAAAAAATAACAATTTAATTGCATACCAATTTTGTAACTTAAATGATCCGGTGTTCGAACAGGAAATGGTGAAGTTTCATTTTTATCATCGTATAGTTGAGAACCGGCAAAATCTGTAACAGGTGCTAAATGACTAAAATTACCAAGCCAAGGTAAACCAGTACATTCTGAAATAAAAACAAAAAAACAAACCCATTGGGAAAGGAAACAGTTTTAAAAAAAGAAGATCAATCGATGAATTGTTGAGGGGATATACACATTCGTTATTTCATATATTGGTTTAAGGTGATTTTTGTCTGGTCAACTTTCAAAGCGTTTTCGCGATTTATATTGTATCAAGTTGTTTGATTCATGTTGGATTTTCCTTAACTCCGCCGGTAGCTCCTCCGAGGGTTACTGCCGGTCCCAAGCCCGGGTAAAGGAGGAGAGTTAGGCATAGGGTTAGCGACCCCATCCCGTAGAAAATCAACTCGCCAAAAAAACGCTAACCAGAAAAAATCATTCAAACCTTTCAAACTCTGCCCTGGAAGTAGAAGGAATAATTATGACGTCTCATGATGAAAGCCGAGTTACTTCGGAAGTCATGAGGCCGATGCACCTTCTAACAACCAGAGCGACAATTCTTATAGGTACATGGAATGTCTGGACAATGTGGGAGACCGGAAGAGCATGGATTTTCCTTATAATTATTATTTCATTATGATTCCTCATTCAGTGACAATCGTTTAGTTTGATAATATTCTGTAATATATATGACTGAACTGAGGTAGAGATTGGAGGTAGTCGACAAGAAGTCCTACTTGACCTAGGTTTTGTACTATTTGAGATAAGGTGCCAAGATGTGCTTGTAATTCTGAGGGAACTAGCGCTTCCTGATGGATTCGACCCCGTATCACCCAGCTTTACAGTCACAGACGTTACTACTGAGCTCTTTGGGCCACGACTGATCTTCTGTTGGATGTATTTAAAATTGATTGAGTACTGAGTGGTGACTAATTTATTCATTCATTCATATGGCTAAATAATATTTTAGCGGATCTCAGTTCGTAACGAAAACCATAATTCTAATTTCTCACACTAATTTATAACCCTCTTTAGACCGTAGTAGGTTATTGAATTTTCTGAAGGTCACTTTGGTCGTCCGTGAATTACGGTCTCAACCTTCATGTATTCAAATTCCTGCTTGAAATTCAGATGTAGAAAACTTTTGAGGACTGTAAAAAGGTTAAAAAGTCGATCAATGTCGAAGAGTTCAAATATATTAGACGTATCAAAATATTATCAAATTATTTGGACTAAAGATCAGAGGGGGTTTTGTGGAGAATTTAGTATTTTCATAGTTGAAATCATGAGTCAATTGAAGCTAGACCACCATGGAAAGCATGGAAGTACTGGACGGCCGTTTCGTTCTATTATGGGACTCCTCAGCAGTGCGCATCCACGATCCCGCACTTACGAGACTCGAACCCAGGACCTACTAGTTTCGAGCCATAGCCCTTAACCGATAGACCACTGAGCCGGCATCCAACGGTGTTAATGTCTAACTTCAACCAATCCACGATTTTGAGCAACCGTTCACCAATTATCTTCAGTGATTAGATTAAAACAAAGAATAACCAATTGAATTATACCTGGGGAAAATTAAAAGATTATACACCAGCTGAAATTATTTACTAAAAATACCACCCCACCCTTTTAATAACAACAACAAACCTCGTTCAAATACTGACAACATTAAAATGGATTGTTTCATATCAATATGATGCAAATAACCATGACTCCAAAGAGTATGATTCGGGGAATTTTTACCAGACTGTTGTTGTTGTTGTTGAAGATTACGTTTAGATGAATTGTGTGGATCTAACACTGAAATTGTACTTGAATTATTCGACTGAATTGATTGATTATTCATTACAATATAAATATTACACATGGCAACAGTTTTTGTATTTTGTAATGATCGTAAAAGTAAGTGGAGAAGATCAGGATTAGATGGATCTATTAAAATCAATATTGTGTAAATGATAAGAGACAATAATTTTAGGATAATAATGATAGCAATAGTAAAAGTGGTAATAATAATGAAACAATTATGTATTTCTGATACTATGGCAAGACTATACTACACGGACGACCTTCAGCGACTTTGGAAATGACCTTGAAAACAACCAGTCAGGATACAGCTAAGTGCAGAAAAATATCAAAATCACAGAGATTTAAGAACATTGATACGATCAATGAATCTGAAAACTTCCAAACTCTAGAACTTCTAGACCTTAAATCTTTACAGTACTGTCAACACTGAATTATATCTTCTAGAGCTGAAGCAGTCGTGACTTGGGTTCCGATAATCCATTTAAACATTAGAACCATTATTTTCTCGAGTGACAGATATGATTCAGCAAAGAATATAGCATGTTTTATAGATTTCTTTGACCCACATAATTCGCAGCGTAAAATAATATCGTCCCTCGAGTCTTCACTCTCCAGACATCTCATTTCCTGACCATAATCAAATAAAACACTGTTTCTCAGAAGACGAATAGCCTGCAAGTGTTGTACTATTGAGTCGTCTTCTAATTCATTTTAAACGGCACAGGTACATCCATTTTTTTGTCTTCTCTCAGATTCTAAATTCGTGTCGTATATTCGATGCCTAATATTTCTTATTACCACTAATATAGTTACTAACTCTATTATTCTGGGATTTGATCGAACAATGTCATCTCTCAATTTTAGCAGGGTATAACAACTTCAACTGATGTATATACGTACCACATTCTACATTGCAAGTGACTGACTGATTGAAAATGATCAGTTTATTTGAAATTATCAGGTCTAACACTAGTATTGATACGAGTCATAATAATAATGACTAACCAAAATAAAATATAAACGACTGTTTAATAAGAGTTTTCGCCTCAGTAAATCTACGATTATTATACACTTAGTATCTTAAATGAGATAATATCCACTACCGCCATACACCGCCACTGAATGTCACTTAAAAGTACTTAGAAAAACCCAATTGAGTAAAACCTGAGGAAGAATTTTTACAAATGACTGATATCGGAAATACTGTTTCAATTTTAGTAGTAGTATTAGTATCAATGATCTCTATACCCCTTCCTTATAAAGGGTAATACACTGAAACTGTACTTGTATTTAGCAGGAGTGTTACCTATAAACAAGTGGATTTGGAATCCAGAAACTTTTTAATCTCGATCTAAAAGAGTGAATCAACCGATCATATTTGAGTTCAACGCCAACCACTTAAGACTTATTTAGTCCCAGACTAGTTATTACATTGAACCATTTTATTTAACTACCAATTATGAAATTGCACAAGTTACATAAACATAACTAACCCTTGATACTGGATTTGTTTTGTTGTCCCTGTCACTGTTCAGTATGTATATATTTATTGTTCTCTTTGTAATTAACTTTATTATGTTGCATCTTTTGTACTAATTGTATTCATTTACATTATAGGAACAGATTATAATTGCTGACTATATATACATAGTTACCTGCTTTGACTTTGGCAGTATAGTGGACTTATTCAAGACATTCATTAGTAGGCAAAAGTTAAATCCTAAAATTATTATTATCACTTGTACTACACACGAGTAAAGTATCCAATAATACTAAACTATAGAAGTAAGCATAATCGAGCATGAGATTTGCACATTCTGCTCCCAAATGCCCTGGTACGGCCAAAAGTGAGGACAGTACAATCTCCCCCTCGAAATGCTCACACATGGCCACGCGTTTATAGCCTCTGTTAGGAAAGTCCTACTGACTGACATTACGGTTGTTTACGAAATTGAGAGGATGAAAAGCGAATGTCCGACGCTTTAACCGGGTTGGTGGACACGGTGCCTCCACCTAAGGGAGTTGGAAAGCCCTGATGACTTGATTGTGTATATATTAGAATTCCCGATTTAGGGTGTGTTGTGGTCTAATAATTCATGTATGTAAAGTTATGAGTAAGTTTGAGTTATGATGAATAACTACTTGCCAATTTCATCTTTTGATTGGTCACTTACATATTGAAGGAGCTGAATGGACCAACAGAAGTTAAGATGTCCGGTTACTGCATTTTATTGGCAAAATGGAAAACCACTTGACTGATTGACATAAGCGAATCCGTAATTAGTGGACTCTATAATCAAGTGACCCGATTAAACGGACATATAAGACTGTGATAAAAAATGGATACAACTTTAACACAACCCAGTGATGTTAAATATAAATATTAAAATGATAAATCACCTGTTCGACTAACCACTGTAAAACGTCCATTTACAGGTGGATTATTTAAATCACTGAGATTAAGGAAACCGAAAATGTCCACACATAGTGAATTTTTTGCCAAATCATTCAATCTATCAATAATAAAAATATGTAAACACAGTAATATATTAAATTACAATATCAACCCTTGAATAAACACACCTTATCAGTCTAGGTGAGTGACTGTAGTAAGAAAACTTTAACATTGACACATAATACCTGTTGAACTTTGTTAAAAATAATATTTTATTATTCAAGGTAAAATATTTGACAACTTCGAGTCATATTGTTTATGTGACGATAAGCGATACTATTGAACACCACAAATAAGAATTAGGTGTAGGAGAGGTTCGAATCTATGACATACTACTGATTGAAAACTGAATGTTTCAACCATCACTCGTCCCATAAACTGGTTTAAAACCTTTAAGTAAAAGAGCCAATATAGTCATATTTCTACATACATTCCCCAAATCAAGAGAATATCACTGATTTATCTAAAAATACCTAGGTCAGTCAGTCAACTACAATGTAGGACCAGGCACATA
This sequence comes from Schistosoma rodhaini, assembly GCA_944470415.2. Lineage (NCBI taxonomy): Eukaryota > Metazoa > Platyhelminthes > Trematoda > Strigeidida > Schistosomatidae > Schistosoma > Schistosoma rodhaini. The sequence continues at coordinate 12,979,928 of OX104042.1, read as the reverse complement.
TGCATCCGTCCAAGTTGCCATACCTCATTAGCACAACAAGATGAACACCAAATTCATAGAAGTAAATTCAATGGTGGTAACATATAAAAGAAAGATTGCATATAAGGATATTGTACAGGGAGAAAGAATTAGTTCGTAGAAAGAAAAATATAAAGCAATTTTAATCTCACAGTTTAAGGGAAGATAGGAAGTGTATACACCTACGCCATTGTGATCGATTCTGAGCCATGTCACCCAGAGTCTCCAACCATTGGTTACGATAGTCACGCGGACCCCAACCAAGTGGTCTGCATCCACCAACATGACTCAGATTAGAAGTTAGTGACTTCAAGGACTGATGCCACATTTTAGTTTGGCCGCCCCTAACAATCTTCCAACCCTCCCCAACACTAATCAGCATAGCGCGTCGTGGTAATCAGTGTTCAGGCATAATGTAACACGTGGCCCAACCATCTCAGTCGATGAACATTCATGACCTCATCAATTGATTTATAATCATTTTCTAATACCCTGCATCTAACCTCACTATTGCTACTTACCCAGTGATCCCAGCAGATACGAGCAATATTTCTAAGACATCTGTGGTCAAATAATAGTAGCTTACGTGTATCTTCTACTATTAATGGCCACGTTTCTCAGCCGTAAAGTAGAACAGAACGAACTGCTGCGCAGTATACTCGTCCTTTAATTGATAGACGGATACCTCGTCTTCGTCATGGGTGACGTAAGTTGGCAAAAGCCAAACTAGCTTTTTGAATCCGTGCAGAGATTTCGTCAGACACCAACCCATTAGGGCTGATCAGACTTCCAAGACAAGTGAAGTTGTCGACGCGTTCGACTACTTCACTCTCTATCCTTAGTTCAGGTGCTGACGCAGGCCAGTCCTGGAGCAACAACTTGCATTTAGAGGGGGAGTAACGCATCCCAAACATTCTGGCATCGTTGCTTAGTGATACCTAAATAACCACACTGGTGAATTACTTGTTATGCATACATTATTTATCCATTTAACCAATTATTTTATTCATCTAATCACATTATCAATATCTTTCGTATGAATAATCTAAACAAATACTGATATCAGTATTACATCGTACAATAATTGCAGCCTCTGGATTAACAAGTAATGTATTATTCTTAAATAGCGATTCAGTCATTAATTTAAAACTATAGACATCATTGTAATTTTGTTTAAATCACTGACTACAGTTAGGCAACCATTGAAAACCTGGAAGCAATGGACACCTATTTAGTCTTAGTATGAGACTCTTAAACAGTGGCCATCCAAAACCCTTCCACTGAGGAACGGACCCAAGAACTTCGGTATCCTCGTGCAAACACTTAGCCTCTAAACCTCTCCAGTTAGTCTGCGATATTGCGCGACCAGCTTCCATTATCTTTGGTGAATACCTTAATTAAATCCAATACTATCGTGAATGTGCATTAACGAAGAATCCCAGCTATTCAGTGTTTTAAGGTTCTCAACAGTTGTCTAGCTGAGATTAGCTCGTGATTTTAACGAGATTCAACAATCTCCACAACTTTAATAAGTGATAATCATTCTAATTATATATGACGTGAAAAAGATAAATTAAAAACAGTTACCTACCCAGTGAATGAATGAACACCTGGAGATGGTAATAAAACTGCCATACTTCGAAGACGTCCACAATTGATAATTACATTTGGAATTACTTGATTCAGTTGACAATGTTCAATAATATGTTTCGCTAAGTTATCTATATATAATTCAACAGTATATGCTATTTATAGAAAATAAAAGTGAATAATGTTGAACAACTGAATGAAGAACAAACTTTCAGCACTTGAAATGTATTTGCTAGCTTCGAAAATTATTGATTTCAATTGAAATTGATTATACAACTCCATTAGATCGTTAGATAACTAAAACAAACAAAAAACACCCAGAGAATCCTGATCATATCAGTAACTATGAATGAAGTGAAAAGATAAGTTATATGCATATAAACATTGAGGCGCTAATTCAATTCAGTGGTGTATAAAAAATATTATAAACAAAACGGAAATAAAATTACCACAGAAATTATGTTGAATGATTAGATCGGGTCATGTGTGTATGAGATCGATAGCATTCGATCAGCACTAAGAAGGACTTGACACGCATGACATTGACCACCACCCAGTGATCAATCAATTGTGATTACATCTCACTCTAACAGGAGATCGGTCGCGGCCCGAATAGCTCAGTGGTAACGTCTCTGACTGTGAAGCTGAGTGACACGGGATCGAATCCGTCAGGGAGCACCAGTTCCCTCAAGATTACAGATACACCTTGCTGACGAGTGCCAAGTAGCACGAAACCCGGGTCCAGGGTTTCCTGTTGACCACCTCCAACCACCATCTTATCTCAACATAGTTCATGCAATGTCAAGCCACCTTGACTAGTGTTTACATTGCAATCGATCAGCACTAAGAAGGACTTGACACGCATAACATTGATCACCACTCCGTGATCAATCAATTGTGATAAGATTATATTTTGTTACGTGTACTCTTAGACACTCTTGACTTCTTAGTAGGTCCTCAGTAATTTCCTATTGTTGAATCCAGGGAAATCCGAGAAGCATAGAAGCTTGATTTTTAGGGTTAGTTCATTTGCAAAACAACAAGCCTATTTACAGGATTAAATATGAGCTTGGAGTTTTAGATGTTTCTCTAACAAATCAATAATGGTACACCTTTATATCACCAAGCATAATTGAGACAGATGGATGTTAAAATTGAACGCCCCCTCCAGGATAAAATTAAAATAAACATTAATATTCAACAAGAAGGTAGGAATAAGGAGTTCAATGTTAGGGATTTAAAAACTCATCTGATAGTTTTTTGGCACAACGTTTATGTGAATCGTGAATCACAATAACTTCAGTATCAAAGTCATATGAATGAACTTTATTGTTTAGCAAAATATTAACAAGTAGATCAATGTCAATGTTTCAGAATATGAGACAGCGCAGCTGGGGCTTAAATACTACAGGAAGAATCAGTAGTCTCAAGAATTCAGGTGTACTTTTACTGACGGGTGTTAAATACGATAAAACTTGCGTCTAGGGTTTCCAATCGACTACCTCCAAGTACTACCTAACATTTCAACACAGTACACAAGTTATTGAATCATTTGAACCAGTTACCACATAGTAACTTGATCGATAGAATTCAATTTGCATTAAAAACTAGACAAACATAATATTAGCCAGTACTCAGTGAATACTGTACGTAAGGAAACAATTTGCAAAGCTCAGAAACGAAAAAAAAGTAGTTTCAAGCCATTAATTCGCTTCACCATAAATTTGCCAAGAATTATATACATGTGAATATCAACTGGAGAAGTTCCACTCACCTGTTTATCACTCAAACTAATGAACACAATTGAAGTATCATTAATTAGACTTTTGGGAAAATCTACTGGATAAGTGAGAGAGAAATTAGTGAAGTACGAAGACCCTCCATCTGTAAATAATAAAATCTGAAGGATACAACAAAAATAATAAAACGAAAATTTAACTTCATATATGAATACTAATAATATTACGCAATAATCACAGTAATGATTTGGTAAAATTGAAAGTCACAATAATTATTATTATTTCTATTATAACGAACGATTTAAATAATTACACTCAACTTGAATCTAGATTAATTCGGTGAATTCCAAAATTTGATCCAAACCAGTCTACCAGAAATATTTTATCTGTAAATCTAAAGACAGTCATTTAATTATAAGCAACGTTGAGCTTCGAATGTATGTGCATCAGCCGATGTCGTACCACATTAGCAAAGTGAGTTGAAATTGTTAAGGCAAGTGCCACTGATGTCGAGAGACATACGTGGTAGATAGTACAAATAGGAAGTGGTATGTCCGGCGGAAGAAGGTTAAAAAGACCGAGGAGAAGAGAACGGGAACAGAAAGTGATTGGTATGGAAACGAAGAAACAATGAAGTCAGAGACAATTGATTGATATTTTGCAAATGAAGTATTTACTGTATAGTTCTCAGATTTCACTAAGAGATCCTGTAATTTTGTATTCAGATACGTTTGGTTGTTTCCTTCTATGTTCTCGTTCACAACACCACGACAGTAGAAATAGTAATAGTATCAATTGAGTACACAATATGATTTGAAAAGAACAAATAGTACAAGATAATTTTAATACCTAATATCTAAGAATCTAAGTCAAAGAGTGATTGCATCTAAACCACTTTGACTAATTTTTAGTCATGTAATCCAACATCTTCTACTTCTATCGAGAGTAATATAACCAGATAGTATGCACCTGATAGGCGAAATGAGAATAAAGAGGGGTACATAAGTGACATAGAGTAAAGGAAATAAAAACGAATGTTATCATATGACTGTGAATATGATTTGTCTGAATGAGCGCTGAAACAAGAGTAATTTTTCCAGTAGGAATCATTATTGATTTGTATGTGGGCTGTGATACTGACCGAGTGCCCAAACTGAAGCAGGTAGCTTTATTAGGGGACCACACCCGGAGCCTTTGACCTAGAGGTTTAATCCACAAAACATTGGGACAATGTGAAGAGATGCGGTCCTATGATAGACGGTGACCGACAATAGGTTCATATGCCATTTCTTCCTTTAGGATCTTGGAGCCCATGTGAACCACTGGTTTGGAGTCAAGGTTTTCCAACTCCCCTAGGCAGATCCGCCGGGTCCAACAACTCGGTTAAAGCACCAGCCATTCGACCTTCATCCTCTCAATTTCGTAAACACCGCCGCAGCGTGAAGACAGTGAGTAGGACTTCCTTGGTAGTGGTTGTATACACGTGGCTACGTGAGAGCATTAGGAGAAGGAAAGCTGGCTCTCGCCCTCTTGGCCGTAGCAGGGCATTTGGGGCTAAAAGTCATAGGTCTGTTGTATAAAAAACACCTAATATGAGCTTCCTACATAAATACCAGCATGTGAAAGAAAAGTGGAGCTAGTCATCTGATGATAAGTTTTTAAATGCTTAATTGTCATCTAACTTAAATATCTGCAATACACAAGTTTAACAGTTAAATATATCAATGTAAACACTTTACTTACTTGGATATTCGACCATGGTCCATAGTACAGATATGCTTCTTTCAAGATGTTAAGAATTGATGTGGCTGTCAATTCACTAGGGAAAAACGCCTTAGCTGTCTGTTCAATGTGATCAATTGCATTATGTAAGCTAGATACATCGGAAGAAAATGGACCAAAAGATCCTTTAGAAGACAAGCTTGTTGTATCGCACTGTTAAAAAAATAGTTAAAAACATGTTGAATTCGCATCTGTAACTTATATTAAGAATTGAAAAAGTAGTTATACAATGGTAGAGGGACAGCAATAAAAGGATAATTAATCAGAACTAATGCTGAAATTTGGTAATTAATTGCATAATTCTAAATAAGAAAAAATATTTTTGCGGAGAATTTTTTCCTTCAACGATTTCACTTTACAAACCATACACTTGTATCTATATATTCATTGCCTAATTAATAATCTATTTTGACTATTAGTACGAGCAGATCTGATGATTTTCATTCATTATGTTCGCGTAAACAGATACACAAAACCTTTTTATTACATGAATTATCCTACCAAAATAAGATTGTGCAGAATTTAAAAGTGAAACCATCGAAGAGAAAATTTCGTTAATCAATTTTATTATTAAAAAACACTATCTTACAACAGCTGATAACATCAATAGCAAGTGTAATCCATTTGATGCAGCAGGCTTATGCTCTCCAGTTATGAACGAGATAGTTTATGTGAAACTTCCTTGAATTTAGGAAGGTACAGAAGGGTTAAAACATGTAAACCACTGATTAGGACTAAAGTGATGAGAACAAGAAATCCTACAGTTTACTGGATCATTGAACAGTATTCTGTAAAGGATCCTTATTTAAGGGTACCATCAAGTTCCTTCTGGTACTCCTCTGCCCTAATAACAACAACACTACTAGCATAGTGCTGCTCTCAGTGTAAACAATGCTGAGATTTGTGGTAAAGTACAAATTAGACTTAAAAATATTTAGTACGAGGCTATATATATATATATATATATAAATATATGATTTTTTAAATAAGTAGGTCACGCTTCTAACCAAATTTAGATCTACATTCAAAAGCTTATATTTAAGACTAACATCTGATCTTTGAGAACCATTTACGCACTAATCTATTCACATCAGTACTGCATAAAGTATGCTTTAGGATAAAAAATAAATAAAAACTTACTACAGATATAAAACCAGGGTTTTTAAGGTTACAGAGTTTAACAATGACAGATTTAGCCAACATGCATAGTAATTGACTGCATGAAAATGATGGAAAATTTTCATTTGGACGCAAGATACGTAGTTGTCTATCAATGACAACTAGACGAATCATTTCTTAGAAACTGTGAAATGTATCTAAAAAACGAAACAGGAGTAGTTTGAGATTTAAAATCTAATCAATCCCTAAAGATGAGAAAAAATCCAAACTCTGTAATCTTGTGTAGGTTTGCATAATAGGTGTGAAGACCATCATACTAGCCAACCGTTGGTGCTGTATTAAGTGAGAAATAAGATACAATAATAATCTAAACAAATGAATGGATATACTCAAATTCTTACTTAAAACAATAGTATGGATCATAAATGGTTTGACTAACAATCACCCGAAGTAAGTATGGAAATCTAAAACTCCACCCTTCACAAATTAACAAAAGTACATTACGCCTAGTGACCGGCCTAACGAAATGTAAAAGTTAGGGCACATAATAAATTTATGATGAGTAAACACTGAATGAATAGGTTTTTGTACTTACAACTCGACAATTTATAAAGCAAGATCAGTCACACAGCAGCTGAGATTCTAGTAGATCTAAGAAAGTGTTCTTAGTTAATTTGTACTGTGGGGACTGGTCACAATCACTGATTGTCCCAATATATAAAAAGGGGTCAAAATCATCCTGCGATAACCATAGAGGGATTAGTCTGACCAACATAGCATCTAAAATACTAGCCTCAATAATTATCGGGCGCCTAACTAAGACTCGTGAACTGCAAACACGAGAAAATCAGGCTGGCTTCAGACCTGGTCGTGGCTGTATCGACCACATATTCACCATTCGTCAAGTGTTAGAGCACAGACACGCTTATCGGCGTCCGACAATGGTAGTTTTTCTTGACTTGAAAGCAGCATTTGACTCTGTAGACCGAGAGGTTCTGTGGCAGTGTCTGTCATTGAAAGGTGTACCTGAGAAGTACATAAACCTTGTGAAGGCTCTTTACTCGAACACTATCAGTCGAGTGAGAGCTTATGGCGAACTGTCATATGATTTTACAACCTCAAGTGGTGTCCGTCAAGGCTGTCCACTATCCCCATTTTTGTTTAACTTCATTATAGACCTGTTGCTGGAAACAACACTCTCTTCGACTGAATTTACAGGAATTGATCTCCTACCAGGTGGACCACTAAGCGACTTAGAATACGCAGATGACATAGTCCTGTTTGGTGAAGACGCTGGCAAAATGCAGAGTCTTCTGTTGGAACTCAGTAATAATGCCAGGATGTTTGGGATGCGATTCTCCCCATCCAAATGTAAATTGTTACTCCAGGACTGGCCTGCATCAACATCTGAACTAAGGATAGGGAGTGAAGTAGTCGAACGCGTCGACAACTTCACTTATCTTGGAAGTCTGATCAGCCCTAATGGGTTGGTGTCTGACGAAATCTCAGCACGGATTCGAAAAGCTAGTTTGGCTTTTGCCAACTTACGTCACCTATGGCGAAGACGAGATATCCGTCTATCAATTAAAGGACGAGTATACTGCGCAGCAGTTCGCTCTGTTCTACTTTACGGTTGTGAAACATGGCCATTAAAAGTAGAAGATACTCGTAAGTTACTAGTATTTGACCACAGATGTCTTAGAAATATTGCTCGCATCTGCTGGGATCACCGGGTAAGTAATAGTGAGGTTAGACGCAGGGTATTAGGGAATGATGGTAAATCAGTTGATCAGGTGATGAATCTTCAGCGACTGAGATGGTTGGGCCATGTGTTACGTATGCCTGAACACCGATTACCACGACGCGCTATGATGACTAGTGTAGGGGATTGTTGGAAGAGAGTTAGGGGCGGCCAAACCAAAACATGGCATCAGTGTTTGAAGTCACTAACTTCTAGTCTGAGCCATGTTGACAGATGCAGACTACCTGATTGGGGTCCGCGTGACTATCGTAACCAATGGTTGGAGACTCTGGGTGACATGGCTCAGAATCGATCACAATGGCGTAGGTGTATACACTCTTTATCTTCCTTTAAACCTTGAGTCTAAAATTGCTTCATATCTCTCTTCCTTCCTGTACTATATCCTTATATACAACCTATAATTTATATACTACTACCACCACTACATTAATTACTTCTATGAATCCGGTGTTCATCTTGTTGTGCTAACGAGGTATGGCAACTTGGACCGATGCATAAATGTGCCTGGTCCTACGTTGTAGCTGACTGACTGTACTGTGGGGAACAAAGTTTATTGTAGGATAGTGTGTTAGTTATGTATCTTGGTGTTCGTGTCACCAGAATGTAAATCAGTCAGCTTATTGTAGCCGCGTCAATAAAATAAAGTGGAAAATGGAAGACTGATCATATCTAAAGGATGGGTTCTTTTGGGAGAAATAACGAGTATAAAAAGAAAGACAGGAATTTAACATGAAACTGAGAAAAAATAAAGACGATTGACCAAAGCAGAAAGTATTTTTTCTGCTAACCATCGAGGAAAATATCAACCCAGTTTTTTAGACATTTTTGATGACGGAACTATGGCTTAACCATCAGCTAAAACGTCTTAAATTCAGAAAAATGAAAATGAAAGACAACTAGCACTTTATAAACAAATACTAGTTTCGGGGCAAAAGATTGTGTTGTTTAGAGTTGCCAATATGTCATTTTTGAATAAATTCCACCGGATGAAAATATGCAATAACCTAAAAATGTTAAAGCATATCAGTGCACTGTGTAGAAGTATTAACAGTGTCTACGATGGTAAAAAGGATCAAACAGTGAATATAGTTCAACAGTGAGGTCTAAAAAATAACTACTGAACATGATATTTGAGACGAAATAAAAAATAGATGTGTTCGCGTCGCTAAAACCAATTGTGAGGCATCACACAACGTCTGGATATGATCCTAACAACAACAACCAATTTGACCCAAGAGTTAATAACTTGGTAGCGTTGAAACCTATTTTAATCGCTTTTAGCTTTTTATCAACCTAATTCTGTACCCAGTGGCATTGCGCGTCGATGTGTGTGGCAATTGTATAAGCTTGACAAAAATGGTATAGGTAAGGAAGTGGATAAAATTGACTTAGTCTACATATGAGTTACACATCAAAACATTCCCCAGCCAACTTCTTAAAATGCTTAATTTAACTGAAGGTTTGTGTATGCCAAATTTACGTTTCGTGGTCTTTAAACATTAAAAAGATATAATCGCGTTACAATGATCAGTTTCAGTTTGGAAAGGACAGGAGGCTTGATCGCCTGTGTTAGTCCTGGCAATGATGGTCTCTCAGCTGATCCAACTTTCTTTTGAAGGAGTCGACGGATGGAGCCTCAACCACGTGCTGAGGTAATGAATTCCACTCGTTGATTATTCGATGGGAAAGTCGGTAGTCAACTGACAAGTAATTCGTTCTGGGCTTGTGAACTTTTTTGGAGTGTCCTCGTAGATTTTCTGTTTTGGAAGACAAGAAAAATGGGGGCATATCAGGTGCAAATTTGTCATTAAGCAATTTGAAAACTGCAATCAAGTCGCCTCTGACTCTTCTATATGACAGCGGGAATAGGTTTAGCTTGGTCAGTCTAGTACCATACGGGAGCTTTGCTATTCCGGGAATCAGCCTAGTTGCTGTTCTCTGAACCCGTTCCAAGAGTTCACTGTCTTTTTTAAACAGGGGCTAGCTGCTTGTATGCAGTACTCAAGTTTAGACACACGAACACTGCATACAAAGACAGAAACGTTTTAGCGTCAAGATGCCTAAAAGCCCTGCGTATGAACCATAAAGTCCTAAAACCTTTGGCGGCTATTGCACGGCAGTGTGCAGTAGTCTTTAAGTCTTGACTGACGATGACGCCTAAGTCATTGTGTGCCTGGACAATATGTAACTCAGTGTTACTCATCGTGTATGTATCTGTAACCTGGTGGCCAATATTCATCACAATACACTTGGAAGTGTTTATCGGCAATTGCCAGGTTTGGGACCATTCAGATAATCTCTCCAGGTCATTTTGAAGTTCTAAGCTATCGCCCTTGCTTTGTATCGCTCTCCATATCTTGACATCGTCAGCATAGAGTAAGACCGATGACGATAGTAGACGAAGGAGGTCATTTACGTACAGGAGGAATAACACTGGCCCCAAAACTGTACCCTGGGGGACTCCACTAAGCACAGATTCCCAGCTAAACAACTTGGAGTCCACCCTTGCTCTTTGTTGACGCTCAATTATGACCACAAACGAGGTATAGGAATAATACATTATTCCTATGGGAAAATGAGTTATCCTACGCGTATTCTTCGCAAGTAGCTAATCAATTTACACAGAGACCTACAACACAAGGATTTTGAGTAGGAAGTTTAATCAGGTCCGACTCGACCATATTAGGGTGAGTTCGTATATACATACAATATCAATTTAGTTCCTTAGTGTGACAGTTTCAGTCTTCAGTCTTCAGTAATAAGGATAGTAGGTTGATGAACCTGTGTTAATCCTGACAGATTTCCTTCCAGTTTATAGATATATATAGTTAGGATGGACACCAATCGACAATTCTGACACAAACCACTTATATCTGACTGTAATTATAAATATTGGAATAGAATTTGTCTTGGAAATACGCCTCAAACATTCGACTCGAAGCAGAAACCAGATGGTGCCGTAAGACTTCGAACGACTTCAAGGCCATCACTCGCAATCCAGTATCCAATACATTTTATATCTACATGACAAGTTAATGTGATTTATTCGCTCTCTCTCCTCAATGTCGCCACAGGACTCCATGTTTTTAATAATTTTTAGCGTGATTAATCCATCACAATATACTGATCCTCATTAATTCAACAGTTAAGTGTATCGAAAAGATAGAAATCTGATTTTCCTGTCACACCAATGCTATTTGTGACAGAATAATTGGCTTCAAAACTCTCCTACTTGTGAGCGACTCATCTATGGCCTATCCGTTTAGAAAGATCTTTACCAGGTTTAAAAGATACCTTTCATGTTCCTAAAATTCTAGAAAACGTTAAGATCTCTGATAAATTCCTTGTTTCATTTAATTTCTAGCTGCCATTTGCTGCTGTTCTATAGATTAAACTTTACAAATTATGTGTAAACACAGTGGACTTCTCCTCCTACCAAAGGCGAGATCAACACAGCTCTCACTACCATGCACAAAATTCGTACAGCTTCAAATCAACAATACATCGAACAGTTAATAGGGTCACTTTTTACAGGCCACCAGGATCGATCCCCGAAGTATCATAGTTTAAGGCACTAGGCTTCATATGAATTGTTCGAACAATCGGTTGTGGTACTGTCCATGTAGAGTGTTGTATGAATGAGGTGTTACTGTTTTTAATCAATTTTGGAAGAAACTTCGGTCTGTTATATAAAATGCAGAAATACACACGGTATTGATCAGAATTTTTGTTATAGACGGAAGTCCAGTAATGCCTCCCTGATTTAAGTACAAAATGAACTGTCTACATTGAATGCTAAGATACTTTCACAGACGATTCTCCCATGTTCATCTACAAACTGAGTTTTTGCACGGATATATATATATATATATATTTCCTTACCACTACAGGTGCAAGTCCCTTCCAATGTATAGATTTGTTACTTATTTCTATGGAAAAACAGAACCTTTTTGAGTGCCTAATTGCTGTCCACATCATTCCAGCAACCTAACTATACCTAAGGTTTAGTTAACGATAGCTCTCATCAACTTGGGCAAAAAACCAGTCTTTTTTATTTCAAGAGTGTGTTACATTGGTTGCCAAGCCCTATATTGCCCTGGGAACACATCTGAATCCGTCCGTCTGATTGCTCATCTTCATAACACAATTTTGCATCAGAAACATAGCTAATAAAGACAGACAATCCTCTCACGTAGTTCCAAAGAATGCAACATTTAAAGCATATAGAGCTCGAAATTCACATGAATTACATAGCTGAAACTTACCACGGAACAAACATTTACCAAACGTGTGCTCATCTTTGTGAACTGCATCACAACTTAATGAATTCTTATCTGAATAACCTTGGTTACATATTGAGCTGTGATGACATAGTAAATTAGTGGGATTCTGTGATGTTTAAATAAATCAATGACTTCTTCGCATCGATGACTGTTGTAATTTTGAATTCCAAATACAATACATTCGTTCGGGCTCATCTTGTGGGGAGTAGTGTAACGTCGTGTACTATATTACACCTACATAGCTTATTCTAGTTTCTGGACAAGCCAATTCACCTATAACGTTATGAGTCATATTTTGATCATATTAATTATTCCCTTATTGACCTTGACTATTTTTTTATATGAGCGTATGTGTATGCACACTTCTTATCCTACCTATCACATGTCTGTCATTCATTTTAGCCTGACTATAAATGTTGATTGATGCTTGCTTATAACGAGTTGGCTTCCCAGCCATCTCCACTCTGCGTCATCTTTCCTTCGCTTGCTTACATTTGCTAATGTGCTCACTGCCTTCTAGCCCATGTTAGTTATCAATAAAAATGTAGTTGCTGCTTCCCTTTGCCTTCTGATATTATACACCTTTCAGATTGTTATAATAACGGTTATCAAGACGATCGATTAACGAAGCACTACACTACATATTGGTAATCCCGACGTACGAACACGCAACACTATTGGCGATCCCGAATTACGAACGCGAAGCAAAGTCGGCAACCTCAACGTACGGCTACATATTGGTTAGCCCTACATGCGAACACGTAACAAAATTGGATGCCTCGCCGAACGAACACTCAACATATTGGTTAGCTGTATTTGGAACACGCAACAGAATTGGCGACCGCAACGAGCGAACACAAACCAAAGATGGAACCGTCGACGACATATTCTGTTATGATTCAAATAATCATCATATACTCATTATTACAATAATGTCATATAATCATCTAACGTGGAATTATCATTTTTGTTCGTATTGACATTAAACTATGACATTTACGCAGTCATATCACTAAACGAACAAATTATAATGATATGGACATTACACGTTATGATATTCGAAACTCACTGGATTATTTTTATTATCCAATGACGAAAATTTTTCCTGATTCGGGTGAGTTCGTTCCAATTTTTTTTATGTCATTTTCGGCTTAATATTACACTCTATCATAGACATAAGTTTGGAGTCATACTCCCGATAGTAGGAACTTATGTTCTCGATAGACAACTGATGTTCATTCATCTCATCGGTACTCAGCAATCGTCGTTTTCTACTTTTTACGCGACAACCTTAACTGAGCTTCAGCAATTTTGGTTTCACGATGATCCCTACTTTAATGTCTATACATAAACCAAGTATTTGACGCCGCATTACCAGCCGATTAGTAATGATTATGTTCATATTATTTATTCATTCACATGTATATCTGAATGCTGCATCATCCATCACCGATAATCACAATTCGATTACTGCAATTAATATTTTATTTCCATTGTACTGTACACCAGAACATAGAGTTTAGAGCTAGTCTCTCAAAGATACACTCTTGTTCGTCACATTCAAGTTAGTCTCACTCGCTGTCATGGACAATCATATGTATTGGTATTTTTATCATGCCTTAAAACGGTTTCGTAACAAATGAGGTTGAGCGCATATCCCCCTAACTACACAAACCACGCTAGGCTTCTAGACCAAAAAGGAATACGACTCCGCATATCTCGTCTAAGCAGTCACTATCCTGTTCCTCTGGTCATTCTACTAATACATATTTAACGATAACTCAACGCAAGCGTTAGCGCACGATGATTTCGCATTTTATTATCATAATCAATTGCAGTACAGCAATGAATACAACCTGTTGATGCAGTCATCTTCCTACGGCTGGATTACTTCTTATCCCACATAAACTTCAGTTATGTAAATTCGAATACACTCATCGCTAAGTGACTCTATTTACTCTACCGCGACTTATCAGAAAATCATATTTCACTGTTCTTCATTCTCATATTCAATTGGCACTACAGACCAATTTTAATAATATTCTACATTACTTATTTCCACGATTTATTCCGCTGTCATACCCATAAACAATTTGTTGCTCTATTTTCACGATATTTCGAATTGCTCATACAAACATGTTATTTTATCATCCGGACAGTGACGACATAAATGCATGTTAAATTTTTTGTACGCTTACTAATTTACTCATAATCACATGCTAACATTTCCATTTCTGTCCTCATTTTGACAATTTTCATGTACATTTTCACATAAGTGTGACATTTTCGTTTAATAAACTCGCCCCTCCATTGACACTGTAACTTATTCGATATAGTACAATTTTTTCTCTCTACATATTATTAACGTTATCCATATGCCATTTCAGTGTTATTTTCAAATTAATGTGCTAATACTTTAATTTTGCTTTGTGAACGCATATACACCTCCTCCCCCTTGTTTATTTTGCATAACAGTATTTCCTCCGGACACTCTGGGGGGAGCTATGTGGGGAGTAGTGTAACGTCATGTACTATATTACACCTACATAGCTTATTCTAGTTTCTGGACAAGCCAATTCACCTATAACGTTATGAGTCATATTTTGATCATATTAATTATTCCCTTATTGACCTTGACTATTTTTTTATATGAGCGTATGTGTATGCACACTTCTTATCCTACCTATCACATGTCTGTCATTCATTTTAGCCTGACTATAAATGTTGATTGATGCTTGCTTATAACGAGTTGGCTTCCCAGCCATCTCCACTCTGCGTCATCTTTCCTTCGCTTGCTTACATTTGCTAATGTGCTCACTGCCTTCTAGCCCATGTTAGTTATCAATAAAAATGTAGTTGCTGCTTCCCTTTGCCTTCTGATATTATACACCTTTCAGATTGTTATAATAACGGTTATCAAGACGATCGATTAACGAAGCACTACATTACAATCTGATACTTCTTGATTAAATTGCGTTATTCCAGGGATTACTAGTTTATACTACAATCCAAATACTTCTAATTATCATATTGGCGTCGCGATGGAGCCTGCGATACAACAGTTGGACATTCATTCAACTTCTGAAGCTTTTGAGGATTACCTTGAAAGGTTTGAGATATGGAACATGACCAAGAAAGATATGAAGGGTGACAAAATTGTGGCACATTTTCTTACATTCATCGGTCAAGAAGCCTACAGCTTACTAAAAACCTTGGCATATCCAGATAAGCCGATCGCACTTCCATATTCAACTCTCAAGGAATTACTATTAAATCATGTGAAGTGCACCAGTTTTTAATGTCGTGAGAGAGCAAAATTTCATAAGATGATTCGTCAGGATAACCAGAAGGTTAAGGACTTCATCCTTGAATTGCAAAGACAAGCTTCGAAATGCAATTTTGGTGATCAACTTCATGTACAGCTGAGAGATCGATTAATTGCTGGAATTAACATACCAGGTCTGGAAAAGGAGCTTTTAAGAATGCCGAACTGTTGTTTTCAAGATGCTAGAACTGCATGTATTAACTACGAAGCAGTGAATGAACTTGATATTCAATCGATGAAAATTTCTAATACTTTGCTTAGTCGTCGTGATGAAATACAATCTCAGGGTCGATCAAATTTGCGTTCGTTTAATCGTGATTGCTATTCCCGTGGAAATATGAAAGGTGGTTTAACAAGGAACTGCAAAGCAAACAACAAAGGTAAGAATAAGTTTGGTAAATGCTTATCTTGTGGCAAATTTCATTCTCGTAATTCATGTGCATTTCGTAATGCTAAATGTTTTAAATGTGGCAAGATAGGACACATTCAGCACAGGAGTGCAAAACAAATTCAACACGTTGACTACATTTCTCGACAACCATTACAAGATAGACCTGTTAATACTTCAGACTGCTTGTTAGTGCAACCTTTACCGGTGAGACGTCCAGATCTCATTAGAGAAACTCGTAGATACTTTGGATGTATACTCAGTGCTATACGGAAGGGTTGGAATGCTAATTTGAAACGTAGATTTCCTGTCTATTATTCAAAGCGGGACGAGTTATCTACTACTCCTGACGGTATTTTGTGTTTAAATGATCGTGTTGTTATTCCTCCTTCATTACGCAAACCTGTCCTTGATGATCTTCATAGTGGACATCTTGGTGTTGAGAAAATGAAGTCCTTAGCAAGACTCACATGTTGGTGGCCAGAGATAAATGTAGATATATGTCGTACAGCAAACAATTGTGAGAAATATCATAAGCTAAAAAGTCTGCCTTCGAAGTGGACTCCATGGCCAGTTTCGTCTGAGGCCTGGCAGAGAATTCATGCAGACTACTGTGGTCCATTTCTTGGCAAATACTATGCACTTGTAATTATTGATTCTTTTTCTAAGTGGCCTGAAGTTTTTTTCACAACTTCACCGAATTCTGACTTCACAATTCAAGCATTAAGGAAGGTGTTTAGTCGAGAAGGAGTTCCCATGGTGTTGGTGACTGATAATGGCTCTCATTTCGCTGCAGATGCAGTCACTAATTGGTTAAATGGTATAGGGTGCAGACATCTGTTTACGGCTCCCAGGCACCCTTGTTCCAATGGTCAGGCAGAAAATTTCGTAAGAACATTGAAAATTGCTATTGATTCTATTGCTGCTTCGACATTTAATGAACTGGAGAGGGGAGTAGATACATTTCTACTTCAATATAGAAATGCTAAGCATTCTGTGACGAAAGAGACTCCATCAAAGCTATTAAAAGGAAGAATTCTCCGTTCGAATATGAGGTGTTTGGAGTCTGCAGAAGTTACATATTATCGTGGTAATGATCTTCGACCAGCCACGGAGATTGTGGTGAAGAATATTGGAAAATCTATGGTGCGAATTCTGGATATCAATGACTTGACTATACATAACAGACATGTTGATCAAATACAATACCAGAATCCAGGTGAGTCTGTTCCAATTTCGGTTGTTAATTCTAATACTAATGAGTGCATTCTAGATAATACAGAGTCTACATCCAATACACCATCGGACAGATGCAAGATGAACTTAAGAAGAAGACGAACAATTGATTACAGACACTTACACTCCAATTCGAGCTGTGGCGGATGTGATGTTTAAATAAATCAATGACTTCTTCGTATCGATGACTGTTGTAATTTTGAATTCCAAATACAATACATTCGTTCGGGCTCATCTGATACTTCTTGATTAAATTGCGTTATTCCTGGGATTACTAGTTTATACTACAATCCAAATACTTCTAATTATCATAGATTCCTGATGTTCTGGTGAGTCATTTCATTGAATTTTTCTCCTTTACCGCACTTGAAATTCGAATACGCAACATGGTACAGTAGTAGTTGCTTGAGAGTTGCATAAGGGAGGGAAGTCAGTTTGTCTGAAAATGCCAAAGTGATATTTAAGAGTACTTGAATCATGGTGTAAACTATTGATCCCAGAAATAACACAGTTTAATCAAGAAGTATTAGATAAACACGAATGAATAAATTGTATTTGGGATTCAAATTTAAAACAGTCATCAATACAAAAGAATCATTGGTTCATACAAACACCACAGTTTGTATCCTACTTCCTAATAATTTCTCTTTTCCGCAGCCATCAAGCATAAATAGCGAACATAATATGAACTTATCTTATCCCACTACGTTTAATGTTCCCACTATAGCCAAACTTATGACTGGGAGCAACTGAGTAGAGCTACTCACAAGTTGGTTTATCTTATCTTATTCCTTTGTATTCTGACGAGAACATATGATGGGGAAGTCTATTCTCGCCGGATTTGTCTATTAATCACATCGTTCACTCTGTCGACCTTTGATGAACTAGGTTCAGGTTAGTTCTCTCTCTTCAGAGGTGAGATGATTCAAAAAAACTGTCAGGTCAATTCAAACCGTTGTTTTTTAACAAAATAAATGTGGAACTAACTTCATTTTTTAGGATTTCGAAAAAAGCGAAAAACGGGTAATTAAAAAAAGAAACAATACAATATTGAAAGTGTATATTAGGTTTGAAATTTAGTGTGTTTAAGACTCACTATTACCCAACAGTCACTACAATACGAAACAGAAATGTCGAAATTACCTCAGATATCACCAAGCAACCTGTTTGCTAGTCTATTAGTTTGTACCTAATGATGAAATAGCCTTTAAATAATTTAAATTTTTCCAATTGTAGCAATTTATAAGTAATCCCTATTCAGGAGGCTAAGTACCTCATTACGCAGCATAATTTTTTAGAGTAACGTCAGTCTTGTCTCAATTCAATTCTGGAAAAAGTACAATCAAAAATCTAAAATCATCACTAACAAGAAATTCGGAATCTAGTTTTACAATACTGGCAGAATTTGATTTCGAAATACTTGGAGAAGACGTCTTGGAAAGATTTGTATTTATGGTTGTAACCAAGAAACGCTGCTTGGAAACTGGAGAGACATAGAGTTACTCAATAGGCAAACGAATAGGGTTCATGTTATTAAATTTAAAACAAACGCCATTGGTATTAATTGCAAGGTGCAGAGGCAAAGTACCTCACGTAACTAAGATTAAAGGCGTCAGTTTGGCTGCTGTATATGTTTTCGGAGGGTTGTAGATGGCATTGAATCGCGATTGACTATGATCACAACTACAAGAAGACTACATACCACGTATCGAGTTGGATCCCTCGGTAGGCCAAAAACCAGAAGGCTGTTTATGGCTGCAGTAAGGTATATTTGCTTGCAATCTCGTGGTATTGAAAGAATACCGAGACATGCCAAAGTTTACAAGCGGAAATACCGAGCGTACTCGAGTTCGTGCAAGGTCACAGGCATTGGAAGGAAAAGCGTCTTTGGTACACTTAAACAAACAAGTACAGTAAAACAATCACGTATAATAATAATTGTTTCCATCATACCGATTGCGTTCTCATCACTGAAGAGTAAAGAATACAACTAGCGATGAATAATTTTTTTATAACTTACTGGTTCCATTGACAGACACTTTTAGAAGCAAGTTTTATTTATGTATAATTAAACAGTCATTGAATATATGATACCACTAAATACATCGAGAAGGGACTGATCTAAAGTGGCCAGCGATTGCAGAAGTTGATCACGGCGTTCCCTATCGTGTCCTGGTGAGGATGCGTGACCGAGCGCATTCAGCTAGATGAGTCCATTAAAACTAATGTGGTCAGCATCAAATGTTGAAGACCTACAGAGCTATTGATTTTGGGGATTTATTTACCGTTGCACATAAAAATATTTTGCAGCCGCTCTACGTCTTTTTGGTCAGTGGAATAGCACAGAACTGTAAATAAATAAGGCTAGGTTAACAATTGAGACAGAATAATATGAATTCATTTTATTCCATGGCTTCTCTGAAGCTTCTTGATGTGGTATTAGCATTAAAATGCAACTGGTGTGAATAATGGGATGGAGAGACGGTAATGAAAAATAGAAGCTATCTTTGGGAACATCACTTAATTCAAAGTTTGTGAAATACTGACATTCAGTTTTGTCCTTGTTTTATTCCATAAACCATAAGCTTTCATTTGATGCATGGACCACTGTCATACTCTTTTCTATTCCGAAGTTATTGTGACTACCGTATTTGATCTGAATTCAGATTAACGAACCAAAGTTTACTCGACTTGGACAAACTACCTTCCTCTGTATAACACACGAAGCATTTTGGAGTGACTTATACTAAACCATATAAAAACGCAAACTCTGTGACCAATTTAAATTGTTTTAATTTAAGAAAAATAAATTATACCACAAATACAAAATACCTGACATGGTATAGCCTGTACCATACAGTCAAAGGTTTTTCTAACAGCAAGAGGAACGGGTAAAAAGTAAGTGTTTCATATCTGAAAATCAAAATGTGTGTTCCCAAAAGGATGGGATCAAATACCTAACTACAAGGATCCGAGTAATCGTTTTCAGCAGACAGTCAAAGGTCGACAATCATTAAATGAATCACACCATAACCTTTAGTTTAGTTGAAAACGACCTTATTGTCAATGGCTCGACAACATGCAAAAATAAAATCAAGAAATAAGGGTAAATCTTTGACTAAAGTTAAATAATAAAAGCCAAAACAATGAAAACTGAATGACATAAAATTCGGTTACAAGGGATTTTAGAAAAAGTCAAAATGCAAAACATGGAAAAAGAATAAATAAATAACGATACTACTGTCCAATGAAACATTATGAAGGGATTTCCCATGTATTCCCCCCGTTGTAATTATTGCAATTTAAATGTAACATTTTATCCTTCATTTTTCTATTCTAATTCTTAGTGTTGTGATCTTATGTCCGGCTTTTATCAAGTGACTTATTCACCGATCGAAATACAACTTTTCCAATCTTAGCGCTGTACCAAAACAATGATGTTCGACCGATATGAGCAGCCCAGCGTCCTTATTGGCCCTTTGAGTTCAGGATACCAATAACAGCTTCTGTTATGCCAATCATTTGTTTCAAGCATATTCGGTTTATATACCAGACAGACAGACCACATCACACCATAAAATAGAAAATAATATTTGTACAAAATCAAGCCAATTGTGGCTGTGAACATGGGATACAGTAATTAATAAACTGAATATAAATTGAGAACAGTAAATCGTACAGTAATAATTCATAGATCAAAATGAAGCTTATAATAAGATGAATATGAATATACACGATCTAGTTACTCAATAGTTAAACAATAAGAATATATGTAGAATAATCGTCCATTAATAGGTCCCGAAAGTTAATCGTACTTTTGCCTTCACTAGGATGCAACACTTAGTTTGGATACAATTGTATTTTCCTAATTGTTTGTGTGCTCCGGTCATATTAGTCATTTATTTAATCATGTCTTCTTCCATTAGTCTGAAAGAAGAATAAATTGACTTGTGTGTCCAGTTGACTCATTTTCCCTGTCTTTCGCTCGTCAACTAATCAGGTCGTAGAATAGATTTCGTCTCTCTGCTTCAAGGCCACTCAGTCATAAGCCGAAGCCCCATATTACTAGTCTTAAGGCTGAATTAGTTAGCCAATCGTGTAAAGACCTTAGACTAAATCGAGACAGGTTCCTATCTACATATTATTGAGCAGACGAATGAAGGATCTACAGTAATAACAAGTTGTAATGTAATACGAGGTAGTAGATCCTGGTGACAGAAATAATTGTAGTAGCTCCTTTGAAAACAGATAAAGTAGATATCCATTAAAATACAGAAATTTAAAAATACAAATATCATTTCTATAAAAAATTGAAGAAGGTTGTATAAAATAAGCAGCAGGAGAAACTAAAGATGGATAGTGGCTAGCAGTGGAATCTAGGATGCGCGTTTCGTCCTATTTGGGACTCGTCAGCTGGATGTACCTGCATCTCAGAGATGATGTTCACTCTGAGACTCGAACCCAGTACCTTTCGCTTTAAACACCATCGCATTATCCACTCGGCCACTGAGTCCTGATAGCCACTTGCTTGTGTGATGGGGTGAAGTTTAAATTCAACTTAGCATTGTTTGTTTGAATCTTCACATTGATGTTTTTAGGACTGCAATTGGTCAGTCTCTAATTGGCATATGTGCATATTGTGCGTATTGCCTCGATATAGCCTAAATTCACAAGCATGGTAAGCAAAGATGGATAGTGGCTAGCAGTGAAATTCAGTTTGGTGCGCGTTTCGTCCTATATATATCGAGGCAATACGCACAGTATGTACATATGACAATTAGAGGCTGACCAGTTGCAGTCCTAAAAACATAAATGAAAAGATTCATACAAACAATACTAAGTTAGCAGGAGAAACTATTTGTAGATAAAGTTAAATCTAAGATATTGCAATACAACCAAAATTATGGGTGTATTAGCTAATCTAGTCTAGGTGTACAGGACAAGCTGTGAACCACATGTGGGGAAATTCAAACACTTCACTTATATCTAAAGTTTGTGCTGATGATGTTGTTCAGAAGAATGATGAAAGCACCACGACCAAACCATCCAACTCAGAGAACAAAACTCCATCAAATTAATCTAGTCTATTATTTATATATACATCATATTCAACCTAAATGATATGGATGTTACGGCGGCTTGCTTGAATAACTGGACTACCCGTTCCTTCCATCTTAGATATGCAGT
The DNA here is from genome assembly GCA_944470415.2 of Schistosoma rodhaini. NCBI lineage: Eukaryota > Metazoa > Platyhelminthes > Trematoda > Strigeidida > Schistosomatidae > Schistosoma > Schistosoma rodhaini. Next base: position 12,957,499 of record OX104042.1, on the reverse strand, counting down.
GACCTACTTTTATGACGAGAACGTGATTGGTATAATGGAAACAATTATTATTATAACTAATTGTACCAGTGATTGGTCTATGGAGGGATCCAACCTAATACTTGGCACGTAATCTTCCTGTAGTGGTGATCATTGTCAACCGCGACTCGACTCCTACTACAGACACTTCAACAAGTTATCTAATTTTGTTTGTTTTGATACATCATTATGTTCATTATTCGCATAATCTATTCAGATGCGTTTCTGAAAAGTCTACAACCTTGCGTTGTACAAATTACAAAAGGCTTAATCAGAGGTATCGTGGTTGCTAGCAATATGTATGCACTGAAAAGAATGTACATTACTTTGATGTAGATTGACTGAACTGCTAACTTCTATTTGGCGATCACTCAATATTTTAGGTCAGGATCGGCCACGATGTAAAAAACGGAATCTTGTTGAGATATTTTGTGATGAAAATTCTATATTGTACCAGAAATATAACTTCGAACATAGCTAATAATAATAAACGATGTACATAGCAGACAGCAGGCAATTAATCAACAACAGAAACGGAGTTCACAAAACAAACAGTAGTCTTTCACTTTTCTTTCTAGAATAAAACTTCTATGAAATTATACATGTTTTGAAAAGCCAGTTATCAATCCAAATAATATGATATATCGGATTCCTCTATGCCTACAGTTCTTCTCATACACTTTAAACTGAACCTATAGTATTGAAAACGAGAATAAATTTAGATGGCGAGACTATAATTTATGGACCAACCAATCAGAAGCGTCTGATAGATTTCAAGGTCGCAACGCCGATTTCAGTACCTGATGCTCGTGTACAATCAATTCACAGAGGATTTTAGAGAAGACTTGACAATCAAGCGGTTACAATAGATGGGACTACTAGGAAGTTCCTTTATTTGTAATTGTGGTAATCAATCGATCTGTAGACCTTGCGCAGACTACCCAGATGATGTTATCTTTCGATGTGATATATGTTAGACGAAGAAGTCTACTAGAATAGGAACTTTTTTCTCTCTATCCAGATTGAGACTAAGACAAAGTATAATAATTGCTGTGAACTGTATAATAAAAGCACCAGTATTATTGGCTGCAATATTCGCAGATGTTACTGAAGCTTCGGTTGTTCAGAGGTATGAGTGTGTTCGGAATATACACAACCGAAGTACATACAAACAATATTTAAGCTATGTGATCGAGGCTGAGAGAGTGTTTGCGATATTATCATGGCTCCAGAGACTGAGTATTATGGAGCCATAAGGATGAGTTCCTCTACCTTATGTATTACGATTTTTACACCTTTGGACCTCTTTCTAACCTTGACAAGTTTTTGGACCATATAAAAGAAGTGTACTCACTCTAATTCTTTGGTGTTGGATAATATATTTTACTGTATACTAACTGTCTTCTGATTGACTAATATTTCTCAAGGTCACTTGAGATTCGTTCAAAGGTCGTTCATAAATTATAGTCTCGCCCAGTTTTGTTTACTTCCAGAGTTCGTGCGAAGTAAAATAAACAATAAAGATTTTGAATAAGAAAAAAAGAATTCAGCGAAGAAAATTTTTATTTTCGACGAAATCATTTACTTAAGCTGTACATTCGTATATATAGTAATATGGAAAATATATGTCTATAGGAGGCTAGAAAAGATTGCATTATAAATGGATTCGACAATAAATAACAAATGAGGTGGCGTACTAATCAAGGGGTAAGGGAGAAAATAATTTATGGATCAGATAATAGTTCAATTGACAGATATGAAGAAAAGTGACAAACACATAGGTCATAATAATAATAATAATCTGAGTAATAATCAAGAAAACTTGTATAAGGTAATAATAACTTCTAGCCTCCTATAGACATATATTTTCCATATCACTATATATACGAATGTACAGCTTAAGTAAATGATTTCGTCGAAAAAAAAATTTTCTTAAAAGTTGAAATCATGAGTCAATTGAAGCTAGACCACCATCGAAAACCTGGAAGCACTGGACGGCCGTTTCGTCCTATTATGGGACTCCTCAGCAGTGCGCATCCACGAACCCGCTCTCGCGAGCGAGATTCGAACCCAGGACCTACCAGTTACGAGCCAGAGCCCTTAACCGATAGACCACTGAGCTGGCATCCAACGGTGTTAATGTCTAACTTCAACTGATCCACGAATTATGAGCGACACTTCTTCGCTGAATTCTCTTTTTCTTATTCAATGACATTATGAGTTATTTTAGTTAAATAAATATTTTTTTAAATTTTAATAGTTGAGATCATAAGTCAGTTGAAGCTAGACCACCATGAAAAACCTGGAAGCACTGGACGATTGTTTCGTCCTATTGTGGGACTCCTCAGCAGTGCACATCCACGATCCCGCCTGGTGAGATTCGAACCCAGGAGCTATCAGTCTTTGTATTCAGTAATTTTATCCAAAGCTTTTAATGATTACTTAACATCATTCTTGGTTTAGTGAGAAATAATTTGGTATCGCTTACATTTGGAGTCAAATCTAGTGGGTAAAATCCCATACGCTATTTATTAGAAAAATAATAAATCAACTTGCCAGGGCAATACTCCCACTGAACGTGGAAAAGCAACCTATTGATCCACTTTATGACTTCTTAAGTAAAAAAGATGTTTGATTTAGAGCCTATTTGGATCAGACCGACTGGTTTATATTTCTAATATGTTTATCGTTTTTATGCTTAAGAAGGATTCCTTCTTTATGTACAAAGCTGTTGAACCTATAGTTATTTTTTTCCACGATTGTCTATGATGAACTTGTGTAATGGTTGAATTGGTTTTCTTACCTTATTGTTTTGGACATATTATATCGACAAATGTGTAGAGTTTACTGTTGTTGGACGTTTGGAGGCTTGAAGTAAAGACATATAAGATGGTTAAACCAAATACCTTTTTTAACTAGGCTGTACAAATATCAAAAGACATCTGACTTGTGACTACTGTACACAATTATTATTTAGATAAAATACAACTATGTACCCACATTTTTGGCCAACCTAAAATTACGATAGAATGAATGATCAAGTTATTTATGCTGATTTGTTCAATAGAAGATCACGCTGTAATATGAATCGAGAACCATACCATGGGGAACTATGCTTTGTAAATCAACAGTCAAAAATTTGAATTTCGAATCCAGTCACTTTCTATTACCGACCATACCACAATCTCTGCAGTTCATACTACCCAAACCAAAGTATACTATGGCAAATGAAGTAAGCCAAATATCATATACGAAATAAGTCGTAGTAGCTATGACAAAAATTTATTTGGATAAGGTAATTCCTGTCTTCGTCTATGAGGATGTTAAATGGCTATCAACCGCCACAACATACTTCTCTCTACATCAGCCCACTAGACTAGGTTAGTGATGACTTACTGAACAATGATAACCAAAAGAAAAGTAGACAACGTATAGAGGCTTGGTATTCAAATTACTCAGTAACCGATATGGTCATTGAAATCAAAATACTTTAATTGGTCAATAAGAAGGACAAATAAATACAAGGTGAAAGATCAAATCAGGGATAAACAATAGAAAGCATAATTTTTAATCACAACCAATCAAATTCATTGTGGACAGAATAAACTATCTCTACAGCTCACTACTCTATTATCTGCGTTGCGGATGATGTTGTCTAGGAAAACAATGAAGGTTTTATTATTAAAGTATTTAGCTCATAGAAGATAACACTGTGAAAACAGTATCAATGTATGATGTAGATTTTAAACTAATAAAATTCAAAAATATCAACAGCTCCATTGATATTCCTTCACGTAACTCTTACCGATAAATGAAAACAAGTAAGTACGATTATCCAATTACGGCGGTTACACTTCCGAAATGCTTGATGGTTTTTTTTTACTTAACGATACTTATCAATCAATCTTAATGTTCTTATTACCAGTGTTTTGATAGTTGATTTCATGCTCATATTAAACTAAATAAAAAGTTTTGATGATGAACTGTGTAACCAGTTGAGTGTAGTGATATTGAACGTTAGAATGGTATTAGTAATGAGAAAAGGATAACAGTACAACAATACTATGAACTGAATGAGGTAAGGAATATAAACCAGTAGATCTTAAATTAGTGGTTTGGAGGTTAGAAGATCGCCACCAAGTATGAGGATCATAGTTCCAACTAATAGCAAGTCCGCAAATGTTCATTGACGTGGAGTCCCATACTGAACAGCTACTCAGTACTTCTTAGTTTTCAATGGTTATCTAAATAAAGTTAATTTCAATCATTAAAATTACAGATGATGATAATAATTCAGTTCTTAAAGGTTCATGAGAAGTTCCGTTGTTAATATACCGAATATTAACCAATCTCGGTTAGTATATGTGCATCCTGTACAAAGATACATTTGCAGCTACATTCAGCTTAAAAAAAATCTCCAGAAGCGCGAAACGTACGCTCTGGATTCTACCGTTAACTACAATCCATCTTTTCTATAAATGGCATTAACATCACCAAACTTCGGGTACATCAGACTAGTCTACAACTTTTCAGTCACTGGACACAAACAATAACTAACAGCAGGATAATTTTATTTAACATGATAACAACTAAACATTTGAATGAATAGTAATAATAATAACAATGCTTTCATAGAAGAGCACAAACACAAAAAAAATCGTGAATCTTAATTATCATTCTTCATGATAGTGTTGTTGATGATGACGATGAAGTTCCAAAAGAAAAAAAAACAAACCGGCCAAAAAGCAAATAAAAACGAATAGAACCCCCCTTCTTTTTTACTTGACTACAAAAAGAAAACGAAAATAAATCGATAAACAAACAAATTGTATTCAAGAAAAGAAAACTCTGATTAACTGACTAACTGAGGAGGACAAGTAAGGAGTCCCATTGAGAGAAACAATATGAGTGATAATAACAGTGTGATTACCACAAAAATTCCTTTAATTTAGAAAAAAAGAAGAAAAATGCACTGGGATAAGCAAAAGAGTTTGATTAGGATTGTGAGTGTGTATACCAAAACCTTTTCATATTGACAAATGTATGTAACCATAACCTACAGCATGTAGAATATACGTCATTAGAGTATTGGAGCTTTTATTTGTTAACTGTCATCTATTTACTGTTTATTCAAAGTTGTTCCTATTTTTGTATTTATATGCAGTAAATTAATGGATTGCCACTTTCTCCACTTGTATCTTCATGTGAATGTGTTGATGTGTACAGCAAAAAAATGTGTATACTTGTGCATATATGTAACCTATGTAGTATATATATATTATGAAATGGAAACATAAAAGCATAAATATTGACTTGACGATTATCACACCATAAGAATTGTTGTAAATATCCTCGTCATAGTCACTATGCTCCAGTTTATATTCATCAATGTGTAGTGGACGACGATACAAATGTTTCAAAGATGAGCCATTGAAGTGTGGTGGTGTTGGTGGTGGGGCGAACAAAAGACCAAAACATTATAGAAAGTGATGCAAATGTACACGAATGGAAGTGGGGGAGTGTTTGTGGTGGATAATGATGACAGGAAAAAAGGAGGTAGGTAGAAAATGTTACCATCTAAAGAATATTATTTTACCCTCCTACCACATTGAAGAGAAACAAAAATAGTAACAATATGAATAAAGAAATTACCAAAACAAACTGTTATACTCCTGCTGTGGACAATTGACATCTTCTTGTCTTATAATACATTTACAGATAGACAAAGTTGCAATGAAGAGTTGTGGGAACATTACGATGACTAGGGCACATAGCTGGAGTTATATAATAATAGTAAAATGAAGTATTATCGAATGCATCAAGTAGAATTTTGAGAGATGTACAAAATCCTATTAAACTTCATCCTTCTTTGTCCATCACCATTTTGTACCTTTCGTGTAAACTTATTAGAAAATGAATTGTCCAACTGAGCCAGTTTGCTTTTTGAAAGAGGAAAACCAGAGAAGTTATCATACTGCTCATTAGTATTATCAGTAACCGATTTATATGCTTATTTATATGATAAAAATGTCCATGGTTATACGATGTCGATCAAAGATTACATTCATATTGATGTGTTTATACTGTTGCTGTGATATAAAACAACAGCGAGATATAAATGAAGGTATGCATAGTCTGTGTGTGCTTAATGTATGAACCAGTATGTATGTTTGTAATAAAATGTACTTTTATGATCGTTAGATCTCTCTCTGTGTCTTACTTCTCCCAAACAGTATAAAAGAAGAAGCTAAGGGTTTTGAAATCGATACACACATATGCAAATACACACATTCTTTAAATAGAAAACAAGGTAGCAGCGGGGTGCAATGAAGATTGACATTAAATCATAATGTTTATATACGTATAAGATCTTGATACAGAAAAAAGGAAACTCAATTTTTGAAAAAAAAACTGAAAAGATAATGGACAACATCCATGGATGATACTATTAACAATCAAGTTAATAAGTAGTATATTGCAAGGAGAATACGAGAGACAGAGAAAAGAAATCAAGTCTCGATACAATGAATGAAATCTTAAAAAGTAAGACAAGAATATATGTGTAGGCACATGAAGCTATGATATTATTATTCTTATTTCATGACAAAAATACAAATGCTTTTAGATGATGTGAAAAAAATTGGTGATATTTACCTCGTGATTCTTTTGGGGGCGGTGGCGGCGGCGAGGGGAGGAGTGAAAAGGCATTAAACACTTACTTACATTCTCACATACATCCATACATTATAAATTATAGGAGGACTTATGATGAAAAAACAAGAATTACAGATAACGCTTTTAGAAAGAGAAAATAAACTGATTGTTTACATGGTTATTCGTTTGCTGTATTGCTATAACTATACTCCATTAGTTTGTTGTACACAATAATGAGGCAGGATGACTTCCAAAAGAGAAGAAAAGAATAGGTAAAGTAGTATATGATTGTAATCTATGAAAAGAAAAGTACTTGTGTACTTGTTACACAACTACAAAAGATGGGAGAAATATTAAGACATTGGCATGAAATAACCAATATTTACATAGAATTGTAAAAAGAGAAATCCACATAGTGATATCGAAAATGAAAACCTGTTTATTAATTACCACGTATACGTGTATATCGTGTACATGTGTATCAGAGAGAGGGGGGGGAGGGAGAAAGAGAATAGTACTAATCCATCATGATCACTGCAAAGAATTTCCCCCAGAAATGTGTACAAGTTATTATTATTATTATTATTATTATTATTATTATTATTATCCACAGGGGGTGAAAACAAAAGTTAGTTATCTACTTGAAGTGATTTGTCTGTGTGTGTATGTGTATTTGGACGAAAGTGTACCATTATTATATAAACACAATACAAGTGCATACACAGGGGGATCTAATGCTACTTATATTGTAACTCATACTAATATATTACTACTGTCATTGTTATTGGTAGTAATAACAAATTTTATCAGCATCAACTTAAGAGAATCGTTCATTTGAAATGTACCTAAGTAGTACCATTAGTAGTATATCCATACAATATAACTATTGCTATTAATACTATAATAATAATAATAATAATAATAATAATAATAATAATAATAATAATAATAAAACACTACAAATATTGTTGAATAAATACAAGAAAATATGAAGACGGCAAAGGAAGGCAGTTAGTTTACTTTCAAAAGAGAGGCATGTAAACAATAGCATACAATCATCATGATCTATGTACAATATACTGTTTATTTCTGAAAGAAAAGAAAAAAGAAGACAATTATTACTTGAAGTTTAAGGTACCAGTAGTAGTCTACCGTTACACAGATGATTGAATAATAATTTATTCTTTTGTTTTCTTCAACTAAATGATCCAGATGATTGATTCAATATTAAAGATAATGAACAGATAGGGACTAATATCAACATCAATTCTAAAGATATAACATATATCTGATGTAGTCAATTCCTCTCTCTCTTTCCCGATATCCATAGGGAAACTGAAAATTAGATTGTTGTATATTTTGTAGGATGACGTAATAAATTAGGTACAAGACGAACAGATGGCCATTTTCTTGAACTTGAGTTCGTTATTGTATTGTTTTTATTATTATTATTATTATTACTAGTAGTAGTAACAGTCTCATCACCGCAATCGTCATCATTCTCTATCTCACCACCGTCATCATCATCAGGATCACAGCTAGGAGTGGTAGTAGTAATAGTAATAGTAGCAGTGGTAGCCACCGTTGTCATTACTGTAATCACTTCATTAGTATTGTTTATCAATGCAATTGAAGCTTTGTTTGTAGTATTAATATCAATGGGAATTGCATCTACAGATGTTTTAATCATATTATCATTCATCGATCCATTATCATTATTATTACTGTTATTAATAGTAGTAGAAGTCGTAGTAGTATAACTTGAATCTTCTGCATTCAATGTCGATGTTGATAATAATGATATTGATGTGGAAGATTTCTCTGGTAATTCTGTCATTCGACTTTGTTCAGTGATTTGTTCCGAATTAATCATACTATTACTACTATTATTACAGATGATCTCTGATTCTGAGGCACTATAAGTATAAATAAGGAACTGTTTAGCTCTAATGCTGAACATTTAAATGAATTTATAATTGAAATGAAAGAAGTGTTTATTATCTGTTTGATACAAAGTTCAATATCTGAATTTATTAGAGAGTGAGTAGTTTATACATTGGATTTCCTTCAACTGTTTATGACATCTGACTACGCTATATTTTCTCTTAGTATTTTGTATAAAAACATATTATTTAATTATCAAAAGGGGGTTTTGTGGAGATTTCAGCAATTTTATATAGTTGAGATCATGAGTCGATTAAAGCTAGACCACCATGGAAAATCTGGAAGCACTGGATAGCCATTTTCTTCTATCTTGGGACTCCTCAGCAGTGCGCATTCATCAGTGGTCTATTGGTTAAGTGTTCGCGCGCGAGACTGATAGGTCCTGGGTTCGAATCTCGCGAGGTGAGATCGTGCATGCGTGCTGCTGAGGAGTCCCACAATAGGGCAAAACGACTATCCAGTGCTTCCAGGTTTTCCATGGTGGTCTAGCTTCAATTGACTCATGATCTCAACTATATATTATTTTATTGTATAAAGAAAAACTACTCCATTGGGCAGTCATCTTGTCATTTTGATATCAGTTGAATTAGGGCCCTAAATCAATGATTCGGTCTCGTGAACAAATTATCACTCGAGTATACAGTACCATTTATTGGTTTTAACAGTCAAAAACCGTCACGCGGTGGATCCACGATTTCACTATCAAGAATCTAACCCAGAATACTCAGTCTCAAGGTAAGCGCTCTACCTTCTAGCCCACTACTGAATCGGAATCTAATAGTGCTTAACTGCAATCAGTTAGCGGTGTTGTGTGGCTAAAATTTTATTTAAATTACAATTATTCATTATTACACTGTACCAACTTCACTTCTATTAAACTATGTTGATGGGGTTTGAAGATATGTGGCTATCAATAGAATACGGGGTGTGAGTTCATTTGGTCAACTGGCTATGTCTCTATCCCAGTACTGATATTCACAGTGAAAGTTCTTAAATTCAATATGTATCACTTCAAATGCCAATGTACTATCAATTAAGGTAGCTAATGGAGTCTAGATATTCACACTAGCCTGTTGAACGGAGTACAAATCCTTACTATTAACTATGTCCTGACTTAGAAGTTACAAGCAATTGGATTCAGAATGAATTGTATTTCATTCAATTTTTTTCACTCAGTATAAACTCTCATTCATGAGGTTATTACTACTATCAATAGTAATAATAATGATATTACAGCTTGCATTACGAGTTGATCATTAGTGGGAAAATGATTTAAAACTAGATAAAATTAAATGGCTGTTTTGTCCTAGCATAGACTTATTCAGTGGCTCCAGGCAATGATCCTACCGGGGTAGTACACTACTGGATGACGAACCTAGAGATTATTCAGAAGTCATTTATTTGTCATGAGACCCAAAGGTTTTAAGATTCAATCCAAAAAGAAAGTAATAGATGCACACTGTCAAGAAGTCATCAATTACGATGTGATAATTATTCATTGTTTCTTAGTTTTCAATAGTCTTCAAATGAAGATCAACTTGGGATGTAAACTGTGAAAGTTCAACAATCTATGAAAACTCTCGAAAACAACAGTAATAATCATAATAACACTAATATTTGAATATTACTCATGAAAGCAGTCAAAAAAAGCATCCTAACTCACCTCACCATTTCAATGTCTAACTTCAACAAATCTACATTATTATTGCCATGGATGTTGTTGTGAATAGCCGACATCTTGTCAAATTTCCCACCCCCTGTACCATCACTACTACCATCAACTGTAACAGCATCAATGCCAGTTGGATAAGAAGTGATAGTAACAGTCGGAAGAGAATCTCTAACGATCGAATTCATCATATCATCATTATTACTATCATTATTATCAGTAGTAGAATCCGTGATGATAGAAGTGTTGTTGTAGTCGGTCGTGATAACAACGTCATTTGGAAGTAGACTTGTCGTAGAATTCATAATATTTGTATACAATGAGGATGACGACGTTGTTGGTGATGAGTATGAAGTAATTTTATTATTATTATTTGTAGGACTATTGTCAGTTGATATCACTACTGTTGAATTGCCAGTAGGTGGAATGATGATTCCTCCTTCACATTCTTCTATTTTCATAAAATTAACTTGATTCAAAGTTGAATTACGACTTTGAAAAGTTTCTTGATTTAAACCAGGTAATAATAAAGCTGATAATAGAGGAGATGACTGAGATGGAGTTGTACAAGAAGCACCAATTGTATGAAATGTTAACGATGATGATGATGTAGTTAATTCAGGGGAGAAATTTGATTTCGGTGAATTGGGTGGATTATTTGATTCACCACCTGTGGTGAATGATTGATGCGAGATAATTGAATGTGTTGGTGATGATAATGGAGTTGTTAATTGAGTATCCATAGGAATTGAAGCATCGACCATTCCTGGTACTAATGATACTGTGACTTTTGGTGAAACAGTTTCATTGGCTATGGCTGCACCATCAGTACGAGCAGATTTTGTGGAACCCTGGAAAATATCGATGCATGAAATCATTTATTTTATCCCGTGAACTCTAAGATCCATTTGTCAAACGATATAGAATGCAGTTGATCGACGGTGATAAACTTAACAACAACACAACATCGTGCTTACACACTTTTTTATGACGAAACAAATATTACCAGAGTTGGAACTAGTTTTTCTAATTATTGTTAATTATAATTTTTGTAGAGAATTTAGTATATTCATAGTTGAAATCATGAGTCAATTGAATCTAGACCATCATCGAAAACCTGGACGCATTGGACGGCCGTTTCGTCCTATTATGGGACTCCTCAGCAGTGCGCATCCAGTGCTTCCAGGTTTTCGATGGTGGTCTAGCTTCAATTGACTCATGATTTCAACTATGAAAAAATTATAATTTTGTTGTATAATTACTTGGTAGCTAGATTACTATATCTAGGTATTCCATTTTATCATAAGCTTTTGTTTGACCCACTAACTATTGTTGTATCATTTACTATTTTTAACTATATTGTAACGTGTTTATCAGTAAATATTAATCTTGATAGCATAAGCAAAGATGGACAGTGGCTAGCAGTGGAATCCAGTTTGACGTGCGTTTCGCCCTATTCGGGACTCGTCAGCTGGATGTTCCTGCATCTTAGAGTTGATGTTCACTCTGGCACTCGAACCTAGTACCTTTCGCTTCAAACACCATCACGTTATCCACTTAGCTACTGAGTCCTGATAGCCACTTGCTTGTGCAATGGGGTGAAGTTTGAATTCACTTGGTATTATTTGTTTGAATTTTCTCATGATACTAGTATGCGTGAATAATTTATAAATTTAATTACCGAGGTTCCAGTAAATATTTATGACCAGTAGAATTAGACTGTGTTGGATGTGGGATGGTAAACTACTGAAGACAATGGAGGATGGATGTGCTATAACTGGAATTCATGGAAGTCCAACACTGAAATTCAGTGGTCTAGAAGTCAAGTCCTCATTGCAAGACCGAAGATCCTGAATTCAATCCTCGATGGGTCATGGATCCTCATTCTTGAGCAATGCCATAATATGACGAAACAACTATCCTAGTTTCCAACGGATCCATAACTTCGGGTCAGTCCGTGAAGTCAATAATAATCTTTATTCTAAACATTTCAATTGACTAGTGTTTACCTACTCATAAGTAGTTAGCGTAAAACATCATCATCTAAATAGGATGACAAACTAACCGTATTTCATAATAAATTGAAAAATAAACATTAGCTTACTTGATGTTTACCTCCAGTGCCATTGGGATACCAACGTCTGTCAAAGAAGAGGAAATTTTAAAAAAAAGTAGAAAATTAATTTATGAAAGTTACAGACAGATTACATGGGAGTACAAGCAAGATGATAATGATAATGTTCTATTATTTTAAGAGAGCAAATATAAAACTAACACATGTAAAGTTCAGGACTTAAGATTTGTGGTTAGAATTTAGGATTGAGATAAGATTTTACTATCAGTCTTTATTGTATAATGATATTTCAAGTTCATTACAAGCCTTAAGGAGATAAGGTTTCTCTAATACAACGGGTTCTATGGTGTAAATCGATGACATCAACTAGTACACAAAACTTGATCGCTAACACAAGAAGAAAAAGACGGAAAAGTTGAAAATCGAAGGTGAGTAAACAAAAACAAAACGGAATGGTATAGTAACGAAAATATAACTTTCAAATATACAGACATCTTAGCGAACTAAAAGTGATGGTAATCAATTAGCTGAAGGCAAAGCTCTTGAGAAAAGTTGAATTAGGAAAAGAGACACTTGTGATTACTATTTCTAATAAGATCTCAGTAATGTTAACAAATTTGAAGTAACCATTTGACCACTTGCTTTAGTAGTAATGTAAATTGTAGTTCTAACAGTAAATTTCAAACGGAATATGTTTATTCTAACTGCAAATTCTAATTTCAAGGACTCAGTCACAAACAACATAACAGCCTGTTATATATAAAGTTTAAGTGAAAATACCACATCAGCACACCGGGATAAAATCAACAGGAGAAATCCCAGAATAGTAGAGATCTTAAAATTAATTGTGGCGGTAGAAAACATGAGGCACAGGCAGTGATTAAAGAAAAAATAATGTCATTGAAATCTTCAACCTATCTAAATCGAACAATTGTTACAAACCTAGAAGCACTCGACGGCTGTTTTATCCTGGTTTGGGACTCCCCAGCAGTACACATCCACGACCCTGCAAGTGTGAATCGGACTAATGACGGTCAGTCTGCCAACAGAACAGTTCGTTTCACGCGTGAGGAGTCGTGGATTTGCACTTCTAGTGAAGAGCCCCATACTAAAGCCAGACGGTGTCTAGTGATTTCAGGCTTTCAATAGTTGTCTAACTTAGATCAATTCACGACTTCAATCATATTCACCAATCTCCACAATCCTATATTTACAAGAAATAAGTAATTCATGAAATGAATAAAAGTATGTGGAAATTTAAAAACTCAAAATCCGAGGGAGTGGAAAAAAAGAGTGAATACATAAATACCATTGAGATAGACACTGAATCATTTCATCCAACTTCTTCAACCTAGTAATCTTCACCTAGCGACATGACCAAGTTCAATAATTAGTAACATCATGTAGTGATATTAAATCTTAGTTTGGTTGTCCAACTTTCTTCCAGAATACTCTTGCACAAGTAAACATCAGGCATCAAGGTAGATGATTGATAATCATAAGTAAAAGATATCTTAATCACATCAGTCGATTAAAATTCTTTTACACTTAAGCAACTGATTTATCATATTTACCAAGTATCCTAAACATAACTTGAAAAAAAGGAATAGAATTATATTAACTATGTAATAAAAGATGGAATATAAAAAATGTAGTTGAGATCACGAGTTACTTGAAACCAGACCACCATAGAAAACCTGGAAGTACTGGAAGGCCGTTTAGTCCTATTATGGGACTCCTCAGCAGTGCGCATCCACGATCCCTCCTCACAGCATTCGAACCCAGGACTTACCAATCTCGCGCGCGAGCGCTTAACCACTGGACCACTGAACCGGCATCCAATGGTGTTAATGTCTAACTTCAACCGATCCACAAAATTGAGAGACACATCAACCATTGTCTTCAGTGAGTTACTATCTCCCAACAGACCTGGTTGGACTCCACTGGTCAGTGCTTTTCACTAGAACTTTAAGAAATACCTCTTGAAGTCAGCCCCACAATAGGAAGAAACAGTCGTCCAGTGCTTCCAGGTTCTCCATGGTAGTCTATCTTCAATTGACTCATGATCCCAACTATTAAATTACTACAATTTCCACAAAACCCCTTCTGATAAAAAATATACTTCAAAAATGAAATTAGATCGAGAAATCGGATCGTTTGAAATAACATTTAACTCAAGATTTAAAAAGGAAGAAATAGAAATATAGGGGGATATATTACAAAGTTATATGTGTATTAAGTGCCAGGGAGCATTCAACAACTACTTCATCCTAATAGTGGAACTTCTCAGAAGAAGTGTTCATCCATAACCCCATCAGATATTGAAGTCAGAACTTTAAAATCTCACTAAATAACATTGGTAATAAATGTTTTACATTCAATAATTTGGAAATCTACTAATCAAAACTGTTCATTACAAAATCAAGAATAGATTGAATTGTTTATTTATTCTATTGGTTAAGTGCTCACGCGCGAGACTGACAGGTCCTGGGTTCGAATCTCGCCGGGCGGGATCGTGGATGCGCACTACCTTTGAGGAGTCCCAAAATAGGACGAAACAGCCGTCCAGTGCCTCCAGGTTTTCCATGATCGTCTAGCTTCAATTGACTCATGATTTCAACCATATAAAAAATATTTATTTATTTATTTATTTAAATACGTAAATAATGGTACAAGGGGAGCACCAGATTGAAGTAACTCACTGATGTATGGGCGAGAATGACAATGATTGGTTGTCTTTATGAATCAGATATATCGATAGTGTAACATGTGTTATATGTTTTATATATTCCCCTATCCGGATTGTTATTGATTGACTGTTCCTTATTGTTGGATTGTGTCGGATTTTGAGGTGGAAATATATTGACATTATAGTCAGGCTAATCTCATGTTCTTGATCTGAGTTGTATGTTGAAGTCCTGTAGAATAGATACTGGGTGTGAAATCTAGTGTAGATATTCATCTAAGGTAAATTAACGTCCCATATAAGTGTAAAAAGTGAAAAGACTGTTATAACAAGAAATACTAGTGTTATAACAAGTATCCTATTGTTTATAACACTCACATTAGTAAATAATACCAGGAATAAAATACTCAACGTTACCGTTAAGATCTATCAAGTAAAGATTGACTATTTAATAGACAATGGTTACACAATTATAACGTAAATGTAAATAAAGAATAATAAACATATAATAAGCCGGAACTAAACGATAGAAAATAATAATTATATTATATATATATAAAGGAAGAAACAAAACTTTCCAAAATAAATAAAACATATACATAGATACACACACACACACTATGTTACTCTCTCTCCTTTTATAAAATAAAAATCAGTCCTTAAATCGATAATCTTGTCTGAAAATCAGCTATCATAATAACAATTAATCAATATGATGTCACAGTTTAACCCATAAATAGTCTATACCATACTATACATGAATGAATGTATATATGTGTGTACCTAAAACAGATCCACTCTCTCTCTCTCTCTCTCTCTCTCTCTTTAATTCTCTTAAACAAACACATACACACACACACACAGAGAGAGAAAGAAAGAAAACATAGTGAAAAATAGAATAAAGAGATTAGTAAAGTAAATAGTGAGTTCGAGAGAGAGAGGCAGAGAGTGGAAGAGAATAATGAAGACAAATTAAAACTGACTAGAATCAAGGAAGAATGTCTGTATGTATCGACTGTATACATTTACATACTTCAAAAAAAATAAATCAATAAATAATTAAATAAACAAACAAACAAAAAAAACTAACAAATTAATAGATAAACAGACAAACAAACAAACAAAGGAAGGAAGGAAGTGAGAAGAGAAGAGGATATACATAATAGAATAAGAAATGACAGACCAGCTGTTGGATTATTCCTAACACGAAAGAATACTAATACTAATTTTAATAATAATAATAATAATAAGCTGAAGAAGAAGAAGAAGGATGACGATAGAATCAATGGTGGTAAATAGTAGACAAGAATAGTACAATCGTCTAGACGTCTGTGTATAATTATATGTGTGTGTACATAGTTTACACTTGTGTACATGTGTGTGTAGGTAGGTAAGTATGAATCTTTAAGGGTTGTTTTCTCCTAGTTTATTATTATTATTATTATTAGTATTATTATCATTTACTTTGCTCAAGGACATAGAAACACACACACGCACCTACATACGCACAACACAAACAAACAAACAAACATTAAATTTAAATAGGCTTAGTGATAAATATTGAAATTCACTTTAGTTTAAAATTCAATTAAGGGATAGTAAACAAAATGAACGAAACAAAAATGTGTATATTTAATAGAGACGTTTTTTCGGGGGGGGGAGGTTGAGAATAAAATTCATGTCTTAAAATTTTTAAATTAAAGGGAAAATCTATGATATTGATAGTAAAAACTAATCTAAGTTATTAGAAGGGGTTCTTGTGGAGATTTAGTATTTTCATAGTTGAAAGCGTAAGTCAATTAAAGCTAATTCTCCACCTTAGCTGCTGAGGAATCCCACAATAGGACGAAATGACCGTCCAATGCTTCCAGGTTTTCCATGGTGGTCTAGCTTCAATTGACTCACGCTTTCAAATAATCTAAGTTAGGCATCTATTAAAAGTTAGGAAGTACTGATATGGAATATACGATGAGACGGTGAGACCTTTGAGCAACACTAAGGTGACCTTGAGAATATCCATCGACTAACTAGGACTAAATGAGGGTTATAAACCAGTGCGATGAATTCGAATTATGATTTACAGGTGTTGGTTAGGGTTAAGAATTAGATTTAATGTTTTTTCATTACGAACTGATATCACCTAAAATGCCAAAACTCTATTTAGCCAAAACCTGTTATCTTAAACCTGATTGGTTCGTTCGTAAATTATAGTCTCATCATGAAAAGTTTACGACCTTTCACTATACAAGTTACAAAAAAGTACAATCATCAAAGTCATCATAATGGCTGACAGTATGTATTGAAAAGAATGAACATTATCCAAATATCGATTCCTTAACTGGTAACATTTAACTGGTGATCACTCAATATTTATTATCATGATCGATCAAGAAATACGAAACGGAAACTCGTTGAAATAATTTGTGCTAATAATTCTATATTGTACTAAAATTATAACATTGAATAAAGCCAATAATTATAATTATAATAAAGAAGGACAAAATAGCTGTCTTATGTTCTCTGATTGTTGTTAAATGTCTAAATTAGGTTGATGGGCAGTATTGTGGTGTGGTCTACTTATATCTATATAAGTAGTATATGGTGTGGGTCAGACGTAGAATGTATTTTGGCAGAAGACCGATGAGCGAAGAACTGAAATGAAGCGCAATCGTTTGGAAAATGCATGAGCAATGGAATAAGAGAAGAAACAGTGAAGATTGAAACAATTGCTTGTTAATTTGCAAATTGACTGTTCATTGTTTGGTTATCGGAATTTACTGAGATAGTCTGTAATTTTTGCTTAAATACATTCGATTGTCCCCAGCCAGTGTCCTGTTCAATACAGTATCAGTAAAGTTTAATTATCATTACAAAGCTCTGTACTGAAAAATATATAATTTCAATCATACACAGGAGTATAAATTGGTATCAACACCAGGACAAGTAAAAAAAAAATCAGAAGAATTGGACATATCATTATTAGAAAAGATCTGAATTATTTCGTTGTCGATATTTTCGACTAAATTTTAATAAACCTTTATTGGTACATCTGTATCCTGTGTAAATTGGATTGGTATTGCCATTCCAGGTATCAGTCAGTCAGCTATAATGTAGGACCAGGCACATTTATGCATCCGTTCAAATTGCTATACCTCATTAGCACAGCAAGATGAACACCGGAATCATTGAAGCAGTCAATTTAATGGTGGTAATATATAAAAGAAAGATTGCATATAAGGGTATGGCACAGGAAGAAAGATAGAGATGAAGAAATTTTAATCTCAAGGTTTAAAGGAAGATAAACAGTGTATACACCTATGCCATTATGATCGATTCTAAGCCATGTCACCCACAATCTCCAACTATTCGTTACGATGGTCGCGCGGACCCCAACCAAGTAGTATGCATCTACCAACATAACTCGGATTAGAAATTAGTGACTTCATGCTCTGATGCCACATTCTGGTTTGGTCACCCCTAACTCTCTTCCAACCATCCCCTACACTAGTCAGCATAGCGCGTCGTGGTAATCGGTGTTCAGGCATACGTAACACGTGACCAAACCATCTCAGTCGATGAACATTCATGACCTCATCAATTGATTTACCATCATTCCCTTATACCCTGCATCTAACCTCACTATTGCTACTTACCCAGTGATCACAGCAGATACGAGCAATATTTCTAAGACATCTGTGGTCAAATATTAGTAACCTACGAGTATCTTCTACTCTTAATGGCCATGTTTCACAGCTGTAAAGTAGAACAGAGCGAACTGCTGTGCAGTATACTCGTCCCTTAATAGATAGACGGATATCTCGTCTTCGCCATAGGTGACGTAGGTTTGCAAAAGCCAAACGAGCTTTTTGAATTCGTGCTGAGATTTTGTCACACATCAACCCATTAGGGCTGACCAGATTTCCAAGATAAGTGAAGTTGTCGACGCATTCGACTACTTAGTTCAGGTGTTGACGCAGGCCAGTCCTGGAGTCAATTGAAGCTAGACCACCATGGAAAATGTGGAAGCACTACACGGCCGTTTCGTCCTATTGTGGGACTCCTCAACAGTGCGCATCCTTGATCCCGCCTTTATGCGATTCACTAAAAAGTATGTTTGGAATAAAAATAGTTTTGGCATAGTCTATGTAGAATGTTTAAGTCACTCTAATTGATTACTGAATATTAACAGCGAATTAGAATCTACAATTTCAGCAGGGTTGCAATTCTCTATGGTATATGAATGTTCCTTAAGACTCGAATCAAATATTTATATGAGTTGGCACTAAATTATTTATGTACTATCTATCTTTCACAACAATAATGGGTAATAGAGGTTCAAACAAAATTAAAGAAATCAATCCATTCAAGACTGTAGATATATTTTACTAATTAGTCAAAATCAGCATTAAACTTAAGTTGACCATATCCTATCAACTAGGTAATTAAAGCCAAAGTGACCGTCGTTCCTGAACAAGGCTACCACTAAACTACTAATTTTTAAATAAGTAGCTACAACTACCATCGTAATCTAGAAAATACACACCTATTGTGTTCAAATTAAGAAGTGTCATTTATGTGTGTGTGTGTGTGGGCATTTGTTTACATTACATTTGTATTCTTATTTAGCATTTCATTAACAAAACAAACATTGATTACTCTCTTTAAAAAGAAATCACTTTAATCTAATTTCTAAAACCATCGATCAGCTGCTTTCTTCTCATTTCAATCCATTCACAGTCAGAACAGTAAGTGAATGTAGGCAAGTAAGTAAATACAGTAAATGAATGAATGAATGAACAATAGAAGCACGTGAATTATGATAATTTTTTTTTGTTTCAGCATGTTGTATTTGCCGACCGTCAGAAAAAAATTATAGACAAAGAAATCAATAACATGGTTGGATTCCTCCATAAGGTGGATGAGATTTACGAGTCATTCTTTAGATCATTTCTTCTGTAATTTGCTGAGTTTTGGTGGGGGGGGGGTTTCTCCCTGAGGAAAAGTATACATTACATTGAAATGGTAATAATTTATTGGATCCTTTAATTAATGTTAGTTAAATCATACATTTTTCATGGAAATGATTTTTTTAGAAATCAAGAATTCTACTACGTTTTTCCGTCAGCTTATGTCTAGCACACTTCAACTGTGTCGAGCATGGAATAAGTATTGACCGTATTTAGTGTAATGTGGTCGCGTAATATCGCCAGTTGATTGAAACCTTATTTATTTATTTAAGCACATAGATATTGGTACAAAGGGGAACCAGATACACATGCGCCACACAAGTCTCATTTGATTTGTGTGAGGGCTATGATACTGTCCGGGTGCCCAAACGGAAACAGGGCCACACCCGGAGCCTTTGATCTACAGATCTGATCCACAAGGCAGTGGAGCATCGTAAGGAGATGCAATCATATGGTAGCCGGTGACCAACGATTGATTCATACACCATTTATTCCCTCAGGATACTGGAGCTCATGTACACCATTGGTTTGGAATGAGGGTTTCCCAACTACCCTAAGTTGACTTTCCGTGTCCACCAACCCGGTTAAAGAGCCGGATATACGCTTTTCGTCCTCTCAATTTGATAAACAACAGTAATGCCACGAGAAAGCAGTGAGTAGGACTTCCCTGGCATAGGCTATATACGCGTGGCCATGTGAGAGCATTTGGAGAGGGAGAACGGACTCTCCCCACTCTCGGCCATACCAGGGCATTTGAGGGTATTGAAGTCTAACGTGTACATCATTGGATGCCTGGTCGATTGCCTAAAGACTAAAGGTTCGTGATTGAAACTGAAGAGCCTGGAATCGACCTCCAGCAAGAGAATCATGAATGTACACTGTTGAGGAGTCCTAATGTTTCCTGGTTTTCAATAATTATATAACTACGGGTAGTCTGTGATATCAACTATGAAATACATATAAACATCTCTAAGCCCACTCGCCTACATAGTAATCAACTAATCCTTATGGTGGTCTAAAATGTGAACTGTATTAAAAAATTTGTTTGATTGTAATGTTTTTTTGATCTGAAATTTATTAGTAAGTTAGTTCGATCAAATAAATTGGTTTGACTGATCATAATCATTGCGGAGAAAAAGTCTCTACAGACATTAGTTACAATTATTACGTCATCTATAGTCAGATAATCTGCACAAAGCAACAGTCACTGACTTTATAGACTTATCCCAGATCCTGGTTCGACGACCACTCCTAGCTTTATTTCAGCCTACTCTTAAATCAGCAAACATCACCCATTGAAGTAGATGGTGCATACTTAATACATATGATAAAGACTTGTAAGTTTATCAACCGATCTGTCATCATTATCTAGAACTCTGTATCAAACTACTACATTACTTACTTAGTGTTCCTAACAAAGTACGTACAGTTTTCATTATGTTACTACAAATGTTCCTGTCAGTTTGTTTTGTATCCAAACTGCACCCAATCGCACACACATATATGTAAAGAAAACAAAAAAATTTATTATTATTACTTCATATATTTGTTGACTTACACTGCTCGTTTAGCTTTACGTCTTTGATATTCACTTTCATCAACAACCCAAACTGAACCGGATGTGGTTTCCAATCGTCGAAAACATTTATGCAATGATAAATTATGCCTTACAGCATTCTGTTAATATAAATGGTGTAAAAAAAGTAGAAAAGAGAACCTTTTATAATAGAAAAAAGTAACAAAGATCGAAGAAATGGTAAAAAAGTAAAGGAGGCAAGTTTTATCCCACTTGGATTGTGGCAATATTAGAGTAGTGAAATCCCATGACGCTTATTTTAGTGTATTTGGACCTATCTGCAGGCGAATATAGATGTAGCACCAGCTGTATTCTAGTATCAATGTTCATAATATATTGAGATTCAACTAAAGTAGTATATTTTGTTAAACCTGTCAACATGTTATAAACTGAACCATTGGATCCAAACAGCCACAAATTCAGACAAGCATAAACAAAATGTCGGATTACATAATTTAAATCATAGCATGATTTTAGTTAAACAACCACTAGGAATCATAAAGCATCAGAAAATTGTTTCGCCCCGATACAGGACTCTTCAGCAGTGCCCACCCACTAGCGATTGAACTCAGGGCATTCAGTTTTGCAATATTACGAATTTATAGAAGCCAAACATGCAAACTATTAAATGGAGACTCAGTGGTATAAAGATAAAACATCCATATGCGGAACTAAAGGTCCTGAACTCTATCTCTAGTGGTAAGGATGTGCATGTGTATTGCTAAGGAGTCACATATGAAAACGAAACAGTCATCCTGTGCTTTCAGGTTCTCGAATGGTGATCTAGTTAAGATCAGTTAGTAATTTAAGCTCATCTTTTCATAAATACTTACTTGCCTATATCAATATCAAAATAATTACTCACAGTTAACTATTATTTTTATTAAATAGTAATGTAATCTTTTATAATCAAATCAGATAACCCTTCTCCCATAAACTTAATATTGTTCAAAACAAACTAACATCATAGCAACTACAAACAATTAGCCCAATGTCAACATTACACAAACAGAGATAGGCAGATAAACAAATATACGTACATGTTGCCTTTATATATAAATGATAAATATTAGTTCTTTCAACTAACGAAAACATCATTAGTCGTCTATTTAGTAATATACATACTCGTAAAAGTGTACGAGTGTTCGCCTATACATTCATGCACTGTATCTATATCTCTCTAAATTAAGATGATTGTTTATGGCTACAGTGTCAGTCAGCTACAGCGTAGGACCAGGCACATTTATGCATCGGTCCAAGTTGCCATACCTCGTTAGCACAACAAGATGAACATTGAATTCATAAAAGTAATTAATTTAGTCGTGGTAATATATAAAAGATAGGTTGTATATAAGAATATATTACAAGAAGAAAGACAAATATGAAGCAATTTTAATCTCAAGGTTTAAAGGAAGATAAACAGTGTATACACCTACGCCATTGTGATAGATTCTAAGCCATGTCACACGGAGTCTTCAACCATTGGTTACGATGGTCGCGCGGACTCCAACCTAGTAGTATGCATCTACCTATATGGCTCGGATTATAAGCTAGTGACTTCAAGCACTGATACCATGTTTTGGTTTGACCGCCTCTAACTCTTTTCCAACCATCCCCTACACTGGTCAACATTGCGCGTCGTGGTAATTGGTGTTCAGGTATACGTAACACGTGGCCCAACCATCTCGGTCGATGAAGATTCATGACCTTATCAACTGATTTACCATCATTCCCTTATACCCTGTGTCTAACCTCACTATTACTTACCCGGTTATCCCAGCAGATGTGAGCAATATTTCTAAGGCATCTGTGGTCAAATATTAGTAACTTATGAGTATCTTCTACTCTTAATGGCCATGTTTCACAGCCGTAAAGTAGAACAGAACGAACTGCTGCGCAGTATGCTCGCCTATACATTCATCCACTGTATCTATATCTCTCTATATAAGACGATTGTTTATGGAGGTCAAAATTAAATGATACTAGGTAAACTAATAAATAAACACCACAATAGAACTCATTATCAGTCTCTTCACCATCATCGTCATAATAATAACAGTGATAGGTGTACTTACACATGTGAGAGAGACAAAGTGAGATATGTGTCCACCTGCTTCTAGGTGTGATAGCGACTAATTAGGCACAAGTTTTTAACTTGACATGATTGAAAGTTGAAAGCAAATACATCGTTGATAATAATAATAATAATAATAATAATAATAATAATAATAATAATAACGGTATTTGTAAGATTAGAGAGCAGCATTTGAAAAAAATCTTCCTAGTATCTTACTAATAACGTAACTGGTCACTATTTTGAAAATATACTACTACTAGTCATTCAAGTAGTAATATAATGAGTGGGGACGGAGGGAGGGAGGAAAGGAAGAACAATTTAAGAAATAAACTTTTATTGTGTTGGTCGTTAGTGTTTGTTTTTATTCTGTAGACGACAACTAACAAATATATTTTAGTATCTTCCATTAAAAACACAAACACTTATTTTTATATGACATATCCACCATGTGTTGTATGATGGGAAATAGAAAAACTAGTTGTCTGGTTATTAATACTATTACTATTATTGTGGTATGTGCTACTGATGTCGAAAGATATAAGTACTATGTATTATCAATCGAAAGCGAAATGTCTGGAGGCAGAAAGTTAAGAAGATCGAAGGAAAGAGAACGAATACAGAGAATGATTAGTGTGGAAACGAAGAAACGATCAAGTCTGAGACAACTGATTGACATTTTGCAAATAAAGTACATACTGTGTGGTTCTCAGACTTTACTAAGAGATTCTGTGATTTTGTGTTCAAACACATCTGATTGTCCCTTCCTGTGTTCTCGTTCACTACATTATCAACACTATTACTACTATTAATTATAGAGGGGATTTAGTAATCGCTTGTTGAGATTTAAATGATTTTCCCCGGTCGGAGTATTTTAACAGGGCTGTTTTCCAGGACATGAGGTTGCTGACCTTATGTCAAAATCTCCTCTTCTATTCGAGCTTGAGACTGACAGCATGCCTAAAAGGGCTCTCATGAGGGGTAACAGGTGTAAGCATGTAATTAAGTTTTTAAGATTTAGTCAAAACTTCAGAAGTTAGTTTGTGAGTGATTTCATTTTATCGCTGTTACGATTACACAAGCTAATGACTCGGTGAATAGTACATTGGTCATTTGAATCAGATAGTGCTGAGTTCACGTCTCAATGTGATAAGTGTAAACAATGGAATATAAATGTACTCAGCTGATGGTGGGTCCGAAGAATTCTGAATTCTACTGTTAATCACCATAAAACTCTATCAAAAACTCCTCCTACCTTTATAGCTGATTATGAAGATAGTAAACCACAGAAAAAATCTTTTTTGGAAGGTCGACCAGACGTTTCAGTGAGGACCATGAAGACTAAAAATTCTAGTAAAGAGGAGGAATAGTGTCACCATGGCAAGGTGATCAAAACACTGAACACATATACAGAAGATACGTAACGAAATGAATTTGAAAAAATGTCTACTGTACATACAATTTCAGCAAAATGTGTAAGTGGAAAGATTGAAAAAAGTCTATGTGAAACAATAAAGCAATTGAACCGTTTGACTTCTAGATTATCTTTTAAAAGCAATGAAAATGCAGATGAGGTTCATAACATTGTCACAAAAGCGAAATCTATACTAAAGGAACCAGTGCACCTAATTATTGAACAAATAATATATACATTAGGTTAATTATTAATAATGTGGCAGAAAACAAATAAACTTCCAGTTGAAATGGAAATTGGGAAAACATACTGAGGGTTGATAGAACACAGATTGTGAACTAATCCAAAGAGGAAAATGATTAATCAGTCAGAGTATAACTATGCATTCCATTTATTATTAACACATTTCCCTAATTATTTTCTTTAAATAACGAAATCGAAAGAACCAAACAAACAAGAATAAATAACTCACTTTCCATGTAGCTTCATTTTGTCGAAAATAAGCAAATTCACGTTGTAACCATACGTAAATTGCACTTAATGACAATTGTTGTCCCGGTGATTCTAATATTGCTTGACGTATCAAATTAGCATAAGTGAATCTGGGACGTGCACAATGTGATCGATAGTATTGTCTTTGAGCTAATGATGAATTGCTATTATTATTGTTTGTAGTTGAAGTGGTACCATTTGTATTTGACGTGGCTGTCATCTTTGTTGTCGGTGATGTTGTTAACGTTGGTATTGTTGTGACAGTTGCAGTGGTTGACACTGTTGTCAAAGATGAAGTTCCTGTCGATGCTGATACTACTGCCGGCACTACAATTACCGAGGATGACAACGATGTTTGTTGTTGTGACGATGATGAAGATGTGTATGCAAGATTTTCGCATGTCATTACCAATGAATTTTCAGAATCCATAGCTTCTGGTATATTACAATGAACTTTAAAGGGGGGGGTGAGGTGGAAAATACAAAAAAAAACAAATCAATAAAGGTTTTAACTGAAGCATAAATATAAGTCGATAAGTATTCACACTATAGTAGGAATAAGTCAATCTGTCGTATCTAGAAGAAGAGTGGAAACTAGTGTGGATCAATTTAAATCGTCATACTATATCAGCTCAGAGTGATGAAATTATCAAGGAAGAAGTTCCAATAGCAGAAACACACTAGAAATAGACAAGTTGATATTTAAAGAATACAATATCTAGCATTTCGAACACTTCCGGTCATTCAGTGAGTGAGTGCTGCTTATTAGTGCATGATTTTCACTGATGACTTCTTTTTAATTATCTGAAGTTATCCACATATGTCTTCTGTGAGCACATGCTCTAGAGCATCCCAATATACCGGATGAAAAAAAGAACAGAAGGGAAATTTAGAGCCTGAAATGAAAACCTCAGCGAAAATTATGCTGTTACATGCACCATTCAATAAATAGATTGAAAAATATCTTAAACTGCATGATATCTAACACATATTAAATGGCTGAGATACGAATTCATGAACACATGTCCTATTCCGCTATTTTATTGTTTATATTGTAAATCTAAATTTCTAATTCTTTATGTTGAATATCTCCATGAGAACCAACTTTATATTTGACCATAAATAAAGGCTTTTTTAGTGGTCGGTTGTTCTTTTAGTGTGCTGCTCTCCACACTATTTTCAAAGTCGTTGTGCATGTGTCTATACGCATATATGTTGCTTTCTTGGAACCGAATTACACTTGATGGTGAAGCTCCTGGAGAGGTAGAAGCCGATATATATCCGGGCAGCACCATTAATAAACAAGGTGGACCGGATGCAGATGCAAAAAGGCACGAAATATCAAAGTGAGGGCAGCATTCGTACAGTTGAAGAATATTTGGAGCTCAAAACAACTGTTAAACAACACCAAAGTAAGAATTTTCAACACGAATGTCAAAACAGTTCTGTTGTATAGAGCTGAGACTTGAAGAACTGCTGCAACCACCATTAAGTAAATATGGGTATTTGAAAACAACTGTCCACTCAAGATACTGCAGATTCATTGTCAAATTACCATCAACAATAATCGACTCAGACAGAAAAAATCCAGCTGAATAGAAATTCTTTAATAGAAATTGTTGAATTAAAAAGATATAATACGTTCGCTGATCGGTAGACTGATATATTTGTACATCTTTGAACAGTTGCTCGATTATCATGGAACGACCAAGCAAGACAATGTTGGGGTTTGAAGCAGATTGTGCAGAAAAGATGGCAAGTCAATTAATGAGATTGTGAATTCGCACCAATTGAAGCAGTTGAAACGATGTGTTACATTTAGTTAACCACGTCTACTTCAGGGGGTGATGCTTACAAGTGTAGTGGTAGTTGGAAGAAAACTACGGTTGGTCAAACCAAAACATGTCATCGTTCCATGAAGTCATTAACTGTTAGTCTAAGATTATAATAGATACTAATCTAATATGAATATCAGTTAGTTAATTAGTCGTCATCAATTTAGAACTTAACAGTAATGTGGATCAGTAGACTGTATCATTATGCTTCAAATCAATACAATCAGAGAGTAAATTAAAAAAGAAAAGCAAACCGGTGAAGAATGAAACCCAAAATGAAATGAAAACCTAAACATGTTACAACTACAGTTTAAATGAAGTAAATGAAATTTCAGAATGTAAAGTTAAGAACGACATTGAGCTGCAGATGAATGTATAAGTGGCACTGTGTGACCTAGTCTGGTCTATATCACATCTCCTCAACTGAATTCAATAACCATAAATTAAGAGGTTATCACATAGCCTCTTTTCCAGGAAGTCTGCATTTGAAAACACGGAGTAGACGCGTAGTCAATAATTCCATAGATTAACATCATGGTTTGATATTCTGCTGTCGTTTCTTTCAATTTAATTCTATCACAGCTAGTATTGTACAATAAGTTAACAGTGGTAAAAAGAAAAATAATGCGTTTTGAAAAGACGGATTAGAAAGGTATGTGCGAAGAGATAATGAAATTCAAAACCGACAAAAGGCGGCCTACTTGAATATCTGAACTACTTGTTCCTATCATCTAAATACTTCAACTGGTTATCTGCCTTTTTGTTTGTTTTAACATATCATTATATCTATTAATCGCCTAACCTATTCAGGAGCGTTTATGAAACGTTTACGACCTTTCGCTATACAACTTACAAAACAATACAATCAAAGACATCGTTGTGGCTGGCAATATTCATTGAAAAGAATGAACATTATTCAGATGTCCATTCCTGAGCTGCTAACATCAAACTGGCGATCACTAATTGGCAAGGTGGACTGTAATCAAGTCTAAACATGTATCGTAACTGTAGTGTAATCACAATTCAAGAATCCTTGTCAAATGATTCACAAGGCGACTGCTCATTATCATTACAAGATTTCAATATTTATCGTCACGGTCGATCAAGTAATAAGAAAAGGATATTTGTTGAAATACTTTGTGCTGAGAATTCTATATTGTACCAAAAATATAATATTGAATAATGCCATTAATAATAATGGTAATTATAATAATAATGTCTTGCTTAAACTCCCTTCCTAGACGGTTTTGATATCCCCAACTTCTTTTACAAGTCAACTGGAACACTAAAGAGAAGGCGTGAATTGCAAGTAAAAACTTCACTTCAATGTTCATTTATGTACAGAATAACGAGGGTGTCCATAGAGTTTCACACTTCCTTTGGACTTCTGTAAATTCCTGAAACCATACTAAATATAGTTACGGTGTTGTGAACGAGAACACAGATGGGGACGATCAATGTTTTAAAGATTTCTTTGATTAAATGTGAAAACCATACGTTCAGTATTTTATTAACAAATCCTTCACCAAATTTCTTTCACTGCCATAACAATTGCTCTCCGTTTCCGTTCTTTTCTATTCGATCATCCCAACCTTCTGTTGTCAGGTTTTCCACTTTCGATAGGCACTACATACTACTTATGTCTGTCGTCATAAGTAGCATACACCACAACAGCATAGGTAAATATATAATCAAAACTGTGGCATGTGATCCTGTATTTCCTAGACATTTCTGAGATCTAATTAGACGTTTATTGAATAAAACGTTTTCTGAAGTTCCTGGGCCGCTGAGGAATTTTATGAAGGGCATTTTTGGGACCCCTCCCAAAGGAAAGAATATATCTCAGTCATGTCACCCAAAGTCTTCAACCACTTGACCATGGTTATCAAGCAGGCATAGTCCAACCAGGTTATCTTCATCTACAAACATTACTCAAACAGCAATGGTTAAGAAGCTCATAAATTGGCCCCATATTTTGATTTGGATACCACTACCGTTCTTCTAACCTATTTCTAAACTATCAAGAATTTGTCACCGTGATAAGTGGCGGCTAGAAACACAATAAAGATTCACAACTTTCATCATCAACCGATTTGTTACCATTGCCAAGTACCCTGTGCATTATCTCAACATTACACACTCATTCATTCAACAAAACTCGAGAAAAATGCTTCAAAGATAACTCTATGATTACCGAAATCAAAGTAGTACAGGGAAAAATGAAGTTAATAGGGGGAAATTATTTGATTTACAAACAGAGAAGATAAATAAAAAAACAGAGCGAGAGTTTTGTTTTCTAGCTACTTATATGTCATTTCTAGGAGCAATAATGATTATAGAAAATAATAACAACAAAGATCATAACAGTGAAGAACGATGACGGTAACAATAACAACATTAATGGTTGGAGTTAAAGAAACAAAACAAAACTGACGATGACGTAAACATCGTCATCGTTATCAACAATAACAAAATAGAATGATGATGTTGATGATGATGATAATAACAACAACAGTCATACTGTAAACAAATACAACTTGTTCAATATTAATTTGTGTAAATAAACTGTATTTCACATCATAAATGTAAATAACAATAATAATAATAAACAGTGAATACTTCTCAATTTGATTTGTTGGCGAGACTATAATTTATGGACGAGCCAATCAGAAGCATTTGAGGGATTTCAAGGTTATGGCGCCTATTTCAGTACCTAGTGCTCATGTACGGTCGCTTCACAGAGAATTTTAGAGAAGACTTGACAATTAAGCGGCTACAACAAATGAAACTACTAAGAAGTCACTGTATTTGTAATTACGAGTATTAAATGACTTGTAAACCTTGTGCAGACCACCATGATGTTGTCCTTCGATGTAATATATGTTAAAGGAAGACGTTTGCTAAAATAAGAACCCTTATCGCTCGATCCAGATTGAGACTAAGGCATATTATAATAATTATCGCCAACTATATAATAAAAGCACCAGTAACATTGGCTGCAATAATCGCAGATGTTACTGAAGTTTCGGCTGTTTGGTGGTATGAGTATTGTATGGACATATCCATAATAAAAATGATAAACTTACACAACCGGAGTACACACAAACAATGATGAAGCTATGTGGTTGAGGCTGAGGGAGTTTTATGACCTTATCATGGCTCACGAGACCAACTATTATGGAGCCATATGGATGAGTTCCTCTACCTTATGCATTACGATTTTGGAATCTTTGAACCTTTTTCTAACATTGACAAGTTTTTGGACCATATAAAAGAAGTGTATCCACTTTAATTATTTGGTTTTGTATAATATATTTTCACTTTATGCTGACTGTTTACCGATTGGCTAACATTTCTCAAGGTCACTCAAGATTCGTTCAAAGGTCGTTCATAAATTATAGTCTCGCCGATTAGTTTATTCTCTTGTTGAGCGGTTGGAGCATTTGTTCTTGAAAACAGTGATTGATGACAAGATAAACATAAGAACTAGGTTTTTCGCCTAGTCTATAATTAATGGATGAACCAACGATATTTAAGATAACAAGTATTGGATGCTGGGGCGGAAGTCATTTGTAGTAATTCGGCATTGAAGTTGATCTCAGTTCATAATGATAACTGTTACTCTTGATTCCTAATTCAAACTTCGAACTTTAAATTCTAATCCTATTGGTAACCTTCTTTTGACCCTAGTAAGTGGATTGTCTCAAGGTCACTTGGATATCGCTTAAAGATGTTCCATCAATCTTGAAGAAATTGATGTCTTGATTATAGGATTCAACTGTGTCAGTCATAGAATTAATTACCAAATTATTATTCAGGATTAAATTCCTCAACTATTCTTTTGAAATCGTAAGTGTGTCTGAATTCCTGATGAGTGATAGCGAGAGTAAATCATTGACTCAAGCTTTCATCGTTAATTGTTCAAGCAATATACCTATTGAGACCATATCGATAAAATGCTATAAACTTTGTTGCTCCTTCATTTCCATATCAATTACTCGCTGTCCCCGTTCTTTTCTATCCGATCATCTCAACCTTCTACTGCTAGGCATTCCATTTTCGATTGGTGTCACATACTACTTATATCTGTCGACATAAGTAGCACACACCACAAAACATAACAAAGTTTGCAATTCATTATGCTCAATATAAGAATCAATACCATGGAAATATAAGCTCCAGTAAGAATTATGTGACCCATGCAATTTACATAAATATTCATCAATATTGGAACAAACAGTTTGACAGAAATAGAACCTGTTCAATTATTTTTTTTCAAAATAGTAGAGATGGTGTAGAAGGTCTATTGCTGATCAGTAGGAGAGGATTTCGCTGATGTTCTACTGTTCTCTAAGCTGAATGTTGGTTTTAACACACGAACAAACTAATCAGTTAACAGTTAACAATCATAATGAACAACTCTCTCGTTCTCTTTCTCTCTCTCTCTGATAATAAATACCCTATTCAAATATCAGAGCGTTTGGATAAATCAAAAAATAATGACAAACGATTAAATTCAATTGATGGGTTTTTTCAAATTTGTCACTGTTTGTTACTATCCAATGCAAACAACGTAGAACCTGTCATGTGTATATCTGAACCAATTCACATTAACGGAGAGATAGAGATATGGAATTATTAAGACAAATACTATCATAGTCGAATTAGTAACACTATCAGTGGAACTAGAAAATATTAAGCGTAATTAATATGATTCGAGAAGAAAGGATGAATTTCTAGAATAAAAAGTACAGTTACTTGATGACAAAGAATGAATGTTGATGCGCCATTGGGACCAATTCTGATTCATGTCATTCAAAGTTTTAACCATTTAGCCATGATAATCGAGCAGATTCGAACAAGGTAGTTTAAAAAAACGTACATGAATCAGTTCAGTAGTTAACAACTTTATGGAATGATGTTATGTGTTAGTTTGCGTGCCAATAGCTTTCTTCTAACTTAATCTTTCACCAGCAAACATTACCCATCGAAGTCGGGTGATGGTTGGGATACGTGATACATGTTGTGACCACATCAGTCGATGAAAATTAGCTGCCCTATCACCTCATTTACCATCGTTATCTAGCACCATGTGTGTAACCTCAAAATTGCTCACTTGATGTTCCAAACATACAGGCGTATGACTTCAAAGACACTCATTGGTTATATATCAATAACTTGGGAATATTCGCTATTTTGGAAGGTCACATTTAATAGCCATAAAGTGGAACAGGACAAATATACTACTGATCATCTTTCGGTCAATCGACAGACAAATTGCCTACTACCTGAAGTGACACAATGCGGCAAAAGCTTAGCAAGCTTTCTGAATCTGTGCTGTGAAGCTGTCAGATACTTAAATGTTTATTCACTAGGGGAATTATTGGTTCAATCATTTTAATCCAATTGATCAATGTAGTCGATCAGATAATCAATATTTAACACAGTATTTCAATCTAATCCCCCCTCTTCTATGTATATCAACCTACTTTGTCCACTGTCCCCCTGCCCTCCGAAAAAAATACACCATCACTGTCTAATGATTGAAATGTTATTGTTTTCCGTCATTTCTTCTATTAAAGTAAGAAATAACTTGTGTTATGATTGAAAAGTCAACTGTGTTCTACTGTTCTCAGTTGGCATTCCCCTCTCTTCCAACGAAGAGTTAGGAGCAGTTAAGGTACACATACATCTGTTCGTTATGTACATAATCTCCTATACAAGTGACGTAATAAACAGTGTCTTTATTATTTTGAAACATGGTGAAAACAAGAGAAAACATAAACAATCTATCCTTCCCTCCCTCCCCACTACTTCTAACAACAAAAAAATAATGCAAACAAATAAATAAAAGAGAGATGGAAAAATAGGCTTGGTGTACAAACAAAAAAATTAAGCACACGCAAATACACATACACAGATAAATTTAGGGGGGGGATTTTACTGGATGTAATTAAGGTTTATTTCGATTTTTTAAACCATATAGAAGAGAATGAAAACTGTTGATGATAATATGTAACGCATTCAAAATCTCAGGCTATCAACTTCTAGTTTCGACTATCAGATTGTCTTGATCTCACGCTTGTGTTAGTTCTTATTACTGTCGATTAGTTGTATTATTAAATGTAAGCGCAGTTTATGTACTTACTGAGTCGTCAGTTCACTTTTCCTACTCTTTTCTCTTCCGGATTCTTTTATGCGCTGCTTCTCGCAGTCCCTCAGAACACAAGATACCTTCGAGTTAGATGCAAGCCTACTAAAGACCTAACGTTACAACTAATAATCTTGGTGATGATTATAAAGATGATCAGAATTTTTATAGCGATGAGATAGGGTAGAGAGAATAAATAACACTGAGAGGAAATCAAAAATTTCTCTTCTTCAAGTAAAAACCAGTTTATCCCCTTTTTTACACTAGCTCTTACACTTACTCTGTGTACGTGTGTGTGCCTCTCTTTAACGTAAAAGAAACTTAAACACTGATGGATATTGTTGAGATTACGAACTGATCTAAATTAGAAAACTGCTGAGAATAATAAGGCACTAGATAACCGTTTTATCCTAGCATGGCATTCCCCAATGGCAGTTAGATTCTGGTTCAGTAGTCAAGAGGTTGAAGTGTCCGAGTCAGAGACTGCAGGTCCCAGGTTTCTAACTGTGCACTGCTAAGTGGTTCCATATTAGGACGGAACGGTCGTCCAATCCTTTGGGGATTTCAATAGTTGTCTAACTTAAAATGGTTTGTGATCTCAATTATATTACTACTATTGTCGATATGAAGTGAAATCAACCGAGAAGAATAAACGAAAACTGAGGTAAACACATATAGGGACACCTTGAGACAACTGCTACTTTTACGACAATAATGTGTGTTTACTCATAAACGTGTAACGATATTGGAATAGCAACAATCAACCCTAGGTTAATCATCCTTTTAGCTGAATGTACTATACCTTATAAGATTTTCTTCTGAATATAGAGGAATGGATGGAAAATGGTGAGTCATAAAAGGATGATGTGGGGTCATTATCGAGACTGTATGGCTAGGCAATGCAAGCGTGTTCATCTTACGTACCCCTTTCGTCTTTATATTAAATGTGTTGTTTGTCCGCAAAACTGCATTTAATCTTCAAAGGTTCTTAAAAAGCCGTATACCCTGGTTACCACAGTAGGGAAAGTCGTGACAGTTCTTGACTTGGACATAAGATCAAAGTACTCATCGAATCTTCTGAAATAATAATTGAAGTTTCACGTCAAAATTTTCAACACTTTTCCGTCATATCGTGAAAGTCCCCATGCTTATACATTATTGATTGCTTAGTACATAGAAAGGGGTAAGGATTAAGTTATCAACATCAATATATACGTCGGTAAAATAAGTTACCAATGAACCATCATTTAAAATCTAACCATAAACCTTCTTGAGGCCACAATTATCAGCAATTTAAATATTGATTGATAAAAATTATACTCGCTACGATGTCTAAGAGTGGGACCGTTTGTCCAAAATCCTCATTGAAAAGAATAACTCAAATCAAAGCATATTATATCATAAACCTAGAAAATCATATTATCTGTTCATTTCTACTGGTACCACTTCTCTTTATATGACATAATCATCTCAAAATTCAATGAAACTGTTTTATTAATTAATCCCTATTTCAAATAAGTACCATTTGAGAGATTCGATTAAGAGTTGGGTTGATGTTATCCAACAATTTATCCGTGTTAATGTTATGTGTTGTATCTAGCACTTTGGAAATGTTTTTGTTCACTTAGTCAGTACGTGGGTGGTGCTTGTTAGAATGCAGTTCTCACTAAAAGTTTGATTTTAAGCGTCTCGAGTTATCATCAACTATGTACTATGAACATGTCAATGTAGCGCAGCCCATCATCGAAGATTTTAAAAAAACGTGAATTGATCAAAAGTTAGTGCTTGGAACTAAATCTCTAGTAATAAGTAGCACTCACTAACCAAATGAATAGAATAACAACTGGAAAGTCTGGATATAACATGGAAAATGTGACAGGTAACATAACTCTTGAGAAGTTCTGTATTAGGAAGGAAATGATTTATAGTACTTTCAGCTTTTCAATGGTCGTCTAATTTAGATCAGTTCATGGTTTCAATGTCGAACGAAACAAACTAGTTATTTAATTATAATGAAAAAAATCGAATTGTTCACTTCTTGAAATACCTGCTGATAAGCTTGTATAGAAAGACAAGAATAAACTATCCAGCAGCTCAGAATTCCTTATCTTAAGCAATAAATATATTACCCCATCATATCAAGGCAAATCCTATTATCAGTGTGGGGATTTGTGAAGAATGTAGTATTTTTACAGTCGAATTCACGAGTCAATCTAAGCTACACCGCCATTGAAAACCTGGAAGCACTGGACGGCCGTCTCGTCCTAGTATGTGACTCTACAATAGTGAGTACCCACGATCCCGATGCCGGCACAGTGGTCTAGAGGTTAAGTGTTCGCGCGAGACTAAAGATCCTGGATCAGAGCCCCGCGCGTGGGCTCGTGGATGCGCACTGCTGAAGAGTTTCATACTAGGATGAAGCGATCATCTGGTGCTTCCGGGTTTTCAGTGGTGGTCTAGCTTAGATCGAATCATGAATTCAACCGCCCAAAGCCTATTATTATTATTATCAAACGATACCACAATGATAACGATGATATCAGTAAAATAAATATACGGAGGAAATAAACTAACAAAAACAATATGATCAAAGTTATGCATAAGTAGATACATACTTGTGGATTTTTCGGAATTTTCAATAGTTCTACCTTGTTTTTCCAATTCAATAAGAGATAATTCCTGATTTACAGATGATTTCATTTGATGATCTCTAGCTCTTGTTCTAGCACCAATATTATTACTGCTATTATTATTATTATTATTATTAGATGACTTCCCTACTACTGACATAGTGGTGGTTATCGCGGCCATAGGCAACGAAGTCACCGTTGTTACTGCTGTCGATGTTAACGTTATTGCTGGCGGCGGTGGTGGTGTTGGTGTTGTTGTTACCATCAATTCATCTTGTCTAGTTGCATCGAACCAACGTTGTTTAACGGTTTTATCAAACAATGATGATGTTAAGCTTGTATGCGAAGCGGTGGTAGTAACGGCGACAGCTGAAGGAGCAGTGGGAAGTGGAGGTTGAGGAGCAGGGACAATGGGAGTTGTGGTATTCGAGTCGAAAAACACACCATTTGCTGAGGCAGGATTAGAAGCAGCTACAGCCGCTGCAGCAGCTGCCGCGGCGGCTGCTGCTGCCGCGGCAGCAGTTGTATCAAATTCTTTAGGATCAAAATTTGTAGTATTTCCGCCACCGACACCAATACTACTACTGCTACTATTATTGTTTGTAGCAGTAGTTGATCTTGGAAGCCATGATATTGACGCAGGGTTAGATAAGCCGGAAGCCGCCGCAGCCGCCGCTGCAACCGCCATAGCCGCCGCAGCTGCGTTTGCTGACGTCGATTGATGAGGATGTTGAGGATCAGTTGCAGTTTGAAATTGACCAGTTAGAGCGGGATGATGAGTTGACATGCTAGTGATAATCTGATTTTGTAAACTTGAAACACTTGACAATAACGCTGCCGCTGCACTAGCTATTAAAGCTGGATGACATGAAGTCGGTGGTGTAGATGGTGAGGGAATAGTTAATTTATCCACTATATTAATGTTAGATGATGAACAATCATTTGGATTGGTTGGAAATACAGGTAAAGTAGGTGACAAATTACTACTACTATTATTAGTAGTGGTATTATTACTACCATTATTATTACTGGGAATTTGATTTATCAATGTATTTGAATTATATGATGTATCTAATGTTGAATGATGATTCGATGTTGACCAACGTGATGTTAATGCATGTACTGCACTACGTCTATGATGTAATGGCAAATCACGTAGCATAGACATGGCATTACAATCAGGTATAATTAATTGATCTGTACACCATGATTCAGAAGTAGTTGTTGTATTACTATAAACTGGACTACATTGCATTGTATTCTCAGGACGATAGATTGAATTAATATTTTGTACTTGGGATTCGTATACGGCATCTGAAAACAAACATACATGATACCAATTATTTAAGTGTAGCTTATTACTTTTATTCTGTTTAAAAAAAGCAAACAATAAAGCTTACATATTTGATAGAAATAACGAAATCAATGAAAAATGTTAGAAACGTGTGGGAAGTGTTATCACTTTTCGGTTGCCTATACACCGTAGGAGGATATTTCTTCTTGAAGTATATGAAATGTGATCAATCTAGACTACAGTTAGTCTTGGTGATCTGAAAGCATGAAACAGAGTTCAAGGAACAATTGCTTGAAGCTGATGATATGAATAACATGGCTCAGAATCGGTCACAATAGCATTGATTTATTCACTCTATACCTTCTCTTAGATCATGAGTTCTAAGGATATCCTATATTGTTTTATTTAAAATATTCATCCTCCTCGAATTATACTGTTTATGCCTAATCATTTCTTGTACAAATAATATTGGTGGTATAGCATTGATTGGTTCATAATTTCAATTAAAACTCAACGATCTCCACAATCCTATGCTGACAAATAATACTGTTGTTACATGCCGGAGGTGATATAGTGTGACAACTTGAACCTGAGATAATGGGTTGAGTAGGGTGAAAGTATAACTTTTGAGACAATTATATGAAGGCTTATTGACATTGTTGTACTATAAGTATTAGACTTTTTTACTATTATATTTTTATATTAACATATTCCTAAGGTTTTGTTTGACCCGTAAATAGTTATCACATGTTTCGTCAGTTTATATTTATCATCAATAATTATTTTCCGTCTTCTGGTTAAACATCATATACGGTGCATGCGTACCAGAAATACATAAACTTACGATTGTGCACATCGTAACATACACATGAAGATAAACACTCTTAGAGGGATTGATGGTCGTACCTCCATTATTTTCATAGAGCAAACTGTCTTTTTTCTTTCTGGCACCTATACGGTGCATGTATGTCAGAAGTACGTAAACTTACGTCCATGTACATCATGAAATGGACAGCCAAAAGCGCTCTTAAGAGAGAGATGATGGTCAATACTCTTTTCACATGTATTTGCTGCACTTTTTTAGCTTGGACGGATTTTGTTTCATAGGGTAGATATTTTTTGTTATACAGCAAACTGTCTACTCTATCTCATACCAGACAAGTCCGGTGCCTTCATAACCTACATAAACAAATTACGCGGGCTGAGACTCATCTAATTCATATTTATAATCATGCACAAACTGTATCCCTATACAGTTTTGGTGCCTCAATTGTGGGTCATTGAGTAATCCGGTTACGATAGTGTGATGGATTAGTCTGATCTCTGTCGACCGCCCATGTTAGCTATTGAGGTTTCACCCACGACCCAGCAGTTCCACAATGAGGTCTGAAATTGTTTTTTGCTACTTTCTGTTAGGATGTTGCCACTTTTCGTCTGGTAATTTCTTTGTCCCCAATGTTATGAATGGACACCGTACATAGAGATTTGTTCTATACCGGTTGAACATCATTGGTTTGGCACAGTATTAAAATTGGATAAGTAGTATTCCAATTAGCAAATATGTCACGAGATAATTAACCGGGCTTTAGGACGCAATAAATACAACCTAAGAATTAAACTAATCTCTACAAAATCCCCTTCACTTAATTCAATAACCGTTATAAGTTACATAACCATTGAGAACCTGGAAGCACAGGATGGCCGTTTCGTTCCATTGTGGGTTTTCTCAGTAGTGTGGAGTTACAGACCTGAATGCAGGAATGGAACCCAAAGCCTTCGGTAATGTGGGCGGACGCTTAACCTCTTGACAACTGCAGTCCATATCCAATGGTGTTAATGTCTAACTTCAAACAATTCACGATACTGTACGACCATCTTCCATTGTCTTTTGTGGGTAACTGCCTCACACCCGACATGATAAGTTTTCACTAACCATAAGTTCTTACTATAACTCCAAGAATCACCTCTAAAAGCTAATGATTAGTGATCACATGATAATGGACAACAAAAGGTTGTGGAGATTGTTGACTTTCACTGAAATCAATGAAACTTAGCAATTTCCACATTAATATATTGAAAAATCCCCATTAGTTCAATCTATTACTATCCACTATACAATAGAATGAAAAAATAAATCCGAAGAGATAACTAACTTGATTCTAATTCTGTCTTTTCAGGTAATTCCAATGTTCCATTTGTCAGAGAATTAACGGTAGAATCTAAATGTCCATTTGTATTCCAATTAAAAGAACCAGCTTGATTAATTGTTTGATTATTATTACTATTATTGTTATTACATCTAGGAAAACAATTTAACGGACAATTTCCAAACGATGCAGGAACTGAATTACATAATGACGATGATGATGATGATGATGAATTAGTTGACCATTCAAAAGTTGTACCACCACAACGCGCTCGACTAATTAAATGTCGTACCATTGCATTTAAACGTTGTGATTCTTTACGAACCTAAATCATATTAATATTAATATTAATAATAATAGTAGTCAATGTATGGATGAAAATTTCAGACAGTCAGTCAGTCAGTCAGTCATAACGTAGAACTTCGTACGTACGTACATCAATTCGAGTTGCCATACCACATTAGCACAGAGATGCAGTTGTCGATTCAAATCCCATAATGGTAGAAGTAGTAAGAGTATAAGAATTATGTGAAAGATTAGGGTTTGAAGATGTTATTGAAGGAGCACAACCCATTACTCCATACATTAACAGTAATTATGCACTTAT
The DNA here is from genome assembly GCA_944470415.2 of Schistosoma rodhaini. NCBI lineage: Eukaryota > Metazoa > Platyhelminthes > Trematoda > Strigeidida > Schistosomatidae > Schistosoma > Schistosoma rodhaini. Next base: position 12,917,267 of record OX104042.1, on the reverse strand, counting down.
TAGTGAATAATTTCAAGAGATAATTTCCGGAGTTCAGATGAGAAGTGATAAGTGGAATTTAATCAGCAGTGTCGATAGTTATACCAATTCTACGCTGTCAGTCTGTTACGATATTCACAGAAATATCCCAAAAATTATCTCGGATGTAAAATGGTATGTTTTCAGACTCTTCACATAATTCGCATGTTATTTTCTACTGGTCATTATTTACAGTTGTCCGAACTATGACTTTCACGTGTCGTTTTCCTATTTGTCAATTTTGAGTTGTCCTAATTATAACCTTCACGTGTCCTTTCTTTCCATTGGTTACTGTTCATAGTCATCTTAACTGTGTAAATATGCCTTGTCTGTAAATCATTTTTGTTCTGCTACTGACCCCATAAACAAATCTTATTTGACGGCTGTGTTCTGATTTACTGGAGGTTGGGGAACAGTATTGGGGTCGTACTAGGATATCTGAATTTGGTCAACCGGTAGAATTTCGTGTAGTCTTATCGCAATACACAATATTTAGCAAAGCAATAATTTAGCGACATAACACAGTCACAATCTAATATGAACAAAAACTCCGATTAAATGATCATCCGCTGAGGATGTACATATGCCGAATGAGACTCATCTATTGTAGACGTACATTTCAACAACGGTAAAATACAAGCTATTAAGAGCACATAAGATTCAATACTATTTGGTTAAGTAGATCCTTTGTGGTAGATTAAAATAGTCAAATGTCTATATGGAGAAAACGTCAGTTAACCCTTCTGTCAGTCAGTCATTTAGCCGCTAGGTTGAATCTGGTATATATGTATATCAGTTCAAGTTCCCACACTCCATTAGCATAGAAAGATTAGATTTTTGAGCCAAATCCCAGAGTACAAGAGGTAGTGACAGTATCAGTGATAATATAAGAGATCAGATACGATTTAAAAAGAAAACATAGATTGGTGAAACAAAAAAATTATCACAGATTCAAAACCTCACAATATGGAAGAAGACGAAAATTCAATGAACTTCCGTCATATCACTCAAAGTTTCCAATCATTGGTTACAGTAATCACGCCGATCTCAATTGCGTAGTCTACACCTGGCTACACTGCTTAGTCTAATTATCAGTGCTTTCATGATCTAGTACCATGATTTGGTTTGGCCGCCCCTATCTTTCTTTCAGTCTACTCCTACACTACACAACATTCGAGGTGGACAGTGGTTGGAAAAACGTGACACGTGTCGCAACCACCTCAATTTGTGAAGATTCACTACCTCAATAGTCGATTTGCCATCTTCACCTTGCTTTCTCAGTGGTCCCAAAATATACGAGTAATACTTCCAAGACATTGATGATTGAATACTAGTAACCTATGAATATCACCTAGTCTGACTAGTCATATTTCACATCCATAAAGTTGAACTGAGCAAATTACTATGCAGTAAACAGGTTATTTGGTTGACAAATGGATAGCTTCTATGTTGACGCCTTAGGTCAGTCTGTTGATCGGTCGACAATAACCGACATGAAATTCCTCAAGTAATTAATAATAATTGATTTCAGCTGTCATAATAAACAGAAACTTTATATCTAGTTACAATTTTGCAGGCTAACAGCATTCTTATCGGTTTCATCGCTCGTTATACTTCAATTCTTATCATCAGTTTACAGCGACTCATCAACGCATTACTTATGTAAATTTTAAGTAGTACCAGTTTATTTTCAGAATGGGGGTTTGTGGAAGTTGTAGTAATTCAATGATTGAATTCATGAGTTAATTTGAGTTAGACCACCTTGGAAAACCTGTAAGCACTGAACGGTCGTTTCGTCCCAGTATGGAACTCCTCAGCAATGCACATCCACTATCCCGCACATGGGACTCGAACACACACTATGACGAAACGATCGATAAGTGCTTCCAGGTTTTCCATGATGGTCTGGCTTAAATCAACCCATGAATTCAACCACTTTATTTGTTTATTACTTCATTGAAAATAATTGAACACACACACACTGAAAAATTACATCATATGGAATAATAAATTCTTATATACGGATGAAAGAAAAGACACTTACAGTTCTCAAGTACAATTCTAACCTTGATGCGCATACTTCAACTTGAGCAAGGGCTTGTAATGATAATTGATGTGTCTTATTCAAATGTCTATAATAAAAATTAAAAAAAATAATAATAGAAAGATGGAAAAACACATGCATTTGAACTGGAAAAAATATAGGGAAGAGGGCGAGAGATAGATAAACGAAAATAATCAGTAAGCAAAGATAGATAGTGGCTAGCAGTAAAATCCAGGACAAAGCGCGTTTCGTCCTATTTGGTACTCGTCAGCTGGATGTACCTGCATCTCATAGTTGATGTTCACTCCGGGACTCGAACCTAAGCATCAATGGGAAGATTCAAACAAACAATACTAAGTAAATTTGAAAATAATCAGTGTCATCATAATTGTATGGTGAATAGATTTTCTATTCTTCACACTTTTATGTTTATGGAACAGATTTAATATGGCTAATAGTAGAATCCAGGAAACGTAATTATTCGACTTTCAGACTCATCAGCTTGATGTACCTGTACTGCAAGTTTTGATATTTATTACATTGGGGCTAGTGTAGTGAACAAGAACATTGTTAGGGACAATCGAATGTATTTAAGCATAAATTATAGACTATCTCACTAAAATCTGATAACCATACAGTAAACAGTTAATTTGCAAAATAACAATCCATCGTCTCAAACTTGACTGTTCGTTTTGCAAATATCAGTCCATTGTCTCAGGTTTCATTGCTCATGTATTTTCATACCGATTGCGTTTCATCCCCGTTCATTCCTTATGGATCTTCTGCTGAAATACATTCCATGGCTGAACATAGTTATATGCTACTCGTGTGGATATAAGTAACCCACACCACACTAGTACCTAATACCTTTCACTCCAAACGCTCAAAGTATTATCACAGAGTTAATACGTCTAGATAACCTTGAAATTATTAAACGAGCATAATATTTATATCGCCTTTAGTCTTAATAAAAAAATATCAACACTAGGATGCAAGTACATTCCACTGACAGGTTGGAAATAGTATGAGATGCCCATCTACTGGATTCCATTGTTAGTCCCAATTCAATTGACAGAATCTCCATATCGAAGCAACCTGCATTAGATTCACATATATCATTAGAGACTGATCAAAATTCCGTTCTAACTATCAACAACGGGATATATATGCACTTCCATATCATCTGCATCTCAATCACTTGATGAGGTAGCTAGTCTTCATCGGCTTAAATGGTTGAAACGTGTGTTATTTAAGTCCAATCGTTGTTTACCCTGATAAGCGATATCGGCCGGTATAAGAGTAGGTTTAAAGAAAACGAATGATTTTAAACCAAAACGTGTTATACCTTTCTGAAACTAATAACAGTAAGACCGAGACATGTAGTCAGGTGGTGACTATTTGGTTAAGACACCTAGCAATTATTTTGTCTTGATAATTTCATCTCACTGTCCTAATATGATATGGCAACTTGAACCGATGCATATGTATGTTAGGTTCTAAATTGTTTATGACTAATTGACCAACTGAATATCGAGACAATCCTCTCAGACTGCACACATATAATAGAGATTGAGCGATTACGAACCTTAACATCAACAACGTGAAAACACAAGCCCTTAACATTAAAACTTATACTCGATGCGAAAGTTAAGAAATATTTAGAATCAACAGCTATGCACATAGCAAACTGAACATCTAAAGTGATAGGTACTGTGTTCCAGAATGAATGTGGACATCAACATAAAGATACAGGTTCATACAGTTGACGAGTACCAGATAAGACGAAACGCCCCTCCTATTTTCCATTAGTAAACACGAATCCAACTTCAATGAATATTATAAATATACTATCTTAATTCTGATGTTCTAATATTAATTCTTGGAAGGTTTTTGTTAATTCACTAAGTGCTTCGACGCGAAGCTTGTAGGTCCTGGGTTCGAATCTCGCTCGTGAGGCGAGATCGTATATGAGCACTGCTGAGAAGTCCCACAATAAGACGAAACGGTCGTCCAGTGCTTCCAGGTTTTCCACAGTGGTCTAGCTTCAATTGACTCATGATTTTAACCATAAAAATTCACTAAACAGTCCAAACTTATTTGTTCTAATTCTTGACACAAAAAACAATTGATTAATCATGTTTTAAACTATAAAAATCATTCAATTCACTTCTTATCCCTCCCTCCTGTTGTTTACATTGTTCTCCTACATTAACTCCAGATTTGTGCACGTATGTGCATCTATCCGTATGTATGTAGTCTATCTCAAAATTGTAACAAACTGAGTGAGAAACCAAAAAACGCTAAATAGGTTTCAATTTTGTACAGAAACTATTATTTTCTATCCTTTCCTTCTATAAGAATAATAAATAGATGTCTGTAAAACAAACGAACTACAAACAAACAAGAAACAAACGAACGACTGAATAAGTAAACAAACATGTACACATCTATTGACCTTGACCTGGTTACTGTTTTCTAAATATGAGATTTATGGGTCTAGACATACAGTTTAGTTTTACTGAAATGACGTAAACTAGATTAAAACCAATTTCTTTTCGATAAAAACAGCTGATTAACCGCAATTGGCCGACACCTAGTTTATGACATTGTGACATTAATTTTATTGAAATGTAGTACATAAGCGAATGAGGACTAGATGGAAAGAATTAGGACATACAATATACATACAAATAAACATATGTAATCAATATATGTTAACGAAAAGATAATACTACTTATGCTACTAATGGATTTAAGTAGTGTGATATTCTGTCGAAAAAGTTAAACTTTATTCAATTTATAGTCTTGAGTAAAATTTATCACTTTTCATACACATATAAGCATAATCAGGCTGATCTCAATGAAGAGATTGTGCATAATGTCAAAATATTGGCACAGATACAAAAATCTCTTTCGTTTTGTATTAATTAACTTATGCGTGACTATCAGAAGGGGTTTTGTGGTGATTTAGTGAAGCAGTGACCAGTGGAGTTCAAACCAGGTCTGTTGTGAAATATCAATTCACTGAAGATAATTGATGAATGGTTGCTCAACTTCGTGGATTGATTGGAGCTAGACATAAACACCATCAGATGCCAGCTCAATGGTCTATCGGTTAAGTGATCTAGCGTGAGACTGATAGGTCCTGGGTTCGAATCTCGCGAGTCGAGGTCGTGGATGCGCACTGCTGAGGAGTCCCACAATAGGACTAAACGGCCGTCCAGTGCTTCCAGGTTTTCCCTGGTGGTCTAGCTTCAATTGACTCACGCTTTCAATTATGCGTAACTGTCTACTCTCTGCTACTTTATAACGGTAAAACATAACATTTGCAATTAGTTAGTCAATGACTAGTGACCAATGTGATATTTGTCTAGTCATTGAGTGCTGATCAAATTTTGTATAATGAACCAAAAGTCAAAGTTATACAAGAACTTTGTAACTGGAACGATGTATTTTGGCATTCGTTATCCTACAATTAACTGATAAGTTTAAATTATAGAGTTGAGATCGTGAGTCAATTGAAGCTAGACCACCATGGGAAACCTGGAAGCACTGGACGGCCGTTTCGTCCTATTATGGGACTCCTCAGCAGTGCGCATCCACGAACCCACTCTCGCGGGATTCGAACCCAGGACCTACCAGTTTCGAGCCGAAGCCCTTAACCGATAGACCACTGAGCTGGCATCCAACGGTGTTAATGTCTAACTTCAACTGATTCACGAAATTGAGCAACCATTCACCAATGTCATCAGTGAGTTACTATCTCACAACAGACCTGGTTGAACTCCACGGTTACTGCTTCTCACTAGAACTCCAGGAAATACCTCAAGGAGTCAGTCACTAGTGAGCACATGATCATTGTCAGAAGGGGTTTTGTGGAGATTTTAGTAAGTTATAGAGTTGAGATCGTGAGTCAATTGGGTTCGTGGATGCGCACTGCTGAGGAGTCCCATAATAGGACGAAACGGCCGTCCAGTGCTTCCAGGTTTCCCATGGTGGTCTAGCTTCAATTGACTCACGATCTCAATTCTATAACTTACTAAAATCTCCACAAAACCCCTTCTGACAATGATAAGTTTAAAGTTCAATTTTTTGAAGTTGTATTCAATTTTTGTTTACAAAATTCTATTGGACATAATTTATTAAAATGAATAATCTGTATGGTGATTATTTAACTTGATAGGAGTTTACAACACGAAACAACTTCTTGGAAATCAATGTACGATAGACAATTGTGCTACGTTCTAATAATAAACTTCTTGAATGTTGGAACCCTGAACATTTTTCTTTTATCGTTGCAATAAGTGAATTTCATTTACCAGAAAGGGTTTTTTGTGAAGATTTCAGTATTTTCATAGTTTAAGCTAGACCACCAAGGAAAACCTGTATTGATTGAGCATTTACTTATTCTATCATTAATTTTAGTGCTGTTGTTTTTTTGAACAGTAATAATCCCTGAAGTAAAGCTTGTTATCTTAATTCGCTTCTTTTTAGCACCGTTAGTGTCTCCGAAACAAGAGTAGTCTGGGGACTTAGGAAGTGATTAGGAAGTCAGTATCAAAAGTTTAGGTAGTAGGTGAATCATTAATGAGGATTTAATTGATTATAATTATGGTGGGAAAAATTTTCCGCCAAACCTTGTGCCATGATTGTAAGTAAAAATGAATAGTGGCTAGCAGTGGAATCAAGGATATGCGTTTCGTTATATTTGGGACTCGTCAGCTGGATGTACCTGCATCTCAGACTTGTTGATGTTCACTCTGGGACTCGAACCCAGTATCTTTCGCTTCAAACACCATCGCCTTATCCACTCATCTACTGAGTCCTGATAGCCACTTGCTTGTATAACGTGGTGAAGTTTAATTTCACTTACTATTACTTGTTTCGTACTATTACAAATGAATGTAAAGTTTAGAAACCATTTTTTGACCAAAGGTATCAGGGAGATTAGACAAAAGTACGAAGTGATGAAGATTTGTAAAAACACCTATTGGAACTTAGGAAAATGTATTGTCAGTTAATGTATCTACACATACTTCGAGCACTCCTCAAACCTTAGAAATATTTTTTTTTAAATAGTCTACATCAAGAATTGATGTTATTTAAACAATTATTTAAAATTAGGAAGCGGTCGACAGTTGTTCAATAGTAACTAATTTTGAAAGGTAATTCATGAAGACTTAGCGGCCTCCACGAGGGGTAACAGGTGTAAGTAAGTAAGTCATCAAATCAATTACATATAATTGTACCACAGTTCATTACTAAGTCAATTATATTAAGATATTTATGATATGCGAACAACTGACTATTGTTAATGAATTTATTCAAAAAAAAATATCATCACCCACTTGAATTATACGCGTCATTGCAAGTGATCAATAAGAAACCCTCAACCTAGACTATGTATTAGTAAGTTAGTTAATTAGTTGATATTCGTTACTAATACTTTATAATTGGTATTTGGGATTAGACAATTTTAATAATTTAGCAGAGCGAGATAGTGTGATTCAAGATACATGTTTCGTCCTATTTTAGAACTCACAATTCGTGTAAATCCGTATTGAAATATTGATGTCAGTCATACACATACGGAGATTCGAACCCATAACCTTTGCTTTCTAAAGACGTCAAAACCATTAGTCATTGAGCCATTACAACTGAGTTCAATCGGAAAACATTAACCCTTGGAAATATTATTATTATAATTATTATTAATAATAATTAAAATAATATCTGTTAAGTGATCTGGAGCGAGACTATTAGGTCCTGGGTTCGAATTTCACGAGTTCAAAATCGTAGATGCACACTGCCACTGAGGAGTCTCAAAATAGGACGAAAAGACCTTCTAGTTCTTCCAGATTTTTCATGGTGGTCTAGCTTCAATTGACTGATGGTTTCAACTATGAACATACGGATGTACAACTTAAGTAAATGATTACGTGGAAAAGAAAATTTTCTTCTCTTTATTCATATCATTAATAATAAACAATCTTGAAAATACCGTTTTTACTTGTACTATAAATATTTCTATTTTCAAACAATTAATTACACACAAAAAAAATGTAAAACTGTTGAATTATGACTAAAACCGACAATGTTGATGATGCCGATATTAATGGCGTCACTGGTGTAAACGAAAAAAAATAGAGAGTGAAAAGAAGAAAAGTGCCTAATTTCACTTGTACACTTTTGATTAAGTTAAATATTGTGTCACATGTACCCACACACATACACACACATACGTATGCACTACATATTGAAGTAAAAAAGAAACAAGCATACCCCTTCTCCCCATTAATATATACTTACAAATGAAGCCTAACGAAGTACTTCTATACAGTGTACAAATAGATGAATGTACGTATGTGTGTGCCTATTAATATGTAAAAGCATGGTACAGTACATACTACCATCGTTAATATCCATAAGTATATTATCTCTATAAACAAGAATGAAGAGTAAACAATTAATAATTGTGTAAATATATATATATACTCTACATAAATGACATTTGAAATGTTAGATAATCAATCCATTAGAATAATACATAATGAATACCCTCGAATATACACAAACACACAAACATTATTGAGAAGCCTAAAAATATTGGCACAGTCACACTGGAATACAAAGTACACGGGTAACTCTCTCTCGCTCGCTCGCTTTCACTATGTACTTATCCATACTAGTTTTGAATGTAGGCTTCGTTAAATAACCACCAACTGACAACTTCATTATTGCACCTTGAATCTTTCTTCTCCTTCTATACTAAATTCTTAAATTTTATCACAGGCCAAATGTTGATAAAAAACTATCAATATTATCATTAGTAGAAACAGATAGATACAAAGACAAACATTTGTAATCATAATTATGATAATAATGTTAATGATCAATCATCGTTGTCACCGTTGTCTGTCTGCCACTTCTATCATATGACTTGATTGGATTATATGGATTAAAATAAATATTTATCACTTAACGATACTACTACTACTACTCTTAGTCTATCAAGTGAAAAACAACATGTGGAAAAAAATACGACTCGCTACTCAATTATGAAGATTATCTATTTGCATACCAGCATTATTACATAGATAAACATGTACATGTACTTAAAATGTATGTTGTAAGGAAAGACGTCAACTATATATTTGTTGATAATTAATACTGATATCAACTGGTTGGGTTTCTCAATCAAGAAGAAAAAATTCGAAAAACAAACACGACATTTTTTTATCCCCCTCGAATACAGTTTTGTGTTGTGTGTGTGCATGTGCGGACGTATACATGTTTCTAAGCCAAAATGTTGAATGATGTTTTCAGAAGGGGTTTTGTGGAGATTTAGTATTTTCATAGTGGAAAGTGTGAGTCAATTGAAGCTAGACCACAGCCGTCCAGTGCTTCCAGGTTTTCCATGGTGGTCTAGCTTCAATTGACTCACGCTTTCAACTATGAGAATGATGTTTTGTTTCGTCTTGTTGTTATTACCTTGATTAAGGAAACTGGTGAAACTTTTCTTCGTACAACAATCAGAACACAATTGTAGTTAAATGGATAATGATTCGATGGATAATATTTTTCTTTTATCCCTTAAACAAAAACAAATTCAGGTGACGACAGTCAGCGTAGTAGCAACCACTGCAAGAGTAGGGTTCAACACACAAAAGGGAAAAAAGATATTGAAATGCAACACAGAGAACACCAACCCAATCACATTTGATGAAGAAGCTCTAGAAGAGGTAGAAATCATTACGTATCTGGGTGGCATCATTGATAGACAAGGGAGATCTGATATAGCCAAAACACCAAAGTCAGGATTTCTAATACAAATATCAGGATAGTTCTATTGTACAAAGCTGGAACTTACAGAACTACTACAACCATCATCAAAAAATACAGGTATTTAGAAACAGTTTTCCATTCAAAATACTTAATATACGTTGCTTAAACACCATCAGCAACAACCTACTGTGGCAGAAAGCAAAACAACTTCCAGCCAAAGAGCAAGTTAGAAAAAGATACGGAAAATAGGTAGGACATGCACTGAGGAAATCATCAAACTATATCATGAGACAAGCCCTAGCTTAGAACCCTCAAGGGGAAAAGAAAAAAAGTAGACTTAGGAACATATTGCGTTGGGAACTGGAGGTAAATATAAAAAGAATGAGTGATACTTGAAAACAACTAGATGGGAGAAAGCCCAGGAGATAGAAGGTTGAAGAACCCTGGTCGGCGACCTATGCTTCACGAGGGGCAATAGATGAAGAAAATTTGTTGAGATTGATGAGGATGAGAACGGAGAACAGATTGTATTTCAATTAAGAAAAATGACTTTCTTTTACAGAAACATTTCACGGTATCATTAAGTCGACTTGATTTCAACATGAGGCTGGAGTTATTTATTGTCAGTCAATCAGTTACATGAAACGTTGAGAGCCTAGACACGTATATGAGCATCAATTGAAATTGACACACTTCACATTATTAGCACAACAAGATGCGGAATTGTTAAGATAAACCTTCGAGAAGTAGCAGAGGTCATTTATTGTACAAATAGACATGTATTATAGTTTATAACCAAAGAAACCCCATTGAGTGAAAACACAAAATTAAGATGTTTTAGAGAAAATAATTTGGTGAGATAATGATTTATGGACGGTCTTTGAGAGAAGCTAAGATGATCTTTGAAAAATTCATCTATCTAATTAAGGTCAATAGAGGGTTAGAAGCTGGCATGAGAAATTATGATTAGGATTTATAGTTAGACATTAAGATTAGGAATTAGAGTTGGGTTTTCATCACAAACTGACATCAGTTATGATGCCGAAATGTATATGGATAGATAAATTTTGAGCCAAAATCCAAGACTTGCTGCCTTAAGCCTCATTGATTAGTTCATAAACAAACAAAATATTAAAGGGTGAATGATTAAACCGTGGTAAACTAAGAGATTGGATATATCACTTCTGTACGCAGGAATCAGATTCTAATTGAGGAATCATCAAAGTCTTCGCGATATGCACAAATTACTTATCCAGTCTCTATTCTAATCAGTTCGTCTTACTCTGATAATAATTTTGAATGAGGATTCTGATGGAGATAGGTAACCAGAATTTACTTGATATTCAGCAATCAAGCTATATAGATTGATTGGCATTCACCTTACGATAATCATTCTGAACAGTGCTCGGATATTAGTTTGGAGAGAGGACGATTTGTGTAGCCAATATATCAAGCTCCACACGAGAAAGTCAACTGGTAGATACACACTAAATCTGCCATGAACGGTAGTTTATTCTTGACATACGTCAAGCTTAGGATATTAGACTACAGAAGAAATAGTAGATTGTGAAAATTAAACATTTAGAATTACAATTCTGATTTGTGACCTTAATACCTGATATCGATCAGTGTACTCAAGCCATAACCAATTCACAATAACATCATTAAAATCATAACGCACATGAATTATTCATTCATTTCGTTATCACACAAGTATTAATCAATAAATCCTACAGCCCGATTAATATGACATAATTTTCCAACACTGATTGACGTTAGTTAGTATGCACAACTCGGAGGTTTGTTCACAAATAGTGTAGTGATCAAGAACACCAATGGGGACAACCGAACGTATTTGAATAGAAAATTACAAAACATCTTAATAAAATATGAGAACAATATAGTAAATAATTCATTTGCAAAATGTCCATCAATTGTCTCAGACTTCGTTGTTCCTTCGCTTCCACACCAATCATTCTCTGTTCTCATTCTCTTCTATCTTAACTTTCTGACCCCAGGTATTTCACTTTCATTTGATTATACATGCTATTTATATCTGTCGACACCAGTAGCAGACACCACAATAGAATAATGGATACACATTGCTAAGGAGCGTCATGTGAGAATAAAATAGTTGATCAATAGCTTTTTGGTTTTTTTTTTCAACTAAAACCAGACGATGATGTAAACAGCGATCCAGACAAATCCTCATCCGTAATGATATGACACAATTTAGGTAACATATAAATTAAACTAAAGAGTTCATGATGGCATTCTTGTTCAAACAATGAGATTACTATTGAATTCGTAATTAGCCATAATTCAACAATAACATATATTCATCATATAATTTAAAGTTATCAAATGCAATTCCGTGTATGTGTACATGTGTGGGTGATAGAGAAAGACTGGCAAAGTAAAGCACTACTGATGAATTTGATACTAACTTGAGGAGAAATGTTGAGGTGTTTTTGTTTATCCCTTTAAAGACAGTTGAACTGAGAGATATCGTCCTAATTTGATACAATTCCCATAACATTCAATAATGGCATACTCAATGTCCAGCTAGATATGTCAGTGATCATCTCATAAAATGGTCAGTCAGTATAAATAGCTCAATCATACAGTATTTCAGTCATGACTTGAAAGTCTCTGTGATAATGTATATAGAATGCAAAACTGTGCGAAGAGGATCCGAACCATACGCAAAACAACAGTCCACAGGAGTTTGTCGGTAAACTTTGTTAATATGTGTTAACTAACATGAAACGCAGGTCTAGGGTTTTTACTGATTCCCTCCGACTACTTCAGCGTAGGAAGAAATCAGGAAGAAGCACTGGAAGTGGATTGGGCACACATTGAGGAAATCACTCAACTGCGTCACAAGACAAGTCCTCACATGGAATCCTGAAGGCCAAATGAGGAGAGGAAGACCCAAGAACACATTACACCAAGAAATGGAGGCGGACATGAGAAGAATGAACAACAATTGGATAGAACTAGAAAGGAAAGTCCAGGACAGAGTGCGTTAGAGAATACTGGTCGGCGACCTATGCTCCATTGGGAGTAACAGACGTAAGTAAAGTAAAAGTAAAGAGCCCCAACTACTTAACAGACAAATATCAATTTTTGTATATAGTTGAAATCATGAGTCAATTGAAGATAGACCACAATGTAAAACCTGGAAGAACTGGACGGTTGTTTCGTCCTATTTGTTTAAAACGCCTCAATACTGTACATACCTATGATCTAATCCTATTATGAAACAACTCCCTGATATTCAATTGCTTTCCAGTTGATATCAATCATGATGAAAATGATTTTTCGGCGAGACTATAATTTATGGATGACCTTTGAACGAATCTTAAGTGACCTTGAGAAATGTTGGCCAATCAGTAAACAGTCAGCATAGAGTAAAAATATATTATACAACTCCAAATAATTAAAGTGGTTATACTTCTTTCATATCGTTCAAAAACTTGTCAATATTAGAAAAAGGTTCAAAGGTTCTTATTCTAGCAAACTTCTTCCTTCAACATATATTACATCGAAGGGCAACTTCATGGTAGTCTGCATAAGATTCACAAGTCATTTAATACTTGTAATTACAAATACAGCAACTTCTTAGTAGTTTCATTTGCTGTAGCCGCTTAATTGTCAAGTCTTCTCTATAATTCTTTGTGAACCGACCGCACATTAGCATCAGGTATTGAAATAGGCGCTGTGACCTTGAAATTTCTCAAACGCTTCTGATTGGCTCGTCCATAAATTATAGGCTCGCCGATTTTTCAACTGAATTCATTTTCATAAATCATTCAACTAAGCTATGTATATGTCAATTTATCAACAACGGATACAATGAATATAGTATTATAATTAATAATACCGAAAGTTGCCTTATTTATGCTATTCATTTATGGGTCTCTTTTCATTTGATACTAGTTAACAAAACTATACATACACTCTGTCAATATTATTATCATTACTATTACTACCGTAACGATTAATGACCCTACACAATTCCAGTCCCTTACAGTTAATAAATAATGCAGTAATTTAGAGAGAAATATTCTTTACACAGTTGTTTATCATTCATTTCATATAACAGTGTGTGTATTACATCATCATTCTAGTCACATTTTGTAAACAATGCACTCTTTTCTAAGTGGCAGTAGTCAAGTATACAACTTCATATACATGTATAATGTATATATATTATACTGTCTCAATCGTATAACCGATAAACAGTAAACGATTAATTTTGTGCAAAACATAATTGTTTACATACAGAATATGTTGTTTAATACATAATTAAGTTTCACTTTGTATCAAGATGTTGTGTTTAAGATTGAGAGAGATACAAAGAGAAAGAGAAAGTGAGAGAGAGAAAGGGAGAGTGTAAGTGCATTTGAATCAGTTTTGAGTAGATAGGCGACGATATATGTTTAACCTATCATAAAATATCATTGGAGTTTATAAGTTCGCTTTAGGTAAAGTTAATTTCCGATTGTCAGCCAAGTCATAATGATCATCTCTAAATGATGATCCTTAGGGGATAACAAGTAGAAGTCAATCAATCAGACTTGAAACAACTTAAAACCTGGCATAAGTATGTATTGGTTTGAAATTGTCTAACTGAACATCACCAAAGTGATATGAAATTAACAAGATAAATGGTAAAGGAATTTAAATAATAATCGTAATCTCAATTATGGTAAAATGGATTGAAAATGTTGATTAAGTTCATTAGCTCAGTAGATAACGTGTGTTCGTTTTTTTTTGAAATGAAAAGTTCTACATCGAAGTCATAATGTAGACATAAACACTGAGATGCAAGTGTATCTAATTGATGAATCTAAACTAAGATGAAAAATCACTACTGTACATAGCATAGCACATATATTGAGATTAGTTTGAAAAGGAAGGAAGAATTGATGAAGTAACAAATGCCTAATTACCACAGGAAATTGATCGAAATAGTTCAATTTTATCATTCTTGACTCGGATATTGTATAAAAATTTGAAATCCAACAAGCAGTACCAGTCCCTTCAATTTTAAAGATATGCTATGTTGGTGAATGCCAACTGGTATGAAACCATGGTTCGATGATTCCTGTAAACTCCCTTAAATTACAAAACACATAAACAGACATACCTTTGTGCTACATAAATATATATTTAGGCACACAGTCTTGCAAATTTATGCTTCGTAATGCCAACTTATTAGTTTCTTAACCAGTCTACACAAATATACGGACCCAGAGGTAGTATAGTGAAATAGTTTTACCTCAATACTATTAATGGTATCAATAATATTAGATATGAATAAGTATCAGAAGCATTCATGTTTTGCATCTGATCCAATAGTTCAGTGAATAACTCGTTGGTATTTAAAGTGGAAAATACTTGATTCATAACTCTCAATGTAAATATTTAGGTGATGAATTCCAGATAAGATTTTTGGTCGCTTCTGGCCTTCTTCCAACTTACTTTTACATCAGCAAACATTGTGCTCTGAGGTACAGGGTAGTAAAACATATCTAATCCGAGTCCTACTCGCTTCATTTGAAGAAAACTCACTACCTCATCAACCGTTTTTCCAGTCCCTAACCTAATACCACCAACCCGCTGCGTCTAACTCGATGATCCTAACACAACCGTGTAAAATGGTATGAAGGCATCTCTTCATTCACTACATAAATTCAACACTATAACAATAAAGACTTACTCAATAAACGATGTATCTGGACCAAGAATAGCTCCACAACCTGGCCAATCACATACTTGTCCAGCAATAAGTAATGCTCTAGCAGGATCAGTTGTTAATGCTGGTAAATTAGTACCTAATGTTGAATTATTACCAATTTTTAAACCAGTTATTGTTGTCGATGATAATGATGATGATGAGGGGTTTGTTGTTACTGGTGCTGCTGGTGTTATTATCGTGGAGTTTGTAATTTCACGACCGCTGACACCACTGCCAACATTGTCTTCCGAGCACGGAATTGTCATTAGTTGACTCGAATCAAATGTGTTAGAAAGAAGACATCGTTGTTCCAGTGATTTATGCAATTGATCTAATTCACCGATAAGAATTTTCTCATATAAAGCTAAAAGGTAAGCAGATATATTATGTGAAAAAATAATTCAAAGCATAGATTTTAAACAATTCATACGAATAATAATAATAGAACAATAGAAGGAACAATATTGAATATACTAAACATTATCCGTAAAAATAAACTACTCAATGTGTCGAGTGTGAGGAAGTTACCTTGCAAATACATTGAAAGATGCTTGAGTGATATTATGGATTGATAGAAGTTAGACATATACATCATTGGATGCTGGCTTAGTAGTCTACACATTAAGTTTTCTCCACAAGACTAAAGATGATGGGGTTCGATTACTAGTGGTGGGGGTAGTCGATATGCTCTACTGAAGCGTCCTAAGAGAAAACAAACGTCCAGTGCTTTCAAGTTTTCAATGTTTTCTTTTAAATCTAATTTCAATAATCTCCACAACCATATAGGGATATTCCACAATAATTTAATTTATGAGAAATGAACAGCACTTCCTCAATGTTAAATAACGAAGTAATAGAATAGGATTGAATAATTCATAGATTGACAATATTGTTTATAAATATTCAGTGATCAACTATTGTAAACATCTCAGTCTTAAAGGAGTTTAGTCACTAACTGAATAGTTCAATGGTAATGTTTCAGACTGCAAAATTGAGAGTACCAGTTCCTTCAGTATTCCAGGTACGCCTTACTGATGGGTGATAACTAGCACGAGACCTAGATACGCAGTATTTTACAATTAATTCTGACTAAAATCTAACGTTTCAACATACTAAATGTAATATTAAGTCACTTAGACTAAGGACCATATTGTCAATTGATTAGCAGAATTCAACTGGATGAACATGATAATGTTCACTATTCAACTATCTTCCAATATTTCTAACAGAACTATTAAGGTGTGTAAGGAGGGGCAAAGGAATGGTTTATAGAAATCACTCTCTAATTGAAGTGAGTTCTATCCACCTTCTAAGATAATGAAAGGAGAATCTTGTTTCTTTTTTTTCCACAATAGAGTATAGAGAACACTGTTATGTTACTTTAGGCTTGATTGAAACTTCTCAACAGTTGACCCATTATTAACTTTTACATTTCACAAAAAGTATAATAACTTTAAACAAATGAGTTGAATTTTCAGTATG
This sequence comes from Schistosoma rodhaini, assembly GCA_944470415.2. Lineage (NCBI taxonomy): Eukaryota > Metazoa > Platyhelminthes > Trematoda > Strigeidida > Schistosomatidae > Schistosoma > Schistosoma rodhaini. Next base: position 12,900,192 of record OX104042.1, on the reverse strand, counting down.
GGATTGTGGAGATTATTGAATTTTATTGAAATCATGAACCGAATTAAGTTACAAAACTATTGAAGAACCGAAAGCACCGAACAGTTGTTTCATTCTAGTATGGGACTCCTGAGTAACAGTGCACGCCCATGACCATCCGATGCTTCCAGGTTTTCAATGATAGTTTAAATTAAATCGGTTCATGATTTCAATGAAATTAAGTTGAAATTCAATGTCAGACACCTCTAAGTTTAATTAATTCCCGATGTAAAGCAATGGTAATAAAGAAATGTTTGTCAATGGAAATTCTATTAAAGTTTAGATTTTCGTAATTCTAATTTTATATTGAAATGAAGGAATAATCCTTTGAAAAGTTAACTAGTTACTAGTTAATTAGATACAAATAATTTTTAGTAAAGTGAGAATTCCAAACTTGACATTTGCTTAAAAGGACCATATTCCATCAGAGTTACCACATGGATCATAAGTTCTTCCATCGAAAACTGCTGAGACTTTTGGTATCCTAATTCACAAACCTAATATTTGCCCCCAAAAGAAGTTTTTGCAACCGCTCTTGCTACTTTGGTCATCGGTATAAGAGTGAGCATTTAGCCGAGCTTTGATTAAACTCTTACCTTCAAAAATATTTGTGAAGGTGTGGACTGGCAAAGCAAGAACATTTGGAACTCAAAAAACTGTCAACCAACACCAAAGTCAAAATTTTCAGAACAAATGTCAAGACAGTTCTATTGTATGGGGCGGAAACTTGGACAACTACAAAATCCATCATCCAGAAGATGCAAGTGTTTATTAATAGTTGTCTACACAAGATACTTCGGATCCGTTGACCAGACACTATCACCAACAACCTACTCTGGGAGAAAACAAACCAAATTCCAGTGGAGGAAGTAATCAGGAAGAAGCACTGGAAGCGGATAGGAAACAAGTTAAGGAAATCACTCAACTGTGTCACAAGGCACGTCCTCACATGGCGTCCTGAAGGCCAAAGGAGAAGAGGAAGACCCAAGAACACATTACTCCGAGAAATGGAGACAGACATGAGAAAAATGAACAAAAATTGGATAGAACTAGAAAAGAAGGCCCAGGACAGAATGGGTTAGAGAATACTGATCGGCGGCCTATGCTCCATTGTGAGTAACAGGCGTAAGTAAGTAAGTAAGTTCGATAATATTTAAATAATTTTCTAATTCCTTCTACTTCTCTATTTTTACATATTCTCAATATTCATCTCTTGACTATTGCATAACTACTGTAATACTAATCTTTCGTTAAACCATTTGGTTAGTTCTTTCTTTCTATGCATTATGTAATGTAGCATCTGTTTGATTTTTCGAATAATAATTTTGATTTATAGTTTTTATTTTGTTTCAGTAAATTAAATCATACCTGATTTTTTTCTCCATAATCTAGGGGATATTAAAAATGAAAGATACAAAGAAGTCAGTCAGTTGGTCATAATCAACATAGAATATCGCATAAATGTCCTTCAGATCAAGTTGCCACATCAAAAAAAAAGGTAAAATTAACATGATTAGGATGCTGATAAATCGATAAAATGTGGTAAAAAGGATGATAGGAATGACGTATGTACAAAGGACTAGTGAAACTCGAAGTTTAGAAAGAGAAAAATGAGAAGAATTGGAACCGAATAGTTATGACTGATTCTGAGCCATAGTCAACCTAACGTCTCCAAACATCGGTTGTGATTATCAAACCAATGATCTCAGTCGGGTAGTTTGGACATAATAAAATCGCTTAGTCTAGCAGACAATAACTTCATGATCTGATCCTACGTGTTGTTTTGGTCACGCAAAAGCTTTCTTTGAACTTAACCCTATACTGAAAAAACATCATTCATTCAGGCAGACAGTGGTTAGGCATACATAACAAAGGCAGGTTCTAAAAGAAATATCTGTTCTTAATCATCTGTTGGAGTGATCCAGAAAACGTCTCTTAAAAGACATGAAAGACTCAGGGAACACTAAGAAGCATTGTATCCAATCAGTGTTCACTAGAAGTTTTTTTTCCAGAAACATCACGAAAGTGAAAATTCACATGTAGAGTTTCTGATTGGCTGATTACTACACTGCTACTATGTTTAGTAAAATTCCAGAATTTTCGGGAAAACCCACAGGTCAAAATCATATACTTTTAATCGTAAAAAGGGATAGTCAATCATCATGGTAATGAGATTGAAGAGTATAATATGTGAGAGAAGGTTCTGGATCATCAGTCATATTAACAAGAGACCACAAAGATAATTTTTTGATTATGTAATGAATTCATTGAACATAAATTGAGAGCAATTAAGAACAAAATCAGTTAAGATTGTTCAGTTACAAAATAAGATTATGAATTCGAAAGAAGTGATTCAATTCAGGCAAATTATAAGAATGGTGTAAAAGACTGATGATAAAGTCACCATGGTAAGGGAGAATTCGCAACTGTTTCCTTTTGGATATAAGAGTCCAGCTTGAGGCGCTTTATGGCTTCGGGAAATTTCAGAAGAATGAAGTTCGACTATCGATTAATGGATATTTAAAGATTTCAGTCCATCAACTTGATACCACATATCACAGAGATGTTTTGAAATTACACTGCTAAGAGCCTTCAATCCTATTGATCTAAGACTTTTTGGGATGTTTTTAGAATCGAACATAGACCTTTCTTTTTGTTCTACTAATGTAATTACTTTGGCAGGCACTTATAAATTTGTATGCAAAGTTGGCGGTAAAATGAGAGAGGTACTTATCTATTTTTGATTAGTTTAATTAATGCATATAAATTATTCATTTTAAGTCCAAAAGTTAAAAAAACAAACACAATAATAATGATTTTCTTATATATTGACACTTGATCAGCTGATTTGTTCCACACAGAATAAGAAAACAAATTGATCGAAAATTGTTATTTGTCATTTGTATCTGTATGTATTTGTATATGTACCACGTGTGTGTATTTTATACATGTGTGCACGTTAAGCATGTTAAAGGTGTCAATTATGTTCATTGAGCACAACAAACTATGATCAATAAACACTTGGGGTCGATAAGCATCAATTGAGTAAACAAAAAGTTCAAAAAAAATAAACAAATTGATAGTTTTAACAGATTGAGCTAATTATTATTACAGTTTGTTGGTTTACATCAAATAGTGAATTTAGATAGATAATCAGTCAGTCAGTCAGTCAGTTACAACGTAGAACTTCGTACGTACGTACATCAGTTCGAGTTGCCATACCACATTAACACAGAGATGCAGTTGTTGATTCAAATCCCATAATGGTACAGGTAGTAACAGTATAAGCATTATGTAAAAGATTAGGGTTTGAAGATGTTATTGAAGGAGTATAATACAGTGAAATAAATTTGCAAAGAGAAGAAAAGATAGATATGGAGAATTCAGAAGATTAGAATTTGGATGCACCTTCGCCATTGGAAACGATTTTGAGCCATGTCATTCAAGGTCTCTAACCATTGATTGCTAACATCTCGCGGATCCCAACCAGGCAGTTTACACCTACCAACATGGCTCAGTCCACTTGTCAGCGACATCATGGACTTGTGCCACGTTTTGGTCTAGCCGCCCCTAGCTTTCTTCCAACCTACTCCTACACCATAAAACATTGCACGTCGGGACAGTCGGTGGTTGGGCATACGTAACACGTGTCCCAGCCATCTCAATTGTTGAAGTTTCACTACTTCATCAATCGATTTGCCATCCCTACCTAGTACCCGTTTCCTAACGACTGTATTACTTACTCGGTGGTTCCAGGATATACGAGCAATGCGTCGAAGGCACCTATGACCGAACACTAGTAGCCTACGAATATCCTCTACTCTTACCGGCCATGTTTCACTGTCATAAAGTAGGACGAAGCGAACTGCTGCACAGTAAAACCATCCTTTGTTTGGTAGACGGATATCTCCTCTACGCCATAAATGACGCAAGTTGGCGAAAGCTAGACGAGCCTTCTGTATCCGCACTGAGATTTCGTCACACACCAGACCACAAGGGCTGATGAGACTCCCAAGATACGTGAAGTGGTCAACACGCTCAACTACTTCACTACCTATCATTAGTTCAGTTGCTGATGCAACCCAATCCTGAAGTAACATTTTGCAATTCGAGGGAGAGAATGGCACCCCGAACATGCCTTCATAGTTGCTTACAGTGGTCAGAAGACTCTGCATTTTGTCAGCGTCATCTCCTCGGCATATACCAAGTCAACAAGTGAGTCTCCTGACATAAGTTTAACCGATCTAAATTTGGATGATGAAAGTGTTATCTCTAAAAGCATGTCAACGACAAAGTTAAACGAGAATGGAGAGAGTGGACAGCCCTAACGAACACCACTTGTGGTAATCAATTCTAATGACAGTTCGTCATAGGCTCTAACTCGACCAGTTGTGTTCGAGTAGAGAGCCTTTATGAGGTTAATGCACTTCTTTGGTACTTCTTTCAGTGACAATCACTGCCATAGAACCTCACGATAGATAATCAATGAAAACCAGGATGAAGTGAAAATTGTTCAGTCTAGTCTGAGGCCCATCAGTGGTGCACATTCACAATTTCAGTAATGGATTGAGTCTCTATTGTTGGGGACAATCGAATGTATTTAAACAAAAATTACAGACTATCTCAGTAAATTCTGACAACCACACAATGAACAGTCAATTTGCAAATTAACAAACAATTGTCTCAATCTTCACCGTTTCTTCTCTAATTTCATTGTTCATGCAATTTCCTATCGATTGCGCTTCGTTTCAGTTCTTTCCTCATCGGTCTTCTGCGAAAATACATTCTCTGTCTGACCAACACCACATACTACTTATGTGGATATAAGTAGACCACATCACACTATGAGTTGATACCTATTGGTTTACATTTCTAAATTCAATTAATTCGAGATAATGCATAACATTCAATCACTACCATCACTAGTGAATAACTGTGACATACTAGATATGGTTAGAATATACTAGTCACGATTTTTCACAGAAGTTCTAAGATGGCCTCTTGAAATCAATCACATGTGACCATAGATTATGTGAAGGGGGTGGGTAGTAATGATAATTGGATTTTCAGTGATTCACTAAACGCTCTAGTGATGATTCAGAGTGATACTTATAGCCTAGGTGCATCTTCTACGAGTCTATAACCATAGAAAGTATTATGAAGACATTTTCATAAGAGGAATTCAATTTTCGTTAAAGTTAACATGTACTGCTGATATTGATACTCGGCTGCCGCCTCAACCTTGTCAACAACTGATCTTGTTCTCATTTAAAAGTAATCCACCATCTAGCGATATTAACCGTTGTATCACTACAGTTTACTGAACTTCTTCATACTTCCAAATAATAATTAAAGTAACAATGGATACCAAGCTGTTTCACTCAGAATTTATGAATGATTAACTAATTGACTGACTGAATTTAGCTAGACAGCCAACTAATAAAAAACAAAGAGTGACTGAACAGTTTATTTTGTCCTAGCATGGAAGTTGACACTATTGAAACGCTGAAGACTACTGTAAAAGTATGAAATACAGACGACCTTGGGTAAACTATCAACTAATCAGGAAACAGTGCCTATTTCTAAAACAATTAGAAACACAAAATAATGAAACAGCAGTGGAATAACAGCTTTGATCTGAATAATTAACCCTCACATGTCAAATTATCTCTTGTAGTAAATAAATAAGGCCAATTTTACGTATATGCATACATATTAGGTGTAGCGCTAGTGTTCTGAGTTAGGGTTATCACCCATAGAATTTTTGTCACCAACTGACATCAGCTATTATGCAAAAAGGTTTAGAGTTAAGTATTAAAAATGAAACTGAAGTTTCGAGTTAGATCTATAAACTACTAACTGACATCAGCTATAATATAATGCTTTGTTAACTTTCTGTTTGCGAACCTGAGAAACTTGAGGTTAGAATTTAGAGCAAGAGTAAAAAATGAAGAATACAACTAGTTTCAGTAAAACGCTTTAGATTACACAATGTATCATATCAAGTACTCTAACATAATTTGACTAAGGACCATATATATTATGTAACTTAGCTTAAGAACCATCTTACATTCACTATTTGGTTGTATAATCGATATTATATATTGATTTCCAACATATTAAGAACCAAATATTCCCAATTTTCACGTCGTTAATAGTAGCATACATGTACTTTAGATTTCGCTCAAAATATATAAGACGTTATCTTAGTTCTGATTGGTTCGTTCAAGGCCGTCAGTATAATATACTTTTACCGAACCTACTCCTAACCTCTTTATCTCAACCTACTGCTCTTATATATTAATTAACAATATCATCTGTTGGTGTATGCAATAAGTAAAGCCATGCATAATATATAAGTTTGTCAAGACAGTTCTACTGTATGGGGGCGGAAACTTGCAAAACTACGAAAGCCATCATACAGAAGATGCAGGTGTTTATCAACATTTTTCTACGCAAAATACTTCAAATTCGTTGGTCAGACACTACCAGCAACAAACTTCTGTGGGAGAGAACAAACCATATTCCAATGGAGGAAGAAATCAGGAAGAAGCGCGGGAATCGGATAGGACACACATTGAGGAAATCACTCAACTGCATCACAAGGCAAGTCCTCACACGGAATCCTGAAGGTCAAATGAGGAGAGGAAGACCCAAAAACACATTACTCCGAGAAATCGAGACAAACATAAGGATGATCGAAAATTGGATAGGATTAGAAAGGAAGGCTCAGGACAGAGTAGGTTCAAGAATACTGGTCGACGGCCTATGTTCCATTGGGAGTAACAGTTGTAAGTAAGTAAGTAATATACAATTAACTATTATCCCCTTATATTACACAATATAATTACTGTTTATTATAACAACAATAGTTTATAATAGACAACTAACTAGTCAATAAAGTAATATGAATATGAACAAATAATATAAATGGCACATGATTCTTAATAATAATAAATAGTACTTTTTTTTCTCTCTAAAGTAAAACGTATATATACATATTTATATTATCATTATTAGTCTTCCCTAAAAGTCACATTTCTCTTCTCTTTTCTTACGCACAAATCTCCATGTATAATCTGTCTGTTTGTCTGTCTATCCATCTATCTATCTATCTTTATGTATTAGTTTACTGTTCTCGTCTCAAAACTATTTTCCGATCATATGAATAATTGTACACATCTACTAATATAGTCAACAAACCTTGTGTACAATGTTACTAAGTTGGTATATTAAACACAAACATAGATACACACGCACTTGGATATACATATTCTAAATATCAATATATATATATAAATGGATATAGATGCACACATTCAACAAATTAAACACAAACAAACAGACATACATACATACTCACATACATACATATACTTCAAGGACTTTGTTGTTGTTGTTGTTGTTGTTGTTGTTGTTATTGTGTTAATAATATGTCTGACCTGGTTTTAGCCGTCTGTTTTTTTTTTTTGAACAATACATACACGCATATTTGGAAAATGCAACAACAATAAACGACAATATTTTGGAATGCATCTATGCACAATAATATTTGTAAATGGCAAATCTAAAATGTAGTTTTCTTGTTGTTTTCGCTGTTATTATTATTATTATTATCAATTATTATTATTATTATTGTTTGTCCATATTACTCTACCTAGTTGGCTAGTTATAATCAACGAGAATCTATTTGTTCGTTATCATTATTATTGACAAAGAATATCAACTAATACAAACGAAGAAAGTCAAGTTTTCTTTGTCCTTTGAAAGAATACTCTTCTTCATTATTGAGAGAAAAGACGGTGAAATCGTCAAACTTGGTAGACAATAAATAGATAGTAGTAATAGTAGTAGTAGTAGTGATATTTTGTGTTGTGCCAGTTATTGAAGTATCTATATAAATTTCCCCTACCTCTTAATTGTCAACATTTAGTACTGACGAGTCTCAAAATGGTACAAAATTCGTGTTCATTGCTAGTCACACACTTAATACACTAAAAGTAGTATTCTTAGTACTATAAAATAATTTGACTCTATGGTTTATAATAATTCTAAACACCCTTCAGAGAATAATAAAACTTTTTTAAAGGAAAATCACCAAACGGATTGAAAAGAATAACTTCAAAAATCTTTCCACTATCGACTATTGAGTAGGGAGGGATGAGTATTCTATGCAGCAGTTCGTTTTGTTCAACTTTATAGCTGCTCTCCAAAATATAGGATAATTGTGAATTACTAGTAATATGATCTTAGAGGACTTCGAAGTATTGCTCGCGTATATTAGGAATATTGATTGAGCAGTGCTGAGGTTTGACTCGTGGTACTAGGTAGATATAGTAAATCGGTTGATCAGACAATGAATCTTCGACGACTAAGTTAGGATATTTATGATACAGATTTAACCAATCCATACCTAAATACAAAATCCTCTTTGATCTTGGAGCAAGTTGAAAGAAAGTCAGGTACGGCCAAACCAAGATATGGTATCATCCCATGAAGTTAATTATTATTGAACTGAATTGTGTTTATATGCCCAGACCATATGATTGGGACTGTTGTAAAAATTGAAGACATTGGGTGACATGGAACAAAAACCCTCATAACGAACTACTGAGTTCAAATATCCACTAACCTGGTCAGTGAATATAAAGTTTTACATTTATGTAAAGGTTTGAGTAGATGGTATAGCTCAGAAGAAAAAGAATATAGAGAATAAGCATTGTATGATAATCATACAATATCATTTTAAAAAATGCTAGTAATTTCATCTTATGTTATAGAAAAAATGCGATAAACCACCAGGTGATACATATATCTAACTTTTTCTTTAGGGTTATGTTTAATATTTTACATATTGAACTACAATTGAAAGACTGAAAGTTCACTCCAAGAGTTATTATCAACATAGAACCTGATGTTAGAGTGCAAGAGTTCAAATTACAACACACCTCATGTCATTAAAACAAGTGATAATCGATTAGATAGAAAACAATGGATGAACGATAAATTTGAGAGCAATGGAAATATAAATACTGAAATATAGTTCAAAATGGAATATATTTAAATTGCTTACTTATATTTGTTACCCCTCGTGGAGGAGCATAGGCCGCATACCAATATATTTTAATGAAAGATGGAAATTCAGAAATGGTTAGTTAACTCAAAGCTTAGAGGAAAATAGAGAAGGAATGTAACTAATGTAACCATTGTGACTGATTTCGAGACACATTATTACAACTTAACGTTTTGTTCAATCATGAATTGTATCGATCACAATGATCATCATCACAAATCACCATACAAACTAAATAAAAAAGACAATTGATATTTCAATGACCCATCAGTCAGTCAGTAAGTCAGTTAATCAGTAAGACAATAAGTGAACTAATTCATTAATTAAATCAATCAAACTAGACACATGAAATCACACACAAGAATACTCTTTCGTTAAGATCATGTCATATGAATGTGTGCAATGATCTCATTATTGTTGACTTTAATGTGTATTTCGATGGTGATTATTGATTTTCTCTTTTAATCATTACTATTATTATTTACGAATGACAAGTTTAAAGTTTGTGCATGAATCCCTCCATCCCTCCATTGATCCATTTGTTTATTTATTCAGAATCATAGCACCAATCATAATAGAACAAACAAACAAGCACATGTGTGCATTCAGTGTGAATTGTACTAGTTAATTCATCAATTCATACAACAACAATATGTGAACAATGTTTACATTACTGAACAGAAAAACAAAGAAAAGAAAACAACAACAAAACTCCTCAATAATGCATAATACATATTTGATGGAAGAAAAACAAGTAACTTACTAAATGAGTACAATTTAGATTGAACAAGAAAGGTGGTATTAAAAGAAGGGATCTATCTGTGGTACAATGTCATTGATCAAAAAGCTCGTCTATATTTTCATTAAAATCATGAACTGGTCTTAGTAAGATCAGTGTTAAAAATCATAAGACACTTAGACAGCTGTTTTGTCCAATATGTGGAGCTACTACTCAAGAGTGCGCATCCACGATCTTGCTATAGGGATTCGAATCCAGGACAAACAATTTCGCACACGAACACTTAACATGGAGACTACTAAGCTGAGGTTTAATGATATGCAAGTATAGCTTTAATCATTTCACGATCATATATGACCATTTCATATTGTCTTCGGTGGGTATCTTCCTAACAAGTGACAGGATTGAAATATATCGGTCACGTTTATTTTTACTGATGAAGAATAATGCATATTCTAGATATTGGAGAAGAGTTAAGCTTATGTGAATGAATGATTTTGGTGTAGTTTCATTTCCTAAACTGAGTAGTTTGATCGGGAAATTTTTGTTGCGCATCATCAACAACATTGTCAGTACAAACTTTGAATAGAATCCGAAGTTCTGATCAAAAGGCATGAAAGGTGGAGCTCAATCGTATCGGTAGTGAGACAATTACCCACCAAAGTCAATGTAAGATTGTCTCATAAGTTAGTTTTCTACATCACTGGATGCCAGTTCAGCGGTTTGGATACTAAGCGTCCGCACACGGGAACTAAGGTTTTGGGTTCGAGTCCCGCACTAGGACAAAACAATCATCCAGTGTTTTCAAGTTTTCAATGGTGCTCTAACTTAGTTTGACTCGTGAATTCAACTCTTTAGCATCGATTTGGAACTTCACAAGTGCACGCCTACAATCTCGATCACAGAAATCGAACTGATGATCCGCTAAAATTATTCCATGACAAAAACAATCGCTCATAATTGAAGTAATCTTAATAACTAAGCCAAATCAAAAATAATTTGATCTATGGTCTACAATTAGATTATAACCAACAGTGAAATTTTGGAAAACTAAACAACCTTCACGTACTGTTTTATGTTAAGATTTGTTATACCATGTTTTTCCTTAAAAAAGGAAAGATATTGGTGATGTTCTTTCGCACTAAAAGACATTAATATTGATTACCGAGTTTGGGAAAAATGTAATCTAGATCAGCGCGCTGATGAATAAGTTACTTGTCTTGTAATAACTGGGATAGAAGGTTTGATCCGCCCATACCTGGAATTAACCACTAACTGTCTGTCATACGAAATTAAATTGTAGCTCAAAGATAAGTACTGTTACTTGGTGATTAAGTTGTGTCATTTAATTAAATGATTTGTAAAGATAGGTTTACATTCTTTCTAGCAGAGACAGAAAAACATAACATAATAACGAAAAAGATCAAACATTTTAAAAAATGTCTAAAGAAAAAAAGAGAAGGGATTCGTATGAGAGAATACTGTAAATCAAGATGTAAAGTACGATAAAGAATGAATCTGAGCCATTGGACTGTCTCTAAAAAATATTCCCTAATGTTTCCAACGACAGAACTGAGTTGTCGTATAGATCCCGACTTGGTGGTAGTCCGCATCTACCAACATGCGGCCCAGACTAATAAGTCAACGACTGCATATTTCATAGCACAGCAAACTATCCTCAAAGAACAACAAGCTTAGTACTTTAGGTTCTCATATTTATTAAACATACTACTTATACAAGTGAACATATTCACATGGAATAGCTACATCCTTTTTTCAAAAATAAGGAAACTTATACTACTAATAAATTCTACCTTCCTAATGTTTATCAATTAAAAATGAAATAAACACAAGGAAAGTAAAAATCATAATCTTAATTACAATAAGTAGGAAAAGCGGATTGGGGTGGGGTGGGTTGGGTTGGGGAAATGTACAATGAGTAAAATGATATTTATGAAGCTCATATTACAACTACATAGTATGGTCATGGGTACATATATGTACAATATGTTTCCGCTATAATGATTACGGGAAGTTAATTATATTCCCCAAATTCATTATTTGTTATTGTCACTATCATTATTATTATCATTATGAATGGTTATAAATAAAGTTATCATAGTGAATAATAACGAAAATACGATTTGATCACTTGTATATATAACAGAAACCCACCTCCCTTGTCAAATTAAAATACCACTTACAATAGAAATAGTTATATATATCAGTAGCTATGTAAAGCAACATTTAGTTGGTAAGTCAGTCGTTTATTAATAACATGAGACTTACTGGTATATATATGGTATACATCCATTTTAAGCTTTTACACATCATAACGACATGAAACAGAGAGAAGTGATGAAGTTGAAATAAAACTACATGATATCAGGATTTGACAATCGAGTCTTGTATTTTTAAGTTACAATTAAGTTAGTCGGATAAATGTATGTAATGATTGAAGGATCTCATTCGTTGATTGTTTTATTAAAAAATAATGACTGATGTTAATTATCATGAGTGATAAACTATAATTTATTGAATTTAAACATGTTAGACATTGGAATGACGACTCAGTGGTCTACAGGTTAAAAGGTACTAGGTTCGATTCAGTGACTAAAAATACTCTTCTATAACATTAAATATCAAGTGTTATTTAATACATGAGTTAGTTATAATGTAGTGAACAAGAACACACGTGGGGACAATCGAATGTATTAAAGCACAAATTACAGATTATCTCACTAAATTCTGATAACCATACAGTAAACAATTAATTAGCAAAATAACAATCAATTGTTTCAATCTTAACTGTTCCTTCTATAAATATCAGTCCGTCTTCTCTGATTTGATTATTCATGAAGTTTCATAACGATTGCGCTTCATTCCTGTTCTTTCCTTATCGATCTTCTGCCAAAATAAATTCTATGTCTGACAATCACCATATACTACTTATGTGGATATAAGTAGACCATACCACAATAACACTTCAACCAATCAACATCAAATACAGTTATATTGGGTATTGGACATACGATTCTATTTTTTGTATGAATAATAGCAGTAGATATACAACCCTTAATCCACCGAATGAAAGTCGACAGAATCAAATGTTAGCTGTTCAGTTTAGTAGAAACAAACAATATTCATTACATATAACTACTTAAGATTTATAGTTTGTTAATTTCTGTCTGTGATGTTTAGATTCATAGTAGGATTTAGCAGTTTCCACTTTTTAAAATTAATTAATAATTCACATCTTCAGGTTTAAATGAAATCAACCACAGAACACTGTATAGCTTTTAAAATGAGTCAAATAGGATTTTATCACTAGGTCCATATATTCATTAGTCTTTGTCTTTTACAAACTTTGGTAACTTCCAATGTAATCTGACCATAATTATATATATATATATATATATATATATATATATATATATATATATATATAAAAATCATCCTAAAGTAATTATCCTTATGCATACAATCATAAATCAATATCAGTATAAACACCGCTAGATATCATTCAATAACAAGAATGACCATGATCAATAAAATATGGTATTTCTTAAATCAACCAACCAACCAACAACAGTTTCCTAATTGAAATCTGTTAAGCTCGCTGCTTGATTAACGCGGAATACGATATACGACTATGGCACTAGAACGTATAGAACCTCCACATTCGCCAATCAGAAGACAGAAGGAGACGGGAGAAGTGTTTGTTGGGTAAGGATCAAAATGTACAGAGAATAATTGGTATTCATAGATATTAGAGTTTCTTATATCAACATTATAATTTAGTCAATCCACAAAGAGGAATGTTATGCTACTTGTTCAATAGTACCATACCATGTTGTTATTCTAGAAAGCCGCATCATGTTCTGATTGGATGGAAACTTTTCGCCTCCTCTAGGGCCTCTGGAGGCTCCATCGTAGTTCTCGAAAGCCGTCCCAATAAAATTAATCCATCATATGAAACTTCTGATCCGATAATCTTCACAGAACATTTTAGTATCAGTCATCTCATGTGTTTAACATTGACTAACTTCGCCATATACTTCCTAAGGTTCTAGTATGAAGCTGCACGATATCATGAACTGATTGAAGTTATAAACGTAATTAAATGAATCCAATCTCGATAGTTTGAAAGTCAAGCAGTCGCTGAGACCTGAAGATCTTGGGTTTAATTCATGGTGAGCTTGTGGGTGTGCACTCCTGAGGAATCTCATACTAAGATGAGACAAATGTTAAGTTTTTTATGATTTTCGATGGTTGTCTCATAAAAGTTAGTCTGTGATGTGAAACTTCGAAAAAAGCAAGAAAAAATATATTATCAGAAGGGATTTTGTGGATATTATAGTAATCTTAATAGTTGAGATCATGAATCAAAACCCCGTCTCATAATAATTAACATATGCTCATTAATGATTGGCTCCATGAGATATTTCATGGAGTTCAAGCGAGAAGCAGTAACCAGTGGAGTTCAACCAGGTCTGTTGAAATAGTAACTCACTGAAGACATTGGTGGATGTGTCGCTCAATTTCGTGGATCGGTTGAAGTGAGACATTAACACCGTTGGATGCCGGTTCAGTGGTCTATTGGTTAAGCGCTAGCGCGCAAAACTGACAGGTCCTGGGTTCGAACCTTGCGAGGCGCAATCGTGGATGCACACTGCTGAAGAGTCCCATACTAGGACGAAAAGGACGTCCAGTGCTTCCAGATTTTCTATGGTGGTCTAGCTTCAATTGACTCATGATCTCAACTACTAATAAATATATTGTGGTGACGTAATCAACATAAATTTGACCTGAGAAATCGATCCGAATCAGACCATATGGAGTGTTAGCAAGGATAAAGTCTACGTATTATTTTCCCATATTACATAATAATAATAAAGTCTAGACAATTTTATACAGCCGATTATTCTCTAATATATACTGTCTAAATTCAATCCCACTGTGATGTAAAGAAACTGTGGTCAAAGTTACACATTTAAACATAAACAAACGTCTAGTGCTCCCTTTCTCCTAGCTGATGTCATAACTCATATTTATTGAAAATTATTTCCAGCCTCTCCCCCTCCCCCCCTCCGCCGAGAAAAAGAAAGAACAGTCAATCACTCTTTAGATTGGTCTGATCAAAACATCCAGTAAACAACTCAAATATGAAATTTGTGCTTCACAATAAAACGTGTAGTTGCCTTGAGAACTGATATTAATTGACGTCTGACCTTCACATGATTATATTATTATTAAAATACTCATCATCATACCGAAGATAACATAGTACAACAGAATATTGAGTATAGAGATAGGAGCCAACCGTAATAGAGTATTGTAGTAATTTAGAAATCATATCATCAAAGTAACCTTAAATGAATGCGTCTACGTATGATTAGTCATCCACAATAGCTTTGTTGCTATTCTTTCGAAAATAAAAATAAAAATTTCTCTACTTTATATTATTTTAGTATTTTCAACTGTGAAAATACTAAATTCTCCACAAAACCCCCTCTGATCTATAATCATATGCTCACTAGTAACTGACTTCAAGAGATATTTCCTTGAGTTCTAGTGGGAAGCAGTGGCCAGTAGAGTTCTACCAGGTCTGTTGTAGAGATATCATCTCACTGAAGGCAATTGGTGAACGGTCGCTCAATATCGTGGATTGGTTGAAGTTAGACATTAACACCGTTGGATGCCAGCTCAGTGGTCTATCGGTTAAGGGCTTTGGCTCGAGACTGGTAGGTCCTGGGTTCGAATCTCGCTCGCGAGAGCGGGTTCGTGGATGCGCACTGCTGAGGAGTCCCATAATAGGACGAAACGGCCGTCCAATGTTTCCAGGTTTTCCATGGTGGTCTAGCTTCAATTGACTCATGATTTCAACTGTGAAAATACTAAATTCTCCACAAAACCCCCTCTGATCTATTTTATAATCGTCAGCTTGGAGGCTTGTTGAAATTGTTAAATCCTAGTGATCATAGGTCGAAATAAGTGAGATAACAAACAAAAACCAGGAGACACTGGACAGCTGTTTTGCCATAGTAATGGGCTTCTCGTTAGTGTGCATTCACCACCCTCAACCTAGGGAATCGAAAGCAGGACCTTTGGTTTTGCTGCGTGAGCCTAACTTTTAGATCACTGAGACAAAATGCGATGATGTTTAATTTCAATCAATTTGAGAGATTGTTAATCCTCGGATACTGGCTTACTGGTCTAAAGGTTGAGCTCTCTTTACAAGATGGAATATCTTGGGTTTGATCCCTGATGGGATTGATGGTGAACCTTGTTGATGAGTCCCTTACCAAGACAAAACGACTATCTTTTTTGATGTTATCTCAAATAGAATCGGCCGATGGTGAATACTATCTACATATTAAACCAATCTCCATAAAACACTTTCAAAAACATCTTTTATATATAAATAATCTACAGGAAGCGATGAGTCAAGGGCTAAAATTGGTTGGCACTCATCAACAAACAAGACATGTGAGCAGTCAACTGTGACCTGGATACATTGGTGATAATATCATTTCTGACTGAAACAATGTGTAATGTGCATTCAAATACTACAAGAAGAGAATATCTGTTCCTTTAAGATTCCAGGGAGACCCTGTCGACGATTGCTAGTTATCATAAAATATAAGCTTAGAGATTTCTTCCAATTGCTTCCAAATACCTAACATCGTAAAATAACAGTCGTATCAGTTAGACCAAGAGCGTACTCCAACTCGATTGATGGAATTCAATCGGTGCTAAAGAGACAAAGCAAACATGATAATGGTTATTAATACTCAGTGATTAATCAGTATGCTCTCCAGACTATTTGATAAGCGCATTTATTCATGAACGATGGATGCAATTGAAACCGAAAAAAATCTGAATTTTGGTAAGATTTTCACCAAGAGTATTCAGCTTTTTTTAACTTAAACTACTAGACTTAACGCGATGGCGTTTGAAGCGAAGGGTACTAGGTTCGAGTCCCCGAGTGAACATCAACTCTGAGATGCAGGTACATCCAGCAGACGAGTCTCAAGTAGGACGAAACGCGCGTCCTGGATTCCACTGCTAGCCATTATCCATCTTTGCTTAAAGCTTAATTGTTTCAAAATTTCACTTTAATCAAGCAATCAAAATTTCGATCTATCATGTTGAATATAAGATATCCACCTAACATTCAATGTATCCAACATGTATACAACACTCAAGTAAAACACTTCACTTAATGACTCCAATAAGGATGAAACCATAATTCTCACTTATGGCATACATGGTTCGAGCTCTAATATACAATACTATTTATGTAATCACTATACATAAAAACAAACAATCGATTGGAAACAAATATAGTAAACATTGATTTGTATACACAATAGATTGAAAGACAATTAATAATCTATATATGATGTAATGCACTTTTGCATTGAAATACCCTATTTAGAAGACATTTTAATATCTGTACTGTTTCACAGCCTACACTACGGCCATAACTAAAAAACAATTTTTTTATTTCTAATACATTATTGATGTTTTTCTAGTAAAAAAGTGGTTTGTGTGTTTCCATTGTGTTTATTTACAATGTTCTTCTTTAAACTATTCAATGTTTTATTATCAGAAGGGGTTTTTGTGGAGATTTAATATTTTCATAGTTGAAAGGGCGAGTAAATGGAAGCTAGATCATCATGGAAAACCTGGAAGCACTGGACGGCCAACTCGTCCTATTGTGGGACTCCTCAGAAGTGCTCATCCACGATCCCACCTCGTGAGATTCGAACCCAGGACCTACCAGTCTCGCGCCAGAGCACTTAACCGATAAATCACTGAGCCAGCATCCCATGGTGTTTATGTCTAACTCCGACAAATCCACGAAGTTGAACAACCGTTCACCAATTGTCTTAAGGGAGTTCCTATCTCACAACAGACCTGGTTTGAACTCCACTGGTCACTGCTTCTCGCTAGAACACCTGGATTTACTTCTCGAAGTCAGTCACTAGTGAGCATATGATTATTATTATCAGAAGGGGTTTTTGTGGAGATTTAGTATTTTTATAGTTGAATATTTTCTTTATTTTATTACTCACAATAACATTTCCCTGTTTAAAAAATGTGAAAAAAGAAAAAAACTTAATTCTAATATTACTATGAATATAGAGCATTTGTGTATGAAAACAGTAGCGGTGGTGGTGGTTGTGATGATGATAAACACTTTCTAATCTTAAGTGAGCGATCAGATTGAAATGTTTCTAATCAGTATGATGAGAAAAACTATCGGTAATCTACTACTATTACTACTACTAGTGTAGTAATCCATTCGTTTACTCACTAATTGATGCTACCACAAATATTACCACTCATAAGTAACAATTCAATTAAGAAACTTAAGTGTAGGAAGTTTTGTGGTCCTTGTTAGATTTGGAAGTTTCACATTATTGATCTACTCCAGTTAGGCAATCGTTGAAAAACAGGAAGTGTTGGACAGTCGTTTTATCATGGTATGGAACTCTTCAGTGGCAGCGCACATCCGCAACCTGACTACCTGGGGTCAAAACCAGGGCTTTCATGCTCCGAGGTGAGAGTTTAACCTTATTCAGGCCAGTGATTTGGTGTCAAATTGTTTCCATTTTTAATTTCAATGAAATTGTGATATTGCGTAACTAAGGTCAGTTCGTGATCGAGATCAAAATAATGATTTACATTCCTAGAATAAATATTATGAACTGGCTTTAATCGGGGAATCCATTAAAATCCAAAAAGGAAGTGGGAAATCTGAGATTATCAACTGAAGATCCCCGTCAGGGGTTAAATCTGCACTGTTCAGGCATCTTACTGAAGGCGACCAAATTATCTCCAGACCACTAAATTTAGTATAACGTGGGTTCATACATACAAACTCAATTAAATATCCATTGGCAACAATTATCACACACCTGACATGGTGGAATTGAAATAGTCATAACTTCTTATTAGGATTAAGATATCAAACGAAAGTCAGTTCATAATGTAAATGACCATAATTCAGTAGTAGACATGTAGTGAACAAGAACATGAGTGGGAATAACCGACAACCATACCGTTAACAGTTAGTTTGCAAACTATCAATCAATTGTCTCAATATTGACCATTCCTTATGCAAATATCAGTCCATAGTCTCCGATTATTATTGTTTATGCATTTTCTTACCAATTGTGTCCCGATCCTGTTATTTCCTTATCAATCTTCTAGTGAAATACATTCTATGCTTGAGCATCACATATACTACTTATGTGGATATAAGTAATCCACACCACAGACTGCTTAAATATAGAAAGTGTATCGATATATATATCTCGAATATTTATTCAATATGAGTATTACAGAATGTCTTAGTAAAATCTGAGAACCTTACAGTAAATACTTTATTTGCAAAATGTCAATCAATTGTCTCAGACTTCATTGTTCGTTCATTTCCATATCAACAACTGTCCGTTTTTGTTCTTTTCTCTTCAATCTTCTGAACATTCTGCCGCCAGGCATTTCACTTTCGATTGAGGATACATACTACTTATATCTGTCGACATCAGTAGCACACATCATAATAGTAGTATTATTACTGAGAAATAAAAGTAACACGTTCCTCGTACCTGATCAATTTCAATCAGTCACGTAAGTAATTCATATGCAACATTTTAACTTAATTTGGTATTGAACGTTTGCCATACACCCATTAGCGTACAAACATCATGTACATAATCGTGATTATTGTATAACACAGTTTGATGATGACTAGGATGTGTATAATAGAATTATATAAATATAAATAAATGTATTGATATGTATATATTTATAAATTAATTTAACCTTATTCGTATTGGACTTGATCAATGACCTCATGCTTCAAAACTATACACATACACACACACAACAGTTAGATCAACATCATCATCATCATCATCGGTGATTTTGTTTTTCTGATCGATCTTCTGTGTAAAATGTGAAAAGAGATAATGAAATGAGAATCACTAATAAATATTGATCTATCGGTAGTACCAGTAGTAAACTTTTAATATTGATAATAAACTGTGTTAAGAAAAAAATATTGTCATTGTTAGTAGTGTGCCGAAGGGGGGAAGTAGTTGTGGAGATTGATATTAATATATAGAATCAACTATTAAAAACCAGGAAGAATTGAACAATCGTTTCATCCTAGTCTGGGACTACTCAGAAATAGGCAGAAGGAATTAGAAAACACATCGATTGATAATGGACGCACTAATAACAGTCAAGCGAACATAAGAGAAAAATAATTATCAGAAGGGGTTTTGTGGAGACTTTAGTAATTTTTTATAGAGATCATGAGTCAATTGGAGCTAGACTACCATGGAAAACCTGGAAGCACTGGACGGCCGTTTCGTCCTATTATGGGACAGTTAAGTGCTCTGCCGCGAGACTGGTAGGTCCTGGGTTCGAATCTCGCGAGTGCGGGATCATGGATGCGCATTGCTACTGAGGAGTCCCATAATAGGACGAAACGGCCGTCCAGTGCTTCCAGGTTTTCCACAGTGGTCTAGCTTCAATTGACTCATGAACTCAACTCTATAAAAAAATAATTAGTCAATTGACGGGAATTTGAGTGATTTCCAAATATTGAATTTTAATGGATACGCAACCTTTAAAGATCGTTTTACAAGAAATGTAGGTAGGTAGATAGATACTGTAAAGTGAATACCATCGAACAGAAAATTATTCAACATTATAGTAGCTTTCAAGTCTATTTCTATATATATAGTAGGGCGATCGTTTATTGGTTAAGGAGTTCAACATTCACCCATTAAGTTTAAAGTTTGAGCCCCCCCTACCTACTGCTTTGAACTGGTCAACCGGCTTAAGGTAGTAATCATTGGCCTTCATACTTGAAATGTGGCTCATAACCAAATACCTGGTAAATTATTATTATCAGAAGAGGTTATGTGGAGATTTCAATATTTTCATAGTTGAAATCATGAGTCATTTGAAGCTAGACCAACAGGGAAAACCTAGAAGCACGGGATGTCCGTTTTGTTTTATTGTGGGACTCCTCAGCAGCCCGCATCGACGACCTCGCCTCGCGAGATTTGAACCCAGGACCTACCACTCTCGCGCCAAACACTTAACTGATCGGATGCCGGCTCGATGGTCTATTAGTTAAGTGCTCTGGCGCGAGACTGGTAAGTCCTGGGTTCGAATCTCGCGAGGCGAGGTCGTCGATGCGGGCTGCTGAGGAGTCCCACAATAGGGCGAAACGGCCGTCCAGTGATTCCAGGTTTTCCCTGGTGGTCTACCTGGTAAATGATTGAATTAATAATATATGTGACTAATAGTCAACTATACTGACACATGAAAAGTAGGAGAGGTTCAATCTAACGATAAATAATACACTAATGATTAGATTTTACCATACACATATATACAAGTTCTATACAGGTAACAGTTAATTCAAAGTACAATTTTGAGAATCCTTATTTACATTTTTTTGATGATTAATCATCTTCTATATGATGATCAATTGTAAAAACAAAGACAAAAAATAAACAACTTATCAAAATTAAAACTTTGAAATCTTAATAGTTGAGATCATGAGTCACTTGAAATTAGACCATCATGGAAAATCTGAAAGCACTGGACGGCTGTTTCGTCCTTTTGTGGGACTCCTCAGTGGCAGTGCGCATCCATGATCCCGCCTCGCGTGATTCGAACCTAGGACCTATCAGTTTGGAAAATTTGATGTTCCTTTTATTTTGTATGAGATAAAAACTTAATATAATACTGAACAATAATATTTACAATCCTTTTGATTTAATGGTAACTGTGTTCAATTTATGATTTTGTGTTGAATGTGAAATGTTTATAGTTTACATCATAGACTGATATTAGTTCGATAACTATTAAGGATGTACTGGACAGTTGTTCTGTTTTAGTATACGACTCCTTAGAAGTGTAACATTTATGATTCCATTGAAGATTGAATACTAAATCTTAGGTCTCTGGTGTGTGACCACTTAACCTCTAGATCACTGAGTTGGAATCCAACACTGTATTTATCTATATTTAATCAATTCACGATTCCGCATGACCATCTTTCATTTCTATAGACGGGTAACTATCTGACAAATGGCACGATTGAACTCCTTTGGACCTGGGTTCGATTCTTCGTGGCGAGGCCATGGTTTTATAGAAATGAAGAATCCCACACTAGTATGCAACATTTGTTTAATGTTTCCTGATTTCTATCGATATAAAGTATTAATTACACGTTTATTATTCATTAGCTTCGAAAAGAATCCCTATAACTCCATTGAACAGTCATTAACGATAAAGTGCCACCAACTTCACTGACATTGGAAACATACACCAATAAAATCCGACCCAATGGTCAATGTTATCGTGGCCACCTTAATACCCAATGGTTCTGGTTTCGAATGTATATTGTACCATAGGTGTGTACTTCTGAAGAACTCAACCGTAGTTTAATCATAATTTCAGTCTTATCCATATAAACGTTAATTCCAGAGAGTAGAATAAGAAATTTCCTTGCTTTGTTTTGTAATAAATGTTATTACCATTATCATTATGATTACTAAGAACATCAGAAAGTTTATAGGACACATGGCATTAAGATCAATCACCAATCAATAAACATATCAAAACCGATCAGATTTATTAGCCAACTAGGAAGATCATGTACAAATATAGGATCAAGAATCAGATCAAAGGGAAATCCAATCAAAACGAAGATGCGCACAATGATAAGTTGAAAGTCAACAATAACCAATCTAAGATTGAGGTTCACAGGACTTCACTTCTACCTGAAGTTTATGCTGATGATACTGTTAAGAACAATGAAAGCTCAGCAACTAAATTATCCAGCTCAGTGGACAAAATTTCACAAAAATTACTAATATTGTTAATCATTCACCTATTTATCCACCTATCTATCTATCTATCTATCTATCCATAATCTCAAGATCTAGCCTACTACTTCCCATAACAATCAATATAAACATGGTTCTATCTCATTGCAAAAACAAATGACGACTTCAACCAAAACAATCATCTAAGCATAATCGCCCATTTGAGAGTTTATCTGTACATAAACAAAATTGACATTGTTGTAAACACCAAAGAGTTAATGGCGAGTAATCATGTTGTCTTCCACATCTCCCCACTCATCCACATCGTCATCATTATTACTATAATATACTGATTGGTGGACAAATCAAGCTAACAACAGGCTATTGTTACCAGGGTAGATAGATAAGCAGACAGGCGCAAAATAGAGAGATAAACAGACAAAAAAGAACAATTCCAACAAGGTCGTTTCATAGTAATCATTGTTTGCTTATAAAAAATTAGACAGTAGTAATACAATAACACACTCTAGAGTTCGACGCCAATTTAATGACTCCGTTGTCAGTTTTAAAATAAGTGTACTATATATGTATATAAACAATTAATGTGTGTGTGTGTACTACTAATCACTACTTCTACTAATCCCATAGAAAGGTAATAACAATATAAGAATATATGATAATTCTCCTTTCTTGTACAACAATCTTAATTGATCTAATAATAGTCTAGATATAGACAATACTTACACAATTAATTACACCTAAGTAAGGTTACAAACAAAAAGACCATTAAAAAAACACAAAATAACACATTGTTGAGCGATAAACAAACAAACAAACAAACTGGTAACCGCTTCCATAACAAAGATATTTCCAATACATTATACCTCTCTCTCCTCTTCCCATCACCTCTGCATTGATCGAACATATAAGAAAGAGAATTACGATGTACACACATTCACACACACACACATAGGCATCTCAAAAAAGAAGGAATATAGACATAATTTATTAATGAGGTCTAGAGTTGACCTAATAACAGACATTCCCAGTCTCTTTTGCCTGCATTGATATGATTGTAGTATATAGTGTGTGTGTGTGTATGTGTATTTATATATATACATACAAGTTGTTTTCTCCAAATCCATTTGTGACTCATCTATCCGTGTATAGCATAGATATGTACATGTTCTTTTAAAGCTCACGCGTTTAAAAAGTACAAATTTACCAATAAATCACTCTTCTGTTATTTACCTTATTTATGTTACAATAGAAAGATTAGCCGATAAAATGAAGGTCATCATTGCTACCACTGCTATTAGTACTACTAGTACTACTACTACTACTAGTACTATTACTACTACTACTACCACTACTATGTACAGATGAATCATCATTGTCTTTCATGATAAATATTACTATAAAAAAGACATTATGGACTAACAATACAATGTCAACAAATATCAACAGGATTATTATTATTATTATTATGGTGATTATGATTATATGGTGTAATGAATATGAAGAGTAAAGAAACCGCAACGGTTAAATAGTCAAGTCTTCAAGATAAGCATATTAGCTCAATTGATGTGCCGGTATAATTTATAAATGAACAATGTGTACTTTTACAAAACAATCTATCACAACAGATACAAATAGAAGACGACTACAAAATGTAAACGAAATTTTTTTGTAAATACTCAGAAGAATTCAATGGTGTTGTCTTATTTCTGTTTCTATCATATGGAATAAACAGTCCATTAAGTTGTTTACATAGAACATAACCAGATCTTCTACTAAACATACTAATATTCATTGTAAGCAAAGATAGATAATGGCTAGGAGTGGAATCCAGGACGGGCGTTTCATCCTATTTCGGACTCGTCAGGCTATATCGAGGCAATATACACAGTATACACATATGCCAATAAGAGACTGATCAATTGTAGTCTTAAACATCAATGGAAAGATACAAGTAAATAACACCAAGTGAATTTAAAACTTCACCCCATTGCACAAGCAAATGGCTATCAGGACTCAGTAGCTGAGTAGATAACGCAATGGCGTTTGAAGCGAAGGGTACTGGGTTCGAGTTCCAGATTGAACATCAACTCTGAGATGCAGGTACATCCAGCTGACGAGTCCCAAATAGGACGAAAAGCGCGTCCTGGATTCCACTGCTAGTCACTATCCATCTTTGCTTACAATGCTTGTGAATTAAGTCTATATCGAGGCAATACGCACAGTATGCGCATATGCCAATTAGAGACTGACCAGTTGCAGTCCTAAACATTAATGGGAAGATTCAAACGAACAATACTACTATTCATCTCATAAAGAGAGTGTGGATTCTCGAGAGAACTAAAACATACGTCTAAATTTTAAGAGATCTAAATGGAAATACTCCGTTTACCGTCTTCTTCAAACATTGAACATTTAAGATAAAGAAACGATAGTGTTTTACTGCCAATGTTTACTCAGTAAATTCCATTCTTGAATGAAGTGAACTCCACCATCACTAGGACTAGATACTACTAATTATAATACTGATTATTGTTGGGTGACAAATTGATAGAATCAATACTATTTGTATTGATGTAGTCATAATTAAAGTATAGTCTGGTGAAAATGTACCTCAAATCAGGTTGCCATACCACACTAAACATGACGAGATGAATTTTTACACGATAACTAGTAAAGGAGTCGAAAAAACTGTTGTGGTAATGACTGTGAGAAAGACGAAACAGTGTGAATATGTCTCGAAAACGTAGAATGAAAAAGTGTGCATGAATATTGAAATACAAAATTTACATAAAGTGCGCTATTGTGACCGATTCTGAACCAAATCACCTGACATTTTGAACCACTGATCCCGGTGGTATCAATGAAATAGTCAGTATTACAATAATTATAGATAAATGGTAGTATATAGAAAATAAACTGATGCACATAGTTGATTATCATAATACCTTACAAGTCATAAATAATGGTTTAAGCTGGCCTATATTTGATTCATTCATATTTGAAACAGTTATCCACCGCAAGCAATGGACGAAGGGTTGCACAAGATCGTGAATTGAACGAAGTTATACTTCTACATCTTCGGGTGCCGACTTAGTGATCTGGATAACAGGCGTTCGGGCACGAGAATGGAAGTCCTCGGTTCAATTCTACGTATGGTGTCGTGAATGCGTACTGCTGGGGAGTGCCATACTAGTACGAAACGGCCGTCCATCGAATATAGTTATAGATATTCGATAATTTTGATGTTTGTGTATAATTCCTTGAAAAAGCTTGGACCAGATTGCCAGGCGA
The DNA here is from genome assembly GCA_944470415.2 of Schistosoma rodhaini. NCBI lineage: Eukaryota > Metazoa > Platyhelminthes > Trematoda > Strigeidida > Schistosomatidae > Schistosoma > Schistosoma rodhaini. The sequence continues at coordinate 12,874,184 of OX104042.1, read as the reverse complement.
AACATTGGATTTACTACAAATTCATTCACTGAGATTTTACAAATATATATTATCCCTATTGAAAGGTGATTAAGTTTCTGTTAACTAGCTGATAAACATCACGTTCCAATTCAGATTCATCAACGATTTATATACCTCCCTGAATCATCACATAATGGTATTGCTACGACTGGAAATATACTTCAAACACCTTTTTTTACAATGATTATCAAATTTTATGAAGCGATCATTTAGTGCTAACCCGTAGTTGTATAATATTTTGGAAATACTCTTCATCACCGATTGACTTTAGTTAGAAAATCAATTTAAAACCATGAAGAGATGATTGACTGTTTTATCCCAGTATTAAACAGTACATATTCACGTAAATTATCTTTAGATAGGAGAAATATTCACAAAATTTACATGCTAACAAAATCAAGTTGTCTGTCTAGTCCTGACAACTGATGAAATTGTTCTGAGGTGGTTGAGATGTGACTATTATTAGATTGAATAATTCAACATTACGATGTAGTTTTTTGATGACAGGTAGTTTTGATAGCAAGCAATAGAAAACATGAAAATGACTCAATTAAGTAGCTAAGGAGTCAGTCTTAGTTAACGTAGCATCTAATATGAGTATGAATTTAATGGGTCATGGGAAATGAATACAACTATCTTAGAGAGATCGATCACTGGCTATGAGACTCAACACTTTCAACCATAGTTTCTATTTATCACATAACTTTCAACTAGAAAATCTGCACTTGTTCACTTAGTTTACATCAACAGTTTCACTTATCAAAGTTTTAATCCAGTTTAATCAATCATGACAAGTAGGTGTCGACACAAGTTTTGTAAGACATGTTGATGAAGGTTTAAGGAGCCAAGCAAATGACTTACCATTTTTACCTAGTACCTTATGTTTACCTCAACATTATTTATATTACATGGTTCTACTAATGCGAGCAATTTTGAACATACCTACGACCAAATACTCACAACTTATGTATGCCTTCCAAATTATATAGGCGATACTTCACAGTGGAAGAGCAGCACGAAGCAAATCTTTAGGTAGTATTATTGGTTGTTGAAAGACAGACGGAAATTGGCGAGACCATTATTTAATGGAACCAATCACATTTAAGATAGCAGCTCTTGGATTTCGGAGTGGCATTCATTCATTGGCTCGGCTAAATACCATTTCGGCACTATAGCTTTTAGTAGTCCGTGATGAAAACATTAAATATAATTCTTAACCCTAACGTTCAACTGTAAATTCTAATCCTAATTCCTGACACAAATTTATAACCGTCATTTATTCCTAGTACGTGGGTGGATATTTTCAAGGTCATTTTAGCGTTGCTCAAAAACTGACCGTAAATTATAGTCTCACTGGAACGCATCTTAAATATTCTTGCATGGCGGTTCTAGAAGTTTCAGGAGATTTTTGTATTTTCTTAGTATTATCAACATAAAAACATATTATATGTGTACTTTAATTTGAATAATGAATCTCTTGATAAGACTCAAAGCCTTTTAATGATGAAATTGGACAAAAGTAGGAAAAAAGTAGCCTTAAGTGATAGTACAGAAAGCATCAGAGTTCTTTCAAGATCGCAGATATACCTTTCTAGAGTGATAGCTAACAAGAGATTCACGTTCAATAATTCTTGTCAATTATCTCCCGTTATCCATTTATTCTTCTTCTTCACATAATGTACTTTATTAGTATCTTATTATTAAATAGATTGTAATAGACTATACAACTTAAATATCAATGTAGTTGTAGCACTGATCAAGAGTTCTCTTTTCATGAGACTTGAGGAAACCACATTTCGACAATGGGGAATAATTCACGTATAATAAATATAAAAACAAGCAACTTCGTTTGTGAGTATATCTGTGTACAGTCACCTTCCCTACAGTATTGATATCAACAGTTTAAGTCTTTATCCATTTTCAATTTTGTTATCGTCATTTAGAGACTTGGACTCAGTTGCAATGTTAACAGAAAGACACAGTTTTTTAATTAAAGTTTTCCTTATTGCAATAAAAATCTATTTGGATTATGTAGGGAAGGAGGGGGGATTCGAGGTAATAATATCAGCTGATTGTTATCACATTCGATATTATATTACCTATATATTACCAAATTTACAGTATTTCTTCTTCACTAGAACTTATACCGATTATGAAGCTAAGAGTCAATCATAACAAAAAATCGATTTCACAGATAGTAGATTGTAATGTAGTGTACGAAGACTGAAGTGGAATAAACCAATTCACCGTTTAATGCAAACTGTCACAACTCCTTGTTAAATAATGAAAATTATGAAATGGTGAAAAACATTTGTAGCTCAGGTGGATGAATTTGGTAGGATTTTGTTCTCTTAGCTGGATCGTTCTTCTGAACGACATTATAAGCACAAAATTCAAGTAGAAGTGAAGTTTTCGAATTTCTCGACATATGACTCTCAGCTTGTCCGGTAGACCTCGGTCTTAATTGGTTATTGTTGACTTTAAACCTATCATTGTTTACTTCTTTATTTTGATTGCATCTCCCATTGGTAGGTGAAAAAAGCTCCGCAACCAAATCATCCAGCTCGGAGAATAAAACTCCATCAAAAGATGAAGATCACACATTAAATACATCATTTACATATCTCTGCGTTGTCTTTTACACACTCCATTATTCCTCTAATTCTATTTTTATTTCGATTGCTCTCATATTTCCTTTATGTACTCTTCATTACAATCTTCTACTACCAGGTATCCCATTTGCAATTGTTGCCTTATACTACTTATATCTATCAGCATAAGTAACATACATCACATTAACACTATTGTTCTTATGAGATAACCCAAAACTGATATTTGAATGTATCGCAATTTTTTAAGAAAAAAAAAACTCCATATACATCACAGTTATGTATAGAACACATTGTTTAGTTAGCCATATTACTCTTATTTGAATTGTAATATTGAAAGAATTAATCAGTAAAAGTTTTTCATCATTCCTCCCCCCGCCTTACTTAATTACCAAATCGGTATCACGTGACAAAAATCGATAACAGAATACATATATATATATAGAGATATAGGTTGAAGATAATTGGCTAAATTTTGAAAATTTAAATTTTTGCAATGTATGTTTACAAAAGAAAAAAAAATTTTTTTTAAAAATGTTATTGAATAGGAGGGAAATGAATGTGAAAACTTGAACTAAATTGCCAGGGCGAAACGTTGGATTTACTTCAAATTCACTTCTCTGAGATTTTACAAAGATATATTCTTCTTCCTATTTAATGTCTTGTATCAATTCGGCGCTCAAATACTGTGAAACTATTCGCTCTAATTTAGATGAAAGTTCTTATAGATGAATGTGAATTAGTTACTCTTTTTTCTTTTCTTAGTGAAATATATGAAAATGATAATGAATTAAGTATATAAATATATATTTATGTAAACTAGGCAAAGAACAGAACTTATCAATCCATGTATACATATAATCAGTTGTAGAACAATCCATGATCATAAGTCAAGTACATAAATCTACATTTAACAAGTTAGTAGGTACCGATTTTATTAGTTGAATTGATGAGTCGATCAAAGCTAGACCACCTCCATGTCGAATGGAGACAGTTATCCACCTTAGACAACGGATGAAGAATTGCGCAAGATAATGTATTAATTCAAATTAGACATTAACATTATTGTATGCCAGCTCAGTGGTCTAGAAGTTAAGCGTTTCCGTCCCTCATGCAAGTTCATGGATGCGCACTATTGAGGAGTTCCATATTAGGACGAAACGGCCGTTCAGTGCTTTCAGATTTTCAATGGTGTTCTAGCTTAAATCAATTCATGAATTCCTTTATTAAAATTATTACAATCTCCACAAATCCTCATTCTGAAAATACTGATTTGAAAATTTAAGTCAATTAAACATCAAGTCTCAAAAGGTTAGAAATTCATATTGTGATTCGATGTTAGAAAAAACAGCAGTGAAAATACGGTAGCAGAACATATGAATGGTATTTTCTACTCGTGTAGATACATTTACACATTATAGTCCTCTGATTAATATTATATCAAAACTGAAATGTTAACTATTCATCACTTTCCCAATTGTTTTTATATTTGTTTCCAAATTTTGTGTAGGTGTCAAGTTGAAGATCATGAAAGTAAATTAATTGATCAGGGAGCCAAGAGAATTTTATAAAATACATATTAGAGAGAGATGTATTTGGTGCATAGTAAAGGTTAGTAATATTCTATAGCTTTATAAGCAAAGATGGATAGTGGCTAGCAGTGGAATCCAGGATGCGCGTTTCGTTTTATTTGGAACTCGTCAGCTAGATGTACCTACGTTTCAGACTTGTTGATGTTCACTCTGGGACTCGAACCCAGTACACTTCGCTTCCAACACCATCGCGTTATCCACTTAGCTACTGAGTCCTGATAGCCACTTGCTTGTGCAATGGGGTGAAGTTATAAATTCACTTGGTGTTATTTACTTGTATCTTCCCATTGATCAGTCTCTTATTGTCATATGTGTTTACTGTGTATAGCCTCGATATAGCCTTAATTCACAAATCCCAGAGTGAACATCAACTCTGAGATGCAGGTACATCTTACTGAATTCCACTGCTAGCCACTATCCATCTTTGCTTACCATGCTTGTGAATTAAGGCTATATCGAGGCAATACGCACAGTATGCACATATGCCAATAAGAGATTGGCCAGTTGCAGTCCTAACACATCGATGGAAAGATTCAAACAAACAATACTAAGTGAATTCAGTAGTATGATTCGTTTTTCTAAAGATTTTTAAAAGGTAATGCTTTTTTAATTTTGTTTATATTTGTGTTTCTAGATCATATCACACTATTTTTTATTGATTTAATATTCCCCATATTATCATCATTATCGATGTAAATATATATATATATATACTCTAAGTTGTGAAACCATTATTTCAGTGAATGTTTGATTTTGCAGTTCAAAGAGTATCTGTAAACTGTTAAAAAATAAATGAGAATTGAATATCTCTTTTAAAACTCATTGAAGTTAATATGTCTCTTTAACACAACCTCTTCATACTTGTTTAGTAGAATAAAATACAGTATACGTATGGTCTCACACGTCTAATCTTTATTATAACCTTGAATTCATTCAAAGCAACTTCTGTCGGTTCTTGTACGTTTACATTAAGTTATGACTTGACAATCTAGTCATCAACTGAGTAACAGAAAATATATTACATAATTAAATACACGTCTTTACTTATTACAATATTGATAGCATTAGTAAAAGTGTTAAATACAATTCAACTAGTAAATATCATTGAATAATTAAAATCAACCCTAAAATTCTACTTTATGATAAATGAAATGTTTGGTTTATAAAGGAGAGAAGCTATGACCAGTGGAGTTAAATAATGTTGGGTTTAAGACAAGTATGATCAATGCCAATAGATGATGATCATATAATATCGCAAATCAATTGAAGTTAGAAATGTAAATCAGTGGATTCTAAATGAATGAATTAGGATTAAGCACTCATCGCCGTGCCTAAAGTTTAGAGGTTCAATGTCTAGTGGATATTCACGACTGAGGAATCCCGTACTATGACGAAACAGTTACTCCCGGTTTTCCGTGATTATCTATTTAACTGACGTCAATTCATGATCTAAGCTAAAAATTGGAACAATACCCATCGACCTTTTTCAGTAATAAGACTGATTTTTTTTTTAAAAGGAATGCGAATGAAGAAAGAAAAACAAGATCGATGATTAATAGAACGTATATTAATTCATTACACTTTTTGATTTATAAGTGGAGATGACCGTCTACAGATATGGGACTAAAGATCCCCATGAGATTATTTTTAAGACCTTATCTTTTAAAAAGTAGAGAAATAAAATTAATCAGGGAAGATTCTAAAAAATACAAATATATATCTTAACTACAATAACATTTAGTGATCAAATAATTCTTGACTAAAATTGTCACATATCGAACTATCATGGTCGATAAAAAACGGAGAAAACTACAATGATCACGAATTAGTAGAATATCAAATGTCATGGAAGCAAGTAAATTTTGAGCAGTGATAACATGTTCAAAGCTTTAATGAAAAATGACTGATTTCTGAATTATGGACTATTAAAACAGTCAACCGATTCAGTAGTCTTACCACGAGAATTGAATATTTTAAGTTTGATCGCTGACAGGATTGTCAGTGGTTATATCCAAGCATTAGAATAGTTAGGACTAAACAGTTAGTCAGTACTCATTGGTCTAGGATGGTAACTTAGATTAAGTTCGTGATACAAACTGTCTTTAAATTGGATAAGCTTAACAAACCTACTATTGAAAAATACTAAAAACAAACAGAAGTATATCCATCAGTTATTGACTTTAAGTCTTGTTAGCCAGATGTGTCTTTAGTTATTGATTTCTGGTATCTAGAACATCTCACAGAAAAGAAGCTTAAACTTCAGCGTAATCAATTGAGAACAAAAGTTTCTCAATTTTATAAATTAATATCTTCTGATATCCTTAGCGAAACAAGGACACGTGAAGTGGAGTATACTCGTTCTTTGTCAAATATTTCTGTACCACAAGAGATTTTATAAAGTACTTCAACATACTCTCAAGTAGCAGTGTAGGCGTCAAGGCTCCGATGGAACACCTAACAATGACAATCTATGTAAATCCCGAAAATATTCATAAAGTTTGTCTATGAGAACCAGTGTAGTAACATTAAATATTTCATTTACGCTTCGTAAATAGTGTAACAAAATAAAAAAAAGACCAGAGAAAGAATCTGAGCAAAACTAAAGATAAATATTCCTGCATAGAAGTTGAAAAATACGTTGAAAGAAAAAAAAACTACGAGAAAATAAAGGTAATATCAGATTGTTTTACCAAAGTAAAACCCAACCAAAATAAAACGAACTACCTAAAACAAAGTGATAACATATCATGGGATAGAAAAGGGGGCATAATATGATAATTATCGATATGAACCTTGTGAATGAGAGTAAAACGCAGAGAGATTTTATTTCTTTTAAAAAACGCATCCTACTGTTTATTTTATAGACGTAGAAAACCCTAACAGGTAAACCACTGGCTTCTATCTAATTCTACATTCAACTACCTAATGGTGTAATTTTTGAAATTTCAGACAACAGATACAAAACTGACATAACCATTTCTCATTTTATAAACCGATAACTGCTTCACTTGTTCTAAGTCAGTACTGATATCAGAGAAGTGTTCAATAAACAGCCATTGGGACCTTACAAACAAAATACGACCAAAACGTTTGAACTGGTGACTTAGACTCACCTTACTAATTAAATAACGAGATTCAGATAATTAATTCTAACATCGTACATACTGTTACCAAGATCCCTATAGCTTTCTCTATAATTCCGACCAAGTACCTAAGATTACTTAGATAAGTCTGACAAGCTGAAGCTTTACATCACCTTATTCACAATCCAGACAGTGTAGTGCATTCACTGAAGCTATGAATATAACAAAGATTATGAATATTGAAAGTCTTAAAAGACATTTGATGCTAAAAACAACTTTAGTTTACTGATGTCGGAAAAGCCATTCAACGAAAAAAAAGAACCCACTACAAATCATCTTAGAATCAATCAAGATACTTGGAAAAGGAAATTATTCAAGAAGATTAGTATGTAATTGAGGAAAAAAATATCATCTAAAAGTAATCTTCCATATTTCCCTACACTAAACAATTTAAGACTTCTATATTGTTGATGTGACTTAAAATTATACAGACCAATTTATATATGATAACATATCGGTCATATTCTATCTATTCAATCCCAATTAATGCACATCAGCTTGAGGATACAACGGAATATTCTAGTTTTGCAACTAGCAACCAGTAGTATCTTCTATAATCGTTCGTTCCCAGTCGAATAGAAACCAGAAGTCAGACAAGGAGAGGTAAGAAAGATATATTTGATACGTTACCAATATATCGAGGAACCTTTACTATAAGCTGGCTAATGAACGTAGGAGCTGTGTCCCACGCCGTGTTGCAACGTTATCTGGAACGGATGCATGACCGAAAGCCTTCAGTTAAACAAGTCCACTTAAACAACGTGGTCAGCATCAAATGTCGAACACTTAATGAGCTATTGATTTTGGGGAATTATTTACAGCTACAAGCTTAAAGATAAAACACACCAAATATTTGTTTTGATGTGTATTAGCAAGTGACTGGAAAAAAAAAGCCAAATGAACGTTTACTTAGTTCTATGCCCACAATAATGTTATCATTGTGTCATATTCCCTGGAAGCTAATGGATGATTTCTCTGTTTATTGCTGAAATAATTAACACAGTTTGCAACTAGGGCTGTCACTTTCTATGTATTTATGTATATCATGTGTTTGCCGAATGACATTGTTTTTATAAATAAGCACACAACAAACGTTAACAATGTCATTTTATAATTTACCAGCATAAAATTTATAAAGTACATGGGTCTAGTAGCTTCAATTGACTCATGATTTCAACTATGAAATTACATAGGAATAGTCAACGGTACATATCCGTATGTCTGCAGTGTATCTTGTTTTTCAATGTTTAATATCCATGAGGTATCGAGCATTTTCTCGTTTATTTATTAAGTAAGTACTGAATTAAGAGTACAACTTTCACTGAAGATTTCATTTTAAGCTCTAAAGTTCATTCTATTTACTTTTTTTTTCATTCGGAAAGTTGGGATGCGTGCTACAATGGTATGTTCATAAAATACTTTTGTAGGCAGATAGCTTTATATGATTAAAACGAAACCTTCAGTAAAGACTCTAATGTGTCACAATTCCCCATTAAATATACGGATAAATGTTCCAAAATGTTTACGTTATTTCAACTTCATATAAACATAAATATAAATAAAATCTATGACAATAAAACAATTTTGAACTTACCATGTACCGAATTTTTCCCACTAGTCGTTGTTGCTGTCATTGATGTTTGAGATTGATTTAAAAGTTCCGAAAGATAAGCAGACATTGATGAAATATGTTGTTGTGATTGTTTCAAACTAGACTGTTGTGGCTGAAATTGTTGATTTCCTATTGAATCTTCACATAATTTTGTATTTATAAGTGTTCCACTACTTGTTTGTTGTTGTTGTTGTATTTGATTGTTATTAGCAAGTAAACCAGATTGTGTTAAATGAGGTTTTAATAAACCAAGTAATGTATATGGTGTAACAGGTGGTACCCATAATGGTGATTTACATTGTGAATTATCATCTGTTAAATTTACACGAGACTGTCGATTCAAATCCACATCGTTATTATTATTATTATTATTACAATTTAATAAACCATTTGCTGTTTGAGTTAAATTCATTTCAAGAAAAGAGGATGGAACAGTATTTCCCATAATTAGATCAATATTAGAATGAGTAATATTTGATCTGTCTGTTAATGATGCTGATGATGATGATGATGATAGAAATTGTGATTGCATTGAATAATGATGACTCATGACACATACCACACCACAATTAAACTGTGGTTTAGTACCATATGTTCTTTCTATATATTAATATTGACCTGGAATATAACAATAATAATGTTTATTGTTTGTTTGTTTGTTTGTTTTTTTCCATAGATCAAAATGAACAATTCATAACGTGTGCGCTTTAAGTTAAGCTGCTGACAAATGTACAATTAGATAGATACATATGTATATATAAGACCGAATGACCTAAATTTTGCCAAGACTAAGTAATTTAGAAATGATTATTATTATTTTGTTGTTGTTTGTTTGACAACCAATCCAGACATCAACTCAAAAGTATGACATATATTTTTTTGGTGCTAATTCAATGTCTCCTTAAGCATGTCGATAATAAGTGTGTCTACTAAACTAAACTACCTTTACTTGGGTTTTAATAATGTGTGCGTTCATTCTTTAATTTTTGTAAACAATTTATTCACATACACACACATATATATACGAACAAACAAACAAACAAACAAACATTTAACACACGTGCCATAAACTTACATTGGATATCCAGGCTCCCATATTCTTTTTTATTTTTGTGAATTGAACCAATCATTTTTTTACCCGCTTAAACCAATCCAATAATATCCACCCCCGAATATTTAATGGGCTGATTACAGATATCTGGTCTGATTTTAGTTTGACCTTCGGAAAGTATCATGATTGGGCAAGTAAAATGATTAGTCAAGGATATTCATTAATTGTTTATAGTTCATAAATATAGGAAATACTTTTATTTTGTCTGTTGAAAGGTATTTTTTGGGGGGAATACAACATGGAATTCCCTTACAGTTAGTAGTGAATGAAATCAAGATAGAAACCATGGTGGGTAATAGTAATCTTATTTACTGAGGTTTTATTTGTTTCTAAGAAAATATTTATTGGTTAGTATCCATATTTCAAACTGACTTGACTTATTTTTTGACTTATATGAAACTCTCTATATGTCATTGTAAATTATTATATATTAGTAACCATAGAGTAGAAAGTTAGAAACCTCAACCCCCCTAATGTCGAATAAATTTTCTTGTGTTCTGGCGCGAGACTGATAGGTCCTGGGTTTGAAACTCGCTCTTCTGTTACCTAGTATACCTTGAAAATTATTCAACTCTTCATAATTCCTAACAAGAAGTAAAGTATGCAACAACTTATGTTCCACAACGTTGTTATAGAAATATTTTGAGCTGATATTGATTTTACACCGGAATCTTTGACAACAACAATATTGTATAGTGACAAGCTTAAAATAACAACGATGAAATTCTAACCAGTCCTCAACCAATCAGAAAACAGTTTTTGTAATTGAATAGTTGATGATAAATAAAATAATATTAATGTTGCCAAATGTAAACAAATTTTGTATATTTAGTGAATCTATATTAACGTTGTCTACAAGTTACTTTGCCTATAAATCGGAAAAGAAGGATATATATATATATAAATCTGACCAAATGAATAGAAACTATTTGTCTTTTCGAACCCTTAAAGGACTAACATGGATATTTTTCAAATATTCTCACATTGTTCCTGGTTAGTGCCCCCAAGTGCCCTGACATGGCCGAGAGTGAGGAGAGTCCGCTCTCCCTCTCGAAATACTCACACATGGCCACGCGTATATAACCTCTGCCAGGGAAGTCCTATTCACTGCCTTCTCGTGTCATTTTTGCTGTTTACGAAATTGAGAGGACGAAAAGCGAATATCCGGCTCTTTAACCGGGTTGGTGGACACGGAAAGTCCACCTAGGGGAGTTGGAAAACCCTGATTCCAAACCAATGGTGCACTCCAGTATTCTGGGGTAACAAATGGTGTATGAACCAATTGTTGGTCACCGGCTACCATAAGACTTCATCTCCTTACGTTGCTCCACTGCCTTGTGGATCAGACTTTAGGTCGAAGGCTCCGGGTGTGGCCCCTTAAGAAAACCACCTGCTTCGGTTTGGGCACCCGGGCAGTACACAGCCCTCACACAAATCAAATAAGATTTATGTCTGGTGTCTCTTTGTACCAATATTTATGTGTTTAAATAAATAAATAAGTGTTAAAATTAAGTGTTTAGGGTTATAGATTTCATTATAAATTGACATGAGCTACAAAGTAAAATTGCTTGCTGGTACATGGATGAATGAAATTCTTATGAAAAGCAGAGTGGTTATATCTGATTAATTTATTTATAAAATATAGTCCTAACAGGTTTGTATTTGTTTTAGGATTAAAGGTCTAGGGTTATGATCTAGAAATAATGGTGATTTCCCTGTTATAATACAACTACATAGACGAAGTTGAGCATTTGATACATTTAACACTATCATTTTTACTCTATGATGACAACAACTAATTTTTCATTATTCTTTTAAGGGGTGATCTTATATTCGTTACACTTTATGTTTGAATTCTGTGCAAAATCCTAGAAGATACCTTCTGTAATCACATGATTGAATTACTGATGATGCTACTGCCTTTGAGGCTAATTTTTGAACATAGTACAAATTATTGTTCATTCTCATGATTAATCTTCAATTATTTCCGTCAGATAAGTCAGATAACATCTAACACATATCATATGACAAACAGGGAAATCAATGAACGCCTAATAATCATATCAGATGACCATGATGTGTGAACCAATAGGATGGAAGAAAATGTTAATTATTCCATTTTACTAAAATGTGCAATGTGAATATATCAATCTTGTTCTAGTTCTGTCAATATGTATTGCTAACAAATTTTTTAAAATATGATTTTTATTGTTCACCATGGTCGAAATGAAAGGAAATATTCAAGTTGCTACATGTTTACAATAATAAATTTTGCGTAGATTTTGCATGGCATTAATAGAATGCTTTTAGATTGGTTTAATCATAAATTTATATTAGATAGATCACCACTGAAAATCTGGAAACATTAAACGGTAGTATCATCCTACTATGGGACAACTCAACAACGCCAGTCCATCAGATCTCGTCCAGGCGTAAAATGCAGGACCTTCTATCATACGTGTAAACGCTTAACTTATGGATCTGATTGTGTTCATATCTAACTTCAGTCATCCATTGCATGTAGTAGGTGACTATCTCAAATACGGTGTAGTTAGACTCCACTGTTTATACCTTCTCGACAGAACTCGAGGAATGGCATGTGATTATTATTAGTATAGAAGAATTTGTGGAGATTTTAGCATTTCAATTAGTTTAAACCATGAAACAGTGGTTAATCCATCATTAAGTAGTAAATTTAGTTATAGAGAGCATTCTGATTATTGTCTCTAACCACTTAACATCAGAAAACAATAAAGAAAACATCGAGTCACTTAGAAACTAGTGTCCACATTAGCAACTTGATTAAGAGAATTCAGTATGTACTATGAAGTCTAGATAAATGTATGACACTGCTTACTATTAAATAACAGACATTTTTCAATTGAAGGCAAGATTGTCATTTATGAACGAACCAATCAGATTTCGGATAACAAGTCTCGGATTTCGGCGCAAAATTCATTCATTCATTTGGCTAAACAGCGTTTCAACATTTTAGCTGATGCCAGTTTGTGATGAGAACTTTAAATCTAATTCCTAATCCTAACCATCAACTGTAAACCACAATCTTTATTCTCCACACTGGTTTATAACCCTTATTTAGCCCTAGTGAATAATTGAACAATCTCAAAGTTACTTTAACGTCTCTCAAAGGTTGTCCACAAGGCATAGTCTCACCAATAACATCACTCATAGAACATTGGTCATGATATATTACTTTACAGATTAATAATGTTGATGATGATGACAATTATTTTATAGCAATAAAACTAAGCAATAACTCTTTCATCCTCTCGCTCCTTTTAACTCACACTAACATAAACATTAGAATGTAAAAATAGTTAAATCGGAACTCCGTTATTTAGAATAGTTTGTTGAATATGTAAACAAATGTGCAGAAAGATATACATTTCATCACAAAGTAAACCTTTCAGTATACACAGATATTTGTAATTTAGTATGAATGAAACTACAAACAACATGGTAGACAAATATATACTATAGTATAAATATTTACTGTTTGTAGAAATACTTTCTGTATTATGCGTGTTGTATTCATCAAAAAAATGATCTCAGATAGGGTACTGTTGAGAACCAGGGAGAATTGAACAGCTGTTTCATCCCAATGCCGGACCCCTTAAATCAAAGCCACAATGTTTAGTTCACCAGTGATTTGTTTCAAGGTGCTCCTGAAGTTCTAATAAGAAGTTCTGCCTGATGAGTCAGGAGCAAAACACCTGTCTTCAATGAGATCAGATGATCATCTCGGTATATCACAAGCTGACTAAAGTTATAAGTGTACTACTGGATACCAACCAAATGGTTAGGCACTTTTCACAAAACTTGAAGGTCCTATGGTTTTTCATTGCTGAGGAGCCCTATACTAGAATGAAACAACTGTCCAGCGGTCTTCAGTTTTCAATAACACCACAAATGAGATTATTCCTTGTCAAATGAAACCCATAAGCTAAGCCTGTCTCCTTAAAACCCATTTAACTAAATAAAAATATTTACACAATGGCCCCAAACTCATATAAACTTTGTATCGAAATGATTTGTGTCAACCTAATCAGTTATTATTTTTATGGAGGAAGTCGATACAAGTAGAGCAAATAATATACTTTACCATGTCTAGAGGTGTAAAAAAGGACTTGACTAAAATATCAATGGGATAGGATCAGCAATTCACCTGAGAGGTGGCGTATGTGTGGTTAATTGACTTTATACTTTTACCTATTTAGATTCTTTAAAAGCAACAATTTTAGCATCAATATTGAATACTTAGTATAATATTAATTCCAGGGGATTACTTGTTCTTATTAATAAACAAACTAACACGTTCAGTAATCGGTATTGAGAGGAAATCTAGTCCATCGAAGGATTCCGGTTATAGCCTACTGATAAGTTGCGAAAACATTAGTGAAATGCTAAAGACCACAACATTAAATGAAGAAAGTACGTAGGTATTTATTATTATTATTATTATTATTATTATTATTATTATTACTGTGATTAGTGAACAAACTGATAGCATAGAAATGGAATAGTCATCGGTTGGTTGGTTTGTGACCTTCAGCTTCAGCCTTGACTGCTGATTGATCAAGTGACGTCTAATCCAAACTCATACTGTTATGGCTTAATATTCTGTTTATTCATTTCAAAGTTCCAATTTTTTAGGTAATTTATTCAATCAATTGACTAGTGATTTTGTCTTTCGAAATCACTTAGCAGTTGGTGATTAATTTAATGGGCAAATTGTCAGTTCGACCATTTCAACCATTCCAATATCGTTTTAACAAATCATCAGAACAGTGTTTATTTATGGAAAATAAAGGACAATTTACTCTTTTCGTTGTTACGATGATATACTTGCAAAATGAAGCATACTGTATGGATAGCTGCCTTAGGTCACTGAAATCCTAGTTACATGGCGCTGGAGCTAACAAGATATTACAATTGGGATATTTTTTACTTCATCCTTCTCACCATTCATTTAAATAATAACATCATGTCACTTGATCTTCAGTAGTCTAATAGGTATTCGAATCATTGCTCTCTGTCAAACGACCATACAAAGTAACAAATGACATTTAATTTTTCGTGTTATAGTGAATAACATTTCGTTCCATTATTACGAATTCACTCTATAGTTCATCTAAGTAGTAGATAAGCCTCTTTATTAGGAAGGTGAGGAAAAAAATATGAGCGATTTTAGACACTAACAGTCGACGTTGTTAATGTTAATGGCTGGAACTGGTTATTCTCCATTGGTATATATACATCTTGAGCGGATCACCTCAGTATTGCTAGTTAGCCACAAGTTTATAGTAAAGTTAGAGGGTGGCTGTCAATGGAATCCATGACTCACTTTTCATCCTCTTTAGGATTCGTCAGTTGAACATACACTCATCTCAGTGTTAATATTAAACATAATGAGCCTTCAACCAAGCAACTTTTGCATCAAACATTAACAAGTCATTCACTGAGCTACTGAGCCTAGATAGCCACTAATTTATTCAATGGGCATCGATCTTTAGTTTAGTTTATTTCTACCTTGTTATATCGATTGAGTGTGCGTGTGCGTACGTACTCTGTTTGATATATGGCGTGATAAGACCACCAATTGAAGAGCAGCGAATTACCGACCAGAGCAATGATACACAAAAGCCGTATGAGCAGTCCAGAGTATTTGTCAGTCCTGCTTTCTGCCTAGTCCAGCCAGTTAAGTCCAGAACAGTCTCTGTGATATGAATCATTATTCTGAAACATAATGGATTTATATACTAATCAAACTGACCACATCGTACCATAAAATAGAAAATGACATTTGTACAAGATTTGGCCAAATGTATATGTGAATAGGGGGAACAATAATTAATAGACAAGGGATAACTAAAGAATGGTAAATCAAATAATGATAGTCTACAGGTCAAAATAAAGCTGATGATAAGAGGAACGTGAATACGAATAGTTTAGTTAGTCAACAGTTATACAATAGGAAATATACATATCATATTGGTCTATAAATAGTCCTCAAAGTTACCATTCCTAATTCTCCACGTGATGTAACATACTTATAGACAAGATTCATCATGAAATAAAGCGCACTGAAAGCTACTATTAAACTTTAATAATCATAGATGGATAGTGGCTAGTAGTGGAATCGAGAACGCGCGTTTCGTCCTATTTGGGACTCGTCAGTTGGATGTACCTGCATCTCAGAATTGATGTTCACTCTGGGACTCGAACCCAGCACCGTTCGCTTCAAACGCCATCGCGTTATCCATTCGCCACTTGCTTTTGCAATGGGGTGAAGTTTAAATTCACTTAGTATTGTTTGTTTGAATCTTCCCATTGATGATGGCGTTTGAAGCGAAAGGTACTGGGTTCGAGTCCCAGAGTGAACATCAATTCTGTGATGCAGATACATCCAGCTGACGAGTCCCAAATAGGACGAAGTGGCGCGCGTTCTCTATTTCACTGCTAGCCACTATCCATCTTCGCTTACAATCCTTAGGAACTAAGGCTATATCGAGTCAATACACACAGTATGCACATATGCCAATTAGAGACTGACCAGTTGCAGTCCTAAAAACATCAATAGAAGATACAAACAAACAATACCAAGTGAATTTAATAATCACAGTTAACATGAGCTAATAAATATCTTAAAACTTTTACAGTTTATTTTACGTAACCGAAAAAAACACAACAAAAAACGTACTCATTATCAAATGCAAAATACAATGACAAATAATCAAGATTAGTAAACAATCGAATAAAACTTCAATTGAAGACAAGTTTAAAAAATCTAAAATGTAAATGAGTTACATCGAATAAAGTCCAAATAGATATACATTAGAGAATAAATAAAAAATTAATCAATGATTAACTTTTCATTTTAACTTTATTAATTCAGTTGAATTGGAAAAAAAGATATTTTAAAAAAAAGTTTCCTTCTATTATGTGACTCCTCAGCAGTGTGAATCCACGATCCCACTTCACGAGATTCAAATCAAGGACCTATCAGTCTCATACGCGAGCACTTAACCTCTAGACCACTGAACCGGCAACCAACGGTGTCAATGTCTAACTTCAACCAATCAACAAAATTTGAGCAACCATTCACCAATATCATCAATGAGTTGATATCTCTCAACAGACCTAATTGAATTCCATTAGTTACTGCTTCTCACTAGAACTCCAGGATATACCTAATAGAGTCAGTCACTAATGAGCATATGATAAATTAGTTTCAGTTAATCAAAATGAAATTATTAATACAAAACTATTAAAATGTTGAATTGAGCAATAACGTGACAACATTGGTCCATAATGTATCCACTTAAATGAATAAACTTTCTTTCTCATTTAAGGTCAATCTCAGTCAATTTTATAAAGATAATGAAGTACATCATATTTCTCTTTTGATTAATCTACATGTGGTTATGATTGTACACGAAATTGATAAATGATAAGCTTAGCAACAATGATAATTGATTAGTTAATTACCTTTTTTGTTAAGTTAAAACATTGAATTATTAAAGTCATTACACTTATTTACATACATAAATAGAGTATTATTAATAATACCATAAAGTAATAAGACTAGGTTAGATGATTATTTCAAACGATTATAGTATTGGTGTATGCGGTGCTTAGATTACCGACTCGTTATCCAATATGATCTAGTTTAGTAGTCTTTTAAGAGTATACGCACACACACACACAAAATGGACATGTTTAAAGTGATATTATTAATATGATACGAGAAAGATACGATAATATATAATGCTTACTTACTTACTTACGTCTGTTACTCCCAATGGAGCATAGGTCGCCAACCGGCTTTCTCCAATCCACTCTGTCCTGGGCCTTATTTTCTAGTTCTATCCATTTGTTGTTTATTCTTCTCATGTCTGTCTCAATTTCTCGGTGTGATGTGTTCTTTCGTCTTCCTCTTCTCCTTTGACCTTGAGTGTTCCATGTGAGGGCTTGTCTTGTGACGCAGTTGCGTGATTTCCTCAATATGTGTCCTGTCCACTTCCATCGCTTCTTCCCGATTTCTTCCTCCACTGCATGGAATCTAGTTTGTTGTCTCCCACAGTAACTTGTTGCTGATAGTTTCTGGCCAACAGATCTTAATTATTTTGCGTAGACAACTGTTAATAAACACTTGTATCTTCTGGATAATGGCTTTCGTAGTTCTCCACGTCTACTCCCCATACAGTAGAACTGTCTTCACATTTGTACTGAAAATTCTAACCTTTGTGTTGGTTGACAATTGTTTTGAGCTCCAGATGTGCTTCGGTTGCAAATAGGCAGATATTACAAAAAGGATATTGTCTGTCGTAAATAAACTCTATCTACTTTAAGAGTTGAATGGCATCTTGAATGGATCAATGTTAGATCACCATTGAAAACCTAGAAGTACTGAACAGCTATTTTGTCGTAACATGAGACTTCTCAACAGTGCATATCCATGATCTCGCAGGTAAGATTCCAGCTCACGATCTACAGTCTCGCGCACGAACGCTTAATGTCTAGACCATTGAGCCAGCATTCAATGGTGTTGATGTCTAATTTCAACCATTCCACGATATTCTGTGACCGTGACATTCAACATTCTCCACAACCCCACAATTAACACAATCCAGCATCTATCACTAACATTCAAATATCACAACCCATATCCTCATTTCACCATCCACAAAATATACTCCCAACCAACACAACATCATCGGCATCATCATTTCAATCTCAAACACCACACAACACACAATATACAACAACATAACACTACACAATACAACACAATCACTAAATAAACAACAAATCAAACTGTTCTACACTTGTACTATTCACAATTCCTTTAGACTCTTCATTTCACAGTCAACCTCAATATACCACTATATCACACATCACAACATACGTGATATGGGATTACACAACAACATAACAATCAACTAATACTATTCTACCAACTGTTGAATGATCCACACTAATACAACTCAAATCAGTATTATTACTAATCAGTCAAAATCCCAAACTGATTACTACACAATTAGTAACATTAATGGATATAAACTACTGATCAATTGAGTGAGGTGTAAGTTGAAACCAATATCTGTTATCTTGTTCAACCAGACAATGTTCAATACACTGTTGTAAATCGTACTGTCAACTGGAAAGTGAATGAGAAACACAATAAGTTTGTGAGAAATGATTTTCAAATGGACAAAACTATCATTCTGTAAATTAAAAATTTCTAAACAATATTGGCCTGTGTGTAAATCTATTCATGAATGTAACTAGGTTTCTCAAAGTTATAAACAGATCACGATGATTATATAGTACTATTTCTCACACTTTTTAATTATTTATTTACTTAAACACATCAGCATTGATACTAGCAGTCACTAATTATATATGTGCCACACTTCATCATTCGATTTGTGTGAGGGCTAGGATATTGTACGAATACCCAAACCGAAGCAGTTAGTTTCCTCAGGTGGCTACTCCTCGAACTTTTGACCTAGAGGTTGAACCAATAAGGCAATGGAGCAACTTTAGGAGATGCAATCCTATGGTAGCTGATGACCAACAATAGGTTCATACACCATGTGCTCCCTCAGGATCTTGGATCCCATGTGCACCGTTGGTTTGGAATCAAGGTTTTACGAATCCCCCACGCTGTCCCTCCATATCCATCAGCCCGGTCGGATACTCGCTTTTTGTTCTCTCGAGTTCGTAAACAACATCCCCGCCACGAAAAATCAGTGAATAAAACTTTCCTGACATTGACTGTATACGAGTGGGAATACGAGAGCATTTCAACATGAAAAGCGGTATCTCACCACCCTCGATCGTATCATGGCGTTTGGGGGCACACCACTACTCTCACTACAGATGATAAATACTGATCCAGAGTAATAAAGGTAACAATAATGAAATGATATATTTAATAGTAATAACAAGTATATTGACTTACTTTAACAAAGATAAACTTGATACATTTGGTAGTTATTCTTATTACGTGTGTCAAAGATTTATAGAAAAGAAACGAAATGTTTGTACTTTAAACTAACCAGATAAACTTTTATCTTATTAGAGAAAAAATCAAACGATTTTTACCACAGCACATTCTGATGACAGTGATGATAATGATGTTGACATTGTGACTGTTAACAAAAACAGTAATGACTTCATTTCACACCATGCACTATGATCGAAATTATTTAGAATATTCTTGAAGAGAGTCGACGAATAGTGACCAACTATTTTGATGGAGTTTTGTTCTTTGAACTGGATGGTTTGATCGAGGATAACGATGAAAGCTCCACAACCAAACCATCCAGTTCAGAGAACAATACTCCACCAAAATCATCCCGATGAGCTACAAATTTTCCTCACCATCTCAATGAACAACTAGTTAGTTCAAGTTCGAGACTATTCGGTAGTGGATATCAAATGGATATTTACAGATCTTATCAAGAATAGAATACTTTTAGGTCACTGAGACAGAGTTGAGTAATTTTTGTATTTAATACGTGAATCAGTAAAATTATATTACATTAATAATAATAAATGATCATTGTGTCATGTCACTGAATCAAATCAATGACTTATATGTACTATGGTCAATATGAAGCTTGAATTTTCTAGATTCTATTCTATGTATTAATTATAAGAGCATACTGCTGAGATCCTTCTATTGAATTGGAACTACTGAGTAGTACTCTAGTTGACGTGAATCGGTCAGTAAATCAGTTGGAATTAAGAAGTCGGTCTTTAAAAGACTTCTTAGCCTATCGATCAAATACCATTGGACTTATGTAGTAATGGTATACCCACCCAACAAAGTATGTGAAGCCTGTAGGCCCTTCTAAAAAAAGAATGTGCGACTGAAGCACTGTAAAAGCAAAGTAAATGAACACGCTAATGATTCACTCTGAGGTTTGTGTGTATGTAGGGAAATCGATATCTGTATGCAGGAGGATACCTTACAGCCTACACTTCTCTGTAGTTCAGACGAACACGTTATGATCTACACTTTCCCATCACTTTTGGAAAGTTGCAAAACCTCTAAAGCGTACACATCAGCATAGAACGTGTAACTACTGCAAGTATGCGTTACATGTATGTATGGAAGGCCCCCATCAAAGGCATATACATTCTACAGCACACATATATGGGATAAATGATCGTGGTCACATGTATATGTTACATTTATTTATATAAAAGGATAGGTCGAGGCCTACACACTCCATAGTATCACATAGATATAGAGGCAAACATCCCATTCTGTAGCTCAGCCGACTTCCAAACACTGAATAAATAACAAGCAAACAAATCAATCCAGAAATAAATCGTCATGGGAGAAATGCTCTCATTACGCTCATACCATAAGCAAGTTTATTGTAGGTCTTCGTTTACTGATTACGGCATACCTTATTGTTTTTGCTCCCACCCGCTTCCCCCTGAACTAATGGGCATGTCCAGAGTAAATTCGATTGGGCATCAGAAGGAAATTTTCTCCCCAGCCCCACCTACACGCTTTTCAATACAAGGTTCACCTCCTTCTTCTGTTAATTAGATTTTAAAACAGAGCAGCTGATTAGTCCGATTTCTATCTGTGATATAATGGGCAATCAGCACAATCTCCGCCGGTTTAAGTGGAGTGGGTGACCAATTCAATCTCTACTTGACCATCCACTTAAACTTATGAACACAGTCTACTAACTTCAGGGTACCAAGTAGAAATGAGGGTCATTCATTTCCCTGGAGAGACTTAATTACTTTATAATTTTAATTTAATGGAACCACTGAATAACAAGTAACAAATTTTAGGTCACGTTAATAACTTTTATCAATTGAGATTTTAAAGGATTATGTTTGAACTATTGAGTCAATATTATATAGTTGAGATCATGAGTCAATTGAAGCTAGACCACCATGGAAAATCTGGAAGAACTGAACGGTGGCTTCGTCCTATTGTGGGACTCTTCAATGGCAGTGCGCATTCATGATCCCGCCTCACGAGATTCGAGCCAAGGACCGACCAGTCAGAGCACTTAACCGATAGACCACTGAGCCGGCATCCAGTGGTGTTAATGTCTAACGTCAACTAATTCACGAAATTGCTCGACCATCTTCCATTGTACTGAGGTAGATACCTGTCTCTACCTGACATGGATTAGCTCCAATAGTCATCCAGCGAGGCGGGATCGTGGATGCGCACTGCTGAGGGGTCCCAAAATAGAGCGAAACGGCCGCCCAGTGCTTCCAGGTTTTCCATGGTGGTCTAGCTTCACTTGACTTATGACTTCAATTATATAAAATTACTAAAATTTCCACAAAATCCCCCTTGTGATATTGAGTCAATATTTAAAACTCGAATCAATTTGTGATATGATGTAACTATCTTCCAGTGTTGTTGGTAGGTCACTACCTCACATATTACATATCTGGACTCTACTTTTCATAGTTTCTCACTATATTTCCGGAAATTATCCTTCAAAATTAATTACCAGTAAGCACACAACTGACTGAAGTGAGAAATGTAAATCATTGGTTCTTAACTCAGTGGTCTAAAGGATAATCACTTTCAGCGGAACCAGAAGGTCTTATTTTGGATCCCTAGTGAGGTCATAGATGTGCATTAGTGAGAAATCACAGACTAGAATGAAACAGCTGTCCAGTGCTTTCTGTTTTTCGCTGATTTTCTAACTGAGGTCAGTTTATGATGTCAACCATAAAATTCAACAATCTCTACAAATACTCTACACATGCCAAGCTTATCCTCAAACATTCCTTAATTTTGGTGTGTTTTGTTGTCTAATATAGGAGTGAATTGTAAACAGTAAAGGATCTTTAGATCAATGGCATAGTTTATCACCCTATATAGTCGTTAATACCTAGTTGTAATAATATTGGACCATATGGGATCTGCCGGATAATCACTATATACCTGACATTATCCATAATGTTTTCATTATTCAGTAAAAGTGTTTTATTCAATAGGATGGATATCAAAATATAATTTTCACTAGAGATTTCTTTTCAAGCTCTAATTTTCACCATACTTATGTTTTTCGTCCGGGCATATTGAGTGCACTACACTGAAATGTTCACATCAGACGATGAAGGATAATCCCTAGTCGTTTAAAATGAAATTCTTCGTGGAAATTGCATTCTAATATGCAGTAATTATCCAATAAATGCCTAGAAATGTTAGATAAAACGTACTTGTTGAACATTGAAAACGTCTTAAATAATATCAGCCTTCCTGAAGGCCTCAAATAGTCCCAGTAGTTCATATCTGTCTTAGTACTTTAACATGGATTAGTGTCAATAATTTAATCATAAAAACCAGTAAGAAACATTCAAACAAAAAAATGGAGAATCATTGTATTAGATAATTGTTTCATCCTAGTTTGAGATTTTTCAGCAGTCCATTATTTCCATCCTAAACGAGATATTACCCACAAACTTTACATCTCTTGGTAAGGACAGTAATTTTAAATAAATGCCGGGGTATTTATTTAATAATCATCACAACGTGGAAGATAAGATCAATCTATGTATTGTAAAGAAAGATCAGCTTATGTCGATCTGGGAAACTTTTGACACCATCACGATGTTAGGCTGGCTGAAATAGGCCGAATTTACAAAGTGTCCGTGAAATCTGGGCTCTTTGAGTTAGCAGTATTCAGTAACTCTCTGTGTTCCAAAACCGTTTTTAGCAAGGATTGCACATATCTGGTAGCGGCAGCATGTTATTAATACTGGAGTTGGAGAATCTTTAAACATCAAACCCAGTGGGTTAGGTGCACATTACAAATATCATTCCAGTGGCTTGTAAGCGATAGGAAATGGATGGAAATATCGTAGACATGGTTAGTTTATAACAAGGCATAGTGGTATGAAAGGTAGCTGTATAAGCCAGGTATTCATTTGTTTATAACCACTGTCAAGTTGAGATCTTAAAAGTTATGCAATCTAGTCGAATGTAACCGTACTGTAATACGTTCTAATACGTTCTTCATAAAAAGTGTGATATGCCCATTCAAATAAAAAAAGTCCTTCTTGGTTATATTTCTAACTGAATCAGATTTCCCATTAAAAATTATCCTTTATCATTTATTTATGCATTGTACCAAGCATTTACAGTCATTCTCCCGTTCATGTAGTTGGTGCTCGCTATAAAATATATTAACTTGTAATTGTTTACTAGAACTGTACGTTGGGATGATCTAGGCTGAACTAGTTCATATCAGGTAGTTGTATATAACTCTAGACGTCAAATTAGTATAGAATCTAATATATGACCAATGTATATATATTTATTATTATTATTATTATTAATGGCTTTATTCTATATTATTTACGTAGTAGATAATAATAATAATAATAAAAATCTTGGCTGTGAATGTATGTGTGTGTAGATATACGTATGGATATATGTATGTTGTGCTTTCATACTAATAGTACACTGAAATCGAAATATAACTGTTGGGGATGCTAGATCCCCAGAAATCACCTGTTAAACGTCTTTTTTTTGTAATTTTATTTCGTAAATTTGAATTTCGCATTTTTGTTCCAAATGTGGCAACTTTTACTTTCAGATTGTATTTATCACTTGGAAGGACCTTAAATATCATTGGTTTGGTTCCTCTTTTAGTACGCTATTTTGTGACGTTTCTAAAGAACATTTTTATATTGTATATATACTCTTGAGTTGTATGCCTGTTCATTCGTGTTTCTGGTTGCTTTGGAAATATACATTTTACTCAGGTGAATCTAATCTTCTTCTAGTTAGCAGATCTGGGACACAGTGGAATAGTTTACCTTATCCTGTTGTTGTATTATTGATCCTTCATTATGTTCGCCGATTTTGGGTGATATCGTAATTTCTTCAAATGTAGCAATGACAAGATGATTCTTTTTTTTAACAACGACAGTTACAATGAAAAACAATCACAAACGAAAAAAAGATGAAATCCTATTTTTAAAATATCAAGAAATCAATTGAGGGAAAAGAAATTTAAAATCTTTTTACTTACTTACTTACTTACTTACGCCTGTTACTCCCAATATAGCATAGGCCGCCGATCAGCTTAAACTTTAGACCCCAGGGCTGACACCCAACGATGTTAATGTCTAACTTCAACCAATCCACAAAGTTTGAGCAACCGTTCACCAGTTGTCTTCAGTGAGCTGGTATCTCCCAACAAACGTAGTTGAACTCCACTGGTTACTACTTCTCACTAGAATTGTGATTTACAGTTGACGATTAGGGTTAGAAACTAGATTAAGAGTTTTCACCACGAACTGACATCAGCTATAATGCCAAAATGGTATTTTGACAAATGGAAGAATGAATTTTGTGCCAAAATCTAAGATCGGTTATCTTTCGCCTGATAGGTTCGTCTATAAATTATTGTCTCGCCGACTTCTTTTTTTTACAAACTTTATGTTGTCTCATATATTTCATCTGGAAAAAGACACACACACAATGGTTTATCAGTTTATTTATTTGTTACTTCGAAATAATCGACAGTCACTTTTGTAATGAACGTCTACTCAAGTGGAGATAACAACCAATTGATTGTTTAATATATAATAACAGAATATCTAGGTAAAATATATGAGAACCAAACATTGAATTCTTCAGTTTGCAAATCTTCCATGAATTGTCCTTGACATTCTAGATGTTTCTTTTTCCCATTCACTATTCCTTTCTATTTCCGTTTCTGTTTGATTCAACTTGATCTTCTTAGCCTTGAGCTGTCAAGCTTTCCACGTTTGATTGGTTAGATGGTGGTTGGAGGTGGTCAACAGGAAACCCTGGATCCGGGTTTCGTGCTACTTGACACTCGTCAGCAAGGTGTACCTGTAATCTTGAGGGAAATGGTGTTCCCTGACGGACTTGACACGCATGACATTGATCACCACCCAGTGATCAATCAATTGTGATTACATTTGATTGGTATTACATTACTTATTAGGCCGACGGATATATGTAACATACATTTGTTGGTAACAGAAATGATTTCATCTGAATTCATTTACATAAATATGTATACACCCGGTTACATAATGTGTATGCATACATGCACAGATTTACACATATGCCAATATTGTTTAGAAATTTTTAATTTATAGGATGATAGTTTTGTCCATTTGAAAATCATTTCTCATAAAGTTATTGTATTTCTCCATTCACTTTTCAACCCAATCACACTTGATGGCGAAACTCTGAAAGAGGTGGAAACATTCACATACCTGGTCAGCATCGTTGATAAACAAGGAGGATCGGATGCAGATATAAAGGCGAGGATTGACAAATCAAGTGCCGCATTCCTACAATTGAAGAACATGTAGAACTAAAAAAACTGTCAACCAATATCAAAGACATAATGTTTAATACGGATGTCAAGGGAGTCCTACTGTACGGAACCGAAACGTGGAGAACTATTACATCCATCGTCAAAAAGGTACAAGTATTTATAAACAGTTGTCTACGCAAAATACTCAACATTCACTGGCCGGATACTATCAGCAACAGCATTTGATGGGAGAGGACAAACCAGCTTGCAGTTGAAGAGGAAATTAGGAAAAGGCGTTGGAAGTGGATAGGACATACATTGAGGAAATCACCAAACTGCATCACGAAACAATCGCTAACTTGGAATCCGGAAGGGAAGCGGAGAAGAGGAAGGCCAAAGAACACATTACGCCTGGAAATAGAATCAGATATGAAAAGGATGAATGTCAACTGGTGTGAACTTCAAAGGATTGCCCAGGACGGAGTTGGATAGAGAATACTGGTGGGCGACCTATGCTACTTCACGAGGGGTAACAGGTGTAAGTAAGTAATTCACTTTTGGCTCATATTTTCATTCTCAACAATATACTGTTCACAATGTAGATTATTTTATAGTTAAGATCATGAGTCAATTGAGGCTAGACCACCATCGAAAACCCGGAAGCACTGGACGGCCGTTTCGTCCTATTATGGGACTCCTCAGCAGTGCGCATCCACGAACCCGCTCTCGCGAGATTCGAACCCAGGACCTACCAGTCCCGAGCCGGAGCCCTTAACCGATAGACCACTGAGCTGGCATCCAACGGTGTTTATGTCTAACCTCAACCAATCCACGAAATTGCGCAACCAACTTCCAATGTACTGAGGTAGATACCTGTCTCTTAACGTCTTATTCTACAACTTCATTCAATTCTTCTCCAACTACATTCTACTCGTTCACTTTAACTTCTATTACTATTTTTATCAGAAGGTTTTTTTGTGGAGATTTTAGTAATTTTACATAGTTGAAATCATGAGTCAATTGAAGCTAGACCACCATGTTGGGAGATATCAACTCACTGAAGACATTGGTGAACGGTAGCTCAATATCGTGGATTGGTTGAAGCTAGACATTAACATCGTTGGGTGTCAGCCCAGGGGTCTAATGGTTAAGCACTAGCGTGCGATACTGGTAGGTCTTTGGTTTGAATCTCGTGAGGCGGGATCGTGGATGAGCACTTTTGATAAGTCCCACAATAGGACAAAACGGCTGTGCAGTGCTTCCAAATTTTCCATAGTGGTCTAGCTTCAATTGACTCATGAATTCAACTATATAGTGTTACTATTTTCATTTAAATTGGTATTATATTCAATTTTATTCAGATTGCTAATCTCACCATTCTGTAATGATGTCATGCAACAAATTTGAACCGATACACACCCATATCCAATTCTTCACTCATTAAGAATGATTGATTGTTCTACATTGAAGTTATATTATCTAAGTTGATAAATCACTAAACGCTTCCTTTACTTCCATCTACTGAACTTCATATTTGAGCCTAGTTACGCATGTTTCGATTTAAACAAATAGAAATTATTATCACAATATATATAAAAAAAATAGGGCCCAACCCGTAGCTTGAATATATGGAACATAGTTCAGGAAGATTTCGATTATATAATTGTTGAAAGTACTGAAATTCAAATGAACATTCGAGCGAAGATGTAACTAATATAGTTGGTTAAATTTTTTAATTTACCTATTCATGCATATAAGTTAATAACTCTTTCTGAGACCATTCCACAGTTACTTTCACTCCCAAGGCCTACTAATTTGTGATAGTCGGGTAGGGAGTTAGCAATCCCATCCAGTAAAAAGAAACTACTAGAAATAATGCTGACAAAATGTTATATCAAAGTAATCCTCTCAAGATGCAAACATGCTTAGAGAGACTGATGAAAATCTATCCTAAATATAAAACACAGTAAATTACCAAAGTCCTTACTTAGTTAATCATATCTGCATCTGCATACCAAACTGTTAATGATTGGTTTCGAGAAAAATTTTCCAACAGTTTAGGTTAGAAGTCATGATTTATTGTAATTCCCTCACGAAATGAGTAGTGTTTAAATACATAAAAACCATTGAATTCTAACTCAATAGTTAGATTAGTAACGAGAACTGAAGATTGTGGGTTCGATCCGTGTCAGAGTTATGATCACGCACTACAAATGAGATTTATACCAAGATGAAAGGGTTGCCAATTTCTTCCTGGATCTCAAATAAGTCATTCAATGTTAATATCAATCTTTGACAAAAATTAACTTCATTATAAAGTCACCTAAATTTCCATGTCATGTACTGACTTTGATTGAACAACCATTTGAAATCAATAAGCACTGGGTAGCTGTTTTGTTGTAATATGAAAATACTTATCCGTGTGAATACACCAGTGCAGTATGGATCAAACCCAGGATAATTCAAGTCTCCCAACGAGCGCTTAACCTTAAATCACTGAGTTGACGTCTAGTGGTTAGCATTTCGAAATTCATTCATTTTGTAATATTATGTTATCATTATCATCATTATCATTCAGTGTCGTTTGAAATCTAACTATGGTACTGTTATAACTGTTTATATAATTTTTCCTTATTACGACCCAGCTATTCTTATTGCTTAGTATCCTTGGACACCAATACACTCGACAAGTTCCCAAATCAGAACACAATTGAACAGGGAAAGAGATTATATTCCGAATAACAAGGATAGATGGAAGTAAGAAGCGCAATAAGAAATACGATAGTATATTTATAGTTTTTTACATGAGAAGATTCTAGACTCTTCTCCAAGCATCGATTGGCTAGCGCTGGTTAGACAAGAATTCGCCAATCAGCGTGCAGTAACACAATCATGCATGGAACATACTTTAATCCAATTTATGTCCCGCTAACAGGTACGTTCATAAATCTTAAGATATGATAAAAGCAAGTAGAAATGTATACTGATTAATAGTTGGCTTTCTTGTAACCCACTTAGAATAATGTTGATTCGATAAAGTTGATTCATTACCTCACACAATCTAGACATTTTTTCTTTTTTTGAATCAATCAAGATGAATATGGAGACAGACCATATTTATTGGTAATCATAGTAACAATAGTAATAATAATAATACTGGATATTATTGATTCTCCGTTCAATGTTACACTATCATTTATCGGTGACTATATTTTTCGTCTTAACACTTATTTTATACAGTTGAGATCATGAGTCAATTGAAGCTAGACCACCATGGAAAACATGGAAGTACTGGACGGCCGCTTCGTCCTTTTGTGGGAATCCTCAGTAGTGCGCATCCACGATCCCGCCTTGCGAGCGGGATTCGAACCCAGGATCTACAAGTCTCGCGCCAGAGCGCTTAACCAATAGATCGCTGAGCCGACACCCAACAGTGTTAATGTCTAAATTCAACCAATCCACGAAATTGAGCAACCCACTTCTGTTAACACTTATTTACCTAATTGTGATCAAATCATATTAATTACCTTAATAGTTTGTATTAGACCCCTTTTAGAATACATAATCAATGATATTGAACAATTCCTTCATCTTAATTCAGGATTAATCAAGGCGTGAGTATCACAATGATAAGTGACTGGAAGAATTTGATCATTTTGAAAATGAGTTATGTGTTATTCAATGTAACATCAAAAATTGTATTTTCGACATATTACAAATCAATTGAAGTTGTAACTGTCAACCATTGCATCATGATTGAAATATTTAAAGTATTTAGGCTGATCTCATGTAACATTATTAGAAGACACTAATATCAATCTCAAGCTTTGGATGAAATAACGTTCAAGTGTTACCTGACTTTTTATAATTCTTTACAACAATTGGTTATTATTATAGGATGTTGCTAAATATGAAGTTTTACATCATAAACTGACCTCATCCTAGTTTAGGTTTACTCAACAATGGCCTCACTCACAACACCATTCGAGATAAAAATCAGGACACTTAGACCTCGCGCCATGCGTTTAACCTCTAGACCATCGAATTGGGATCTAGGATAGTTTATTTTTCCAAGTTTAATCAATTCATGATTCTTTGCAAATGTTGTCCATTTTGTCTCATATCTAATATGATTGTGCTCTACTGGTCACTGCTTCTTACTAGGACTCTGAAAGTTACCTCTTAAAATTAGTCACTAGCAAGAACATGACAACTATTAGTACTCCGAAGTGTTGTTAAGATTATTGAGTTGGAAGTTTCATATTATATATTAACTTCAGTTGGACAATTATTGAACAGGGATCGACTCATTATTCAGTCAAAAACTGAACAATCTCCACAACCTCATACTGATAATTAACATTGTAGTGAACAGAACACTGGTTGGGGACAATCGAATGTAATTAAGCAAAATTACAGACTATCTCAGTAAATTCTGAAAACCATACAATGAACAGTCAATTTGCAAATTAACAACCAATTGTTTCAATCTTCACTGTTTCTTCTCTAATTCTACTGCTCATGCATTTTCCAAACGATTGCGCTTCATTTCAGTTCTTTCCTCATCGGTCTTCTGCCAAAATACATTCTATGTCTGACCCACACCATATATTAGTTATATGGATATAAGTAGACCACACCACACCATATGCTCACTAGTGGCTAGCTTCGTAAGGGAATTCTCGGAGTTCTAGCAAAAAGCCATGACCAGTGGAGTTAATCCCTATCGGGTAGAGACAGATATCTACCTCAAACAATGAAAGATGGTCGCGCAGAATCGTGGATTGGTTGAAGCTAGACATTACCACTGTTGGATGCCGGCTTAGCGGTCTAGAGGTTAAGCGTTCACGCTTGAGATAAAAGGTGATGGGCTGGAATCCCGCCTGCGAGATCACGGATGCGCACCGCTGATGAGTCCCATACTAGGACAAACCAACCGTCCAGTACTTTTAGGTTTTCCATAGTGATCTAACACTGATCGATTAATGATCTTAATCAAAAACTATTGAACACTAAGAAGCACTATGTAACTGTTTCATCATAACAGACAACTTCACATTTTAATTTTAACGTTTATTCACTTGATACTATTCAATATACATCCATCAAATTAATGACGTGGTTTATTTATTCAATTATAAATATATCGATTTGTTTATTTAATGTTAACACTAACTGTTTACAGATATTTGAAGTAATCAGAGATCAATCTGTATGTATTAATGTACATACATATGTGCCGGTGTTGATATTCATCAGTAATGGAATTTTAAAGGTCATATCATGGACCGATCTTATTTAAACATTCACTAGAAATCAGGATGTATTTGGAAGTTGTTTCGTTTCAGGATGAGACTCCTCGTCAGTATGCATTTATGACGACATTGATGATCGAACAAAAAACATTTAGCTGTTATATAGATGGCTCGGTCTGTAGATCACTGAGCGGACGTACAATGATTTACATTATTAGTTCTGACCAACTAGAAATATTGCACAAATGTCTTGAAGTCAAAATGTCGATAAGTAGGGGTCATCCATGTTGAGTGTGAGTTAGTTACCCACTCGCAGTGGCAGTCAAACATCATTCTCGATGGGATTGTGGATGTGCACTATTGAGGAGTCCTGTACTAGGACGAGATATTTTCCAGTTCTTCTTAGTATTCAAAGGAACCCAAGATGGAAGGAATGACACATTAATTCGTCAACTGAAGGTATCAAATGAATTTGAATTACTGTCTTCTTAGCTTGCAATAAACTTGGCTGTTCGAAATGAAACCTTTAGTGAAGCTGTGTATGTATACTGCTGAAGAGTGTTAGGTAGCTAGAGGTAGTTGACAGATTTCTTGACAATCGGTCTTTTTCAGAAAAGCTAACCTGAAATCTTGATAGAACTGATGCTTCTTTTGGGATATGAACCCACAGTATAATTGTGTATCTTACAATACAACAACATAATGCTTACTGGTTATTATAATAATGTAAGATATAATACATATTATGATATGTACAAATTAAACTGTCTTTCCTTGAAGTATAAAAGCTCTATTGAAAGTCATATCTTCTATTTTTGTGCTTGAATACAGTTGTATTTAAAAAAGGAACGAATCGAGCGAAGAAATTTCTTTTCAATTAGTTTTTCATCATGGCTCTACACTAATATTCATATATGATTTACAATAATTAAATAACACTCATGGAGTAGATACGTTACGTAATGATTATATAATGACATCGATTATAAACTAACATTAATTGGAAGAGAAGGATTAATACTAATCAAAGTGGTTATTCGAAAATTAAGCTGTTGCTACGTTGCATAATATATAAAAAAGAGGAGAAATAACTAACAAAATATTTTGATGAATGGTCAGTAATATAGTAATTATGTAAGAATCAAGAGACGAATGAAGAGAATAAGTAAAATACAAAATACAAAAAATGGAAGGAATAAGATAATTGTTTACCGAAATTATGCTACAAACTCCGCTATACCGATGGCCAAGGTAGCGAGAGTGGTTGTATAAACTTCTTTTGGATACATAGGTTCGGTTTGTGGATATGAATTGCGATGGCTTCAGCTATGTGCAATAGACGAGCTCGTAAACCATGTGGCAAATTTGATGGAATATGGTAGATAACCTTAAAAGCTTTATTCAGTTCAACCTGATGACCTGTGTCCACCAAGTGAGCGAGAATAGAACTCTTAATCCCCTTTATCTGTCTTTTAGTCAACCATGACGGATGGTGTTCTGTTATTCGTTGACGAACTTGCCGAATTGTACGCCCTATATAACTGGCTCCACAGGAGCAGTTGAATTGGTAAATACACATAGATGTGGCGAATTCAGGCAATCTGTTTTTATTAACAGTTCTTATTGTGGGGCGGTTGTAGAAGACGGTACTAAGTCGGGCTGCATTAAATGTTTTCTGTACTGCCCTTCTTAACCTCTGTGTCAAGATTTCTTCAGTAGCATCATTTAAGAATTGTAACTTTAGGAACAGTACCTTCTTCGGAACAGTAGGTAACTTTGTCCTTCTTTTCGTCTCCGTCATGTGTTTGTCGATGAATTTCATTGGATACCCATTCTTACTAAGCAAGTTTCGAATATTAGCCAATTCATCTAAAATAATGTCGTCAGAGCAAATCATTCTAGCACGATGAGTAAGGATCTTTATTAGATTTCTTTTGTATTTCATTGGTACTGCGCTATAGAAATGAGTGTACTGTCCAACTGTAGATTTTCTATGTAATCCTCTTTTTAATGTTCCGTCTATTCTTCTGGTTAGTTGGACATCTAAAAATGATATACTACCATTCTGTTCTTCTTCTAGTGTAAACGTAATTGATGGGTGGATATTATTAAATATATTAAGGATGTTCTCCTTTTCATGTTCTTTTTCTAATACTATGAAGGTATCATCTATATAGCGACAATATGATGTTAGATGGCTAATTATGTCTTTGAGTGGACCATTTTCTAGTTTTGCCAGAAAAATGTCTGCCAGTATAGGGCCCAATGGTGACCCCATAGCTACCCCATCTAATTGTCTATAATACTCATTGTCAAATCGGAATTGAACATTCATTGTGCATCTAAGAATTAGCTGTTTTATTGCGGATACGGGAATTACCGTTTCTAAGTTCCTCTCTGTTAATTCATTGCAAATAAAATCTACCGTTTCAAGTAGAGGAATGTTGGTGAATAGGGACGTTACATCTAATGATATAAATTTATTCTTGAGCGATAGATTTTTTACATTATTGACAAATTCAAAGGAATCCTTGACACTATGTTTAACAATTTCTTTGTGGAGCGGTTTGAGAATTTGCACCAACCATTTTGCTATAGTGTGGTAGGCTGAGTTATTCATATCTAAAACGGGTCGAAGGGGCAATCCACTTTTATGTATTTTTGGCAAGCCATATAGCCTTGGTGTTCTCGTTCCTGTAGGTTTTAACATTTCGAACACTTTTTCTGAGATGAAACCCTGTTGTTTGATTTGTTTCAACGAATCTATTATTTGCTTTTCAATCTTGTCTGCCAAGTCAATCTTCACTACTAGTTTCTGAAATTTACTTTGATCATTTAAAAGGGCTTTCATCTTGTTTATATAGTTGTTTTTATCCATGAGTACTATCCCATAACCTTTGTCTGGTTTAGTGATTAATAAATTGTCATTAGTTTTAAGTTTTCTTAGAGCTTCCTTATGTTTATTCGTCAAAATTCCTTTCGAATTATGTCCATGATTTAAGTATCTAAAGCAACAGTCCACTAGTGTTGATTTGAAACTTTCGACATTATCTTTTGAAGAAGATACTAATTCTGCAATTTGGGTATACAGATTTTCAAACTGAATTTCGACGTCCATCTTATTAACCGTCTTCTTAAAATCACAAAACTTAGGGCCTAATGATAACGCTTCTAACTCAGTCATATCAAGCTTTATACTGGAAAAATTGTGTACGTACTGACCTGGATTAGGTGGGAATTTCATTTCAGGAACCTGTTTGTCTAGATATTTCTTAAGTTTCATATTTTTCTTTTCTTTTCTTGAGTTCACCACCAGCTTAACATAGTCCAGATATTGTTTTCTTAACTTAACAGGGAGCTCTTCAACCGCGTAAATTCGCTCGTTGACATTTTTTGACATCTCGGTAATATATGAATTTAGAGAATCGATTTGATTAAGCGCATAGCGTTTGAGAGTCCTTCCATTTGGTCGAACTCTAGAGCGACGTAACGATTTCCAATACAATTTGGGATACAAGTTAGTTTCAATGCACTGCTTTATAAAATCAACATTTGTTTTCGCTTCACTGAGCCTTGTGCTATACTTCAGATACTCGTTGAGAACCTTTAGCGCAAATGAATTTGCATAAATTGTCGATGTGTTTTAATCAATTCATCTATCAGGCATTGAGGATCTGCTTTAGTTTTGAAATCATCACTCAATTATGTTCATATTTTGAAACTGAACCACAATATACAAATTGTAGCATAAAGGCTTCCCGATTATCACTGGTTCCACAAGTTGATGAACGAACTTAGATCAGCAGAATGGAAACGATTGTTATTAAGATCACAAACTGATCTTAGACAACCATAAAAAGCTAGGAAGCAATGTACAACTGTTTTTTTTCAGTGTAAGATTCCTAAGTAGTGTGCATCAGCGATCTCGTTGGGAATGAATACCCTAAATTATGGAAGTAACGGTTAGAGTGAAACCATCATCTAGTGGTTGATGTGTTTAAGTTCTACCTATTCGCAATATTACACAATCCTTATTCATTCTTTACGTGCTCTCAACAACACCCAGTAATCTCCACAAACTATCGTACTGAGAAATAATTGTATTAAGAGATGTTCATAAATGTATTTGAGTCTTTAAAAAGCTAGCAAACGCCTTATATCGCTTTGAAACAGTCAGTGTGTTTAGGGAAATTTCCACAAAAAATCTTTAGTCTGGTTTTATAACTTATTTTTCCTACCTGATTAATAAGTGCTCTGGCTGATAGGTCCTCGGTTCGAATCTCGTAAGGCGGGATCGTCGATGCGCACTGCCACTGAGGAGTCCCACAATAGAACGAAACGGACATCCAGTACTTCCAGGTTTTCCATGTTGGTCTGACTGACTCATGATCTCAACTATATAAATAATTACTAATAATAGTGTTTGTTGTTTCAAAACTTTTATGAATTCTAGGTTACTGCTACCTGCTTGTATTTTTAACTAAAGAATTCAATTCTTTTCAGACTACAGAAGCTTAGAAACTGTTTGTAAAGTCAGTTTCATGTGAGTTCCGCTTACCATACTTAACACATTGAATATAATGCGGTGCTGGGAACCTGCTCTACGCAAACACAGTTCATGACTTTATGTTTATCTGTTTAATGCATACAACATATACCCTATCATTACAGTATGGAATTCTTTCAGTGTTCTTCAAGTTATTTTTCAGCATAGACTAAAGTCACTGAAACAATTGTTTTTTAAAAAAAACGAAGAAAGATTGGAAACTTTCTTCATTCCATTTTATTTACCAATAGATATCAACGATCATACATAAGATAGAATCCGTGATCCTGAATTCTCATGTTAAGTGCATGATTCTTATTCGATGTGATTGGTAGGTAAATATCTGATTTAAGATTTGGTTAACTTCACAGTTCACAGTGTCCTGCTGATATTCACGAAAATCAAGTCAGTTTGCGAATTATTGATGATTATACAGTCATTATTATTCTGTTATTATTAGTAAGGATTTGAGTTATCCAGCGGTTGATATTCAGCATTTAATTTCAATTAATCTTTATTGTCACAAATGTATTCTCTGTGGTTTGATTAGAAATGGCCATTTTGTTAAAAACTAGGATACATAGAATCTGTCTAACGGGGGGATTCCGGATGTGAGTTCCATCCTATTTGGAATTCTTAAACTGAATATATATGATTAGCTGCAATATGAATCCTAGAAGTCTTGGTAAGAAATGCCATTACAAGTATCGTTAACGTGTTGACGTTTTAATCAAGACAATTTTTAGTATATGGAATGTGTCTGGCAGTAGGATTCATTATGTTTGATTTGTCCTACTTAAGACTTGTCATCTGGATGTACGTAGGTTTAAGTGTTAATAGCCGGACTAGGTGTCGAACCCAGTAACTCTTAATTCCTGTTAAGGTGAAGTACGTTCTCTGAAGATTTCATATTACTTCAAGACAACCATTAAATCACTGATCATTGACATCTTAATAGACATTGAAAGTAGACAGTATCGAATAAATACCTTGGTCTTGTTTGAGACTTCGCTCAAGTACACATTCTTGATCATGTATGAAATATCGTATCACAAGACCTCACAATTTCGTAACCAGTAAGTAAACATTTAACTTTTAAGAAAAGTCCACAACTAGACTTGAATTTTCTGACTGGTAAGGAAATATATCCAGCGTCCCCCAATTCTCAATAATTTCCCCAATGACATCAATTTGTGACAAATAGGAATTTATGGATTGTGTTGAATTTTCAATAGTTTTCATTGCGGGCTGAATTTATTTTATGAACGATTGAGAACGAAGGATTACTGGTTGGTTATTTCATTCTATGAAGGATTCCTGAACAGTATGCATTGATCAATCCATCAGTAATCAAACTCAGGAATTTCATATTCCACGGAGAGAGCTTAACCTCTTTCTTTGTTGAAAACTCCGCTTGGTTAGACGAACTAATCAGATTTAAGATAGTAAGTCTTAGAGTTCTGTACGAAATTCATTAACTCGTTTGGCTAAATACCATTTTGGCATTATAGGTGGTGATGAAAACATTAAATCTAATTCCTAACCCCAACGTTCAACTGTAAATCCTAATTCCTCACACGAGTTTATAACCGTCATTTAACCCTAGCAAGTAATTGAACATTCCAAGGTCATCTCAGTGTTACTCGAAGGTCGTCCATAAATAATAGTCTCACATTTTACGTTTGTTATTTCCAATATCTAATTACTTGTAATCAAATCATACTACTGAATTATAAAAGTAGAATAAAAATGCACTAGAATCTTTATGACATGAGATTGTTGACCCAACTTATTTGAAACATATAAGTACTCACGCTCGAGACTGGTAGGTAGGCGGGATCGTCGATGCGCACATCTGAGGAGTCCCACAATAAGACGAGACAACAGTCCAGTGCTTCCAGGTTTTCCATTGTGGTCTAGCTTCGATTGACTCAGGATTTCAACTACATATGTATTTAGATTAATTGATTAAAATTAAGACTAAAATCTATCCACAACACTGAACATTTTCGCTCTTTCAAAAATATCAGCATTTGTATCAATCTGACGACAAATTAATGATTCATCAGTTAGAGTTCTGAATGAACAGAAGGCTTGATTGGGGATAGGTTCTATTCTTGTTCAAGATTTTAACGTTGCATCTGGCAACCAAACAAAATGAAACGGGAATTATCATTTACACTATCGTAATCCATGATGGAGGGCGTGTTTCGTTCTCTGTCATTTTTGTTAGTTCACATGAAAAATGTAAAGTTTTCTACTACCAATATACCATGACTGCAGACGTATCTTCATCCTGATGGCTTCTGCCTCAGCCGTTTGAAGAACTTTAAGCCTGACAAGATTTGCCAAAAAATCACTAACTCTATAAATAATTTAAAAGGATTGGTTTATACTGACTGGCACTATGAACAGTTTGTACTAAATGGGCCAATATCGAGCTGTTTACTTTCTTCATCAAACCTTTGTGTAGCCACGCTGGGAGGTGTTCGTTAGCACAAAAATGTAAATTCCTAGAACTCCGAACAATATAACTTGCTCCACAGGAGCAGTCGAACTGATAAATGCAAAACGAGGTGGTCATTTTAGGTAATTCATCTCTGAGCCTCGGTGTCACCATTAGGCGCGTAGAAAACACTAAACGTAGTTCACCGGCCTTGAAAGATCTTGGGATTCTTCTGCATAATCTCTGAGTTAGTATTCATTAATCAAATGAGATCAGAAGAACTTTAATTGTGTATCCAAAAAATTTCGACACAAAATTTGTATATTACATAATAGTTGAAATCATGAGTCAATTGAAGCTAGACCAGCATGGAAAACATGGAAGCACTGGACGGCCGTTTCGTCCTAGTATGGGACAACTCAGCAGTGCGCATCCACTATCCCACCTCACGAGGTTCCAACCCACGACCTACCAGTCTCGAGCCAGAACACTTAACCGACAGACCACCGAGCCGGCATCCAATGGCGTTAATGTCTAAATTCAACTAATCCACGAAGTTTGAGAAACCATTCACCAATTGTCTTCAGTGAGTTGATATCTCACAACGGACCTGGTTGAACTTCACTGGTTACTGCTTCTCACTAGAACTCCAGGAAATATCTCATGGAGCCAGTCACTAGTAAGCATATGATTATAGATCAGAAGGGGCTTTTGTGGAGATTTCAGTATTTTCATAGTTGAAATCCTGAGTCGTCCAATAATAGGACGAAACGGCTGTCCAGTGATTCCAGGGTTTCCATGGTGGTCTAGCTTCAATTGACTAATGATTTCAACTATGAAAATACTGAAATCTCCACAAAACCCCTTCTGATCTATTACATAAGAAACAGCAACTTGACTATTTCTTTCTTTTTTTTATTATTATAATTTGTTTGTTATACTACTGAAAAAGGAAAATACAACAATCTATTAAAGGAAATGAATCAAGAAAAATGTGAACACTTTTACACGTACACACTCACTTACACACACACAATAAATGTACATGGATGAATGAAAGCAATAAGAACAGACAGTAGAATGAAAGTATGCTAAATATATATACATACACACACACATACACACACACTCACATAAACAGATAGAATGTATGTAAACGAGTATTTGCATAGTAACCTTATAAACACATTGTTTATTGGACAAGTAATGAGATAAGTTAGTACTTTAGGAAATACTTTGGACAGACATTATTATTATTACTATTATACAGAATGTATACTATTTATGTATACAAAGAGTCACAAGGTAAGTTAGATAAATATACATCTATCTATCTATCTATATAACTCAAGGTCATTATTGTAGAATAAACAAAGTCTGTTAGCTAGGTAGGATATTTCATCCATTGAATATTAGTCTTCCTCCTTCATATTAGACAAGTACATATAATACGCAAATGAAAGTACATATAGATTTAGACAAATTTATGAATGCTGTATATAGTATTATACTGTTACAATGATTGTTAATAGTTGATTACGGTATCAGTAGGGTTATTTAGTCTACTATTAGTGTTTATTCTAGTTTTGATTCTCCATTTAATCACTCAATTACTCACTCACTCACTCACTCACTTACCTACTTCCTTTCTTCGTTCCTTCGTTCGTTCGTTCATTCGTTCCTTCCTTACTTATTTATTTACTTACTCA
Source organism: Schistosoma rodhaini (assembly GCA_944470415.2). Taxonomy (NCBI): domain Eukaryota; kingdom Metazoa; phylum Platyhelminthes; class Trematoda; order Strigeidida; family Schistosomatidae; genus Schistosoma; species Schistosoma rodhaini. The sequence goes on along the minus strand of OX104042.1, from coordinate 12,833,812 downwards.
CTTACTCGCTTACTCACTCACTTACCTACTTATTTACCTATCCACTGACTCACTCACTTACCTACTTACTTGCTTACTTACCTACCCACCTATCTACTTACTTACTCACTTTCATTCATCTGTTCTCACAGACCGACTCATTTTATTAATTTTTACTGATTGGATCAGTTGAAGTTAGACATTAACACCGTTGGATGCCAGCTCAGTGGTCTATCGGTTAGGTGCTCTGGCGCGAGACTGATAGGTCCTGGGTTCGAATCTCGAGAGTGCGGGATCGTGGATGCGCACTACTGAGGAGTTCCATAATAGGACGAAACGACCGTCCAGTGCTTCCAGGTTTTTGATGGTGATCTAGCTTTAATTGACTCATGATTTCAACATTGAAAAATATTAATATGCTTTGCGTAATACACTTAAACCTAGAATCAATAAGGACATAGTAAGGAACATAGTTAAAAATTATTAATAAATTCAACGATCAGGAGTTATGTACTAAGATGAAATAGCTAACCGATTCCCTAACTGAGATCAGTCTGTAATGAATAAAGCCTACAGTTAAGTAAAGCAATAAATAACTCCTAGAGTCATTAATCTTTTAGTGTATGTAGGGATGATTAAATCAGAATCGTGAAATCTGCTTTTGATTTTTTATGCAAAATTCAAAAGCGGATGAATTATATTGTAAACCATCAACGTTGATGATCTATGTCGAATGATTGAAGGCCTACTCGAGTTAGACGGGAACGGTGTGACGAACAAGCTAACTTCGAAGTCACACCTCGAGATCAGCACCTTATGTGAATTGCCCCATCGACGTATCAAGTGACCATGGGTGCTCTGAAGACTGTAAAACACAAAGGAATGTATTAGTTGAAGTAGATACAAGCGAAAGTAGAACCACTGCCGCATGGGCCAGTTCATGGCGTATGATTAACTGATGCGTGTTTTGTTGTCCTTGACCTTGACGGGGATAGATGGTCTGTTCGATATTTAGTAACCCAACTGCCGGATGATTTGGCTAGGGTTTAGTGACATTTCACTGGTCCCACAATATCTTACATCACATAAAAATTTCAATGACTCAACTTTTGTACAGTACTCAACATGTTGGAAATTATTATCTCTTTTTCATACGGTGGAAATAGCAGTGTGAAATATGTCAGATGTTTACTGTTTCTATATAGATTATATAATAGTGTGTATATCAATCAGTAGGGTCCATTTTACTTCCAATTTTTTCATAGTAAATTTTCCAATAGTATTGATGTCTCACTTCAACCAATTCAATGGTCTAGAGGTTAAGTGTTAGCAAACGAGATCGAAGGTCCTGAGTTTGAGTCCGATGTGCGGAATCATGGGTTCACACTGTTGAGGAGTCCCATACTAGAACGAAACGATGATCTAGTGCTTCCAAGTTTTTAGTTTTGGTCTAACATTGATCGATTATGATCTCAATCAAAATTTAATGTTTGTTTACCGATTGAAATTCGATACAGTGAGATTAAAACTAGTTTCTATTAATTACTTCCGTTTTATAAATTTATCTTTTTAACTCTTCAAATAGATTTTTAATCAAGATCTTGTTGAAAATGAAGAATTTTCTATAAAATTATTAATGGTTATGAGAATTATTAACTATAAATATATATACCCAGTAAGAGAGAGATTTTACATTGATTTTTAAAAGAATCAGATATCAAATAGGTTTTTTACAACATTCAATATGGTATAGTCGCCGGCTGCCTTCTTGTGGTGGGGGTGTTGTTTACGAAATTAAGAGGATGAAAAACGAATGTCCGGTGCTTTAACCGGTTCAGTGGACACGGAGAGTCCACCTAGGGGAGTTGGAAAATCCTGATTCTAAACTAATGATGCACATGGGCTCCAGTATTCTCACGTATAAATCAATCGTTGGTCACCAGCTACCATGGGACTGCATCACCTTACAATGTTCCACTGCCTTGTGGATCAAATCTCTAGGTCAAAAGCTCCGGGTGTGGTCCCCTAAGAAAACCACCTTCGATTTGGGCACCTGGACAGTATCATAGCCCTCACACAAATCAAATAAGATTTGTGTGATACCTATATATCTGGTGCCCCTTTGTACCAATATTTATGTGTTCAAATAAAATAAAATAATAAATCTTTATACCATGAACAGCAAAGCTCAATCCTATGGTATAACCACATAGGTACCAAGATTCAAGGTAGACCATTGGTTATGAGATGGATCCAGTAAAAATATCTTTCCCATGAATATACCTGTAATTAACTAAATGAAGTTGTTCAACGAAATTTACACGATTTTAAGATTGCAAAACCGATATTAAGCCTTGAGAAATTATCAAGCTTTTTAAAATTCATCCCACTCTACCAAGCTTCATTACTTTTGTTGTAAGATCTTTGCGTCCCTGAAGAATTGATAACATTACTACTGAATACTCGAATGGTAGTGTTCAGTTTAACAAAGAAAAATTGACCGAATATCGTGTAGCATTAGGGATATATATGATGAAAGAGCTAGTTACACAAGATGTTTTTGATCTCAGTGTTATGTTGAATAGTAAATATTAAACAGGGATTAACTATAACATTAAAGTAACATGATAGTCAGATATTAGGATTTGAGAAAGGCTGAAAAAGGGTAGACACTAAGTATTATTTTGGTAGTTTTATTCATTGCTTATTGTAAACTGATTTTTAGTATATTAATTATTTCTGTGTTGGATGGTTGGAGGTAGTCAACAAGAAAGCTTGAATGATTTTAGGTTTTATGTTAGTTGACACTTGTCAATCGTGAAGGGATTTGACACTTCTCTTATACTAGTGACCACCTTGCAACTTGTTAGACAGAATTCGATCAGCACTCACAGACTAGACAAATATGGCATTAGTCACTGGTGTGTCTCCACCTCATCTCCGTTCCTGCAGTTGAATCCCAAAAGTCAGACTTGTTTTTCAGGAAGGACAAGTAATAGGCTGGTTCAATTGAACATATCAGTTCAAGACCTAATGATAAGGAAGAGATACTGACGGGTACATGCTTTTAGTCAAGATTTGGCACAGTTTTCTGAGGGATATATATTAAACATTTCGTGACGACTGGTAAACGTAACTAGTTAATTAAAACCAACCTATAACATGAAAGTTTATGGATATTATGAAAAAATACGGTAGTCTGAGAGTTTGGAAAGGCCGCGAATTGTGGGTACAAGGGTACCTTTTTCTTAATTTAACTAAGTCGGCTTATCTACCAACGACCTTGGACCATCATGGTTGGTTTGTAATTGACGAGTTTAAAAATATGTCGTCTAATTCTCACAATAATCACAACTAAGATTTCTATTATCTTATACGTCTTGTTATTGAGTCAGTATCCATGATGTTATGATGTACAGTAGTAAATAATTACTGGGCACTCTGTGACCGTTACTGTCATCGTTAAGTTTTATGTCAGACGACCTTGACTGAATACTTTGTTTAGTTTTAAATGACACCTTTAATAAATCACATATTCCGTCCATTGACTAGTTAGTGGTTAGAAAGTTGATTTATGTGTGGAACTATGATTATAGCGATTTAAGTCAATGAATTTAGGTCGTCATAATAACAGTATCTACTCAAAAACTATTCAAGACAATCCGAATGTAACTTAATTACGTTGTACAGATATTCATCCTTGGTTTAGGACCGTAGTATGAGTATGAGGGCCAGTAATACTGTTGTGTATATTACTTATGTCGAAAGACATAAATAGTATGTAACACCAACTAGAAGTGAAGTGCCTGTCAGCAAAAGGTTGAGAAGACCGAATTGAAGAAAAAGGGAATCTAAACAAATAGTAATTGTGACAGAAATGAAGGAACGATGGAGTTTGATGCAATTGATAGAGGATTTGCAAATGAAGTATTCAATGTATTGTTTTTCACATTTTACTAAAGAAATCTGTAATTTCTCATTGAATAGAAATTACTACAATAATACATGCCTGCTTAGGCCAAAGTAGTCTGGGAGAGGTTCAAATATAAGGCTTAGTGTCTGAAAGTCATCGGTTTTGATCACTGGTGTACTGCTCCGACAATATCATGTGTCATTTTTGTCTTGTATATGAGGTTGTAATTCTTGTAAATTTTGTCAATAGTAGTTCTTGGATATTGTTAAATATATAAAGTTTACAAAACGGACTGGTCTTGGTTCAATAACTATTGAAAAACAGGAAACATTTGACAGCTGCATCGTTGTATTATAAAATATCCCACCAATGTCCATCCTTAACTTCACCGGAGATGGATAATTATCGATCTAACGCTATGGAATATGATCACACGATATAACGAATTAACTGAAGTTGAACATTTACACCACTGAATGCTAACTCAGTGTTTCAGAGGCTTAAACGCTCACAATGAGATCTGATAGTCCTAGGTATGAGTAGGTGCTTGATACCGAGATGTCACATATTAGGATGAAACAGCGATCCTGTTCTTCCTTTTTTCAATGGCTATTTAACCGAGATTACTTCATGAAGTAAACTATTAAAATTCAAGAATTTCTATCATACTCAATCAACTGTTTTAATGAATACTTGTTAGTACATGTAGTCATCAATCCAAAATGTCATTGGTTGTTTGTAAATGTCACAATTATTCAAGGTTTATAATTCAACTACTTACTAATTCTAATCAGTAGTTATTTAAAACAAGTTTTGCGAACAAAATTATTTTAATAAAAATGTCCTCGGTTTTGATTTTAGCTTTCTTGATGAATTTAATATAAGTAAACAGTCATGTCTTCAAACAGGAATTGAACCCATGACAATATAGCAATACACTAGCCTCAAAACGTGATTATGCAGACGTTATTTGAAAAAAACCATACCTCACTGTAACACATGAATATTGTAGAAAACTGATAGAAAATCCCACCTGTTTATCTTTACAAAGAATATTGATGCATGTAACTTAAGATATGCCTATGTAGTCAACCTAATATTGCGTAATCATCTCCCTATAAACTTGCAAACGTATCTGTAAGGATGGCTCGTTAGCCAACTCAAGGAAGCCTCAAGAAGCCCAGAATGAGCCGAAGACATTCCATCCAATCACCACTAAGGGAACATCCTAGAATGCTGACGTGTAGCTTCCCCATTGGATGGATAAGAATGACCTCTTATGTGCCTTTTGGCTGTCCCAAATGATGATTTACTTTCAGCCAAAAACTATAAATACATGAGATGTTTGTACTATATTTTGACGCTGTTTTGGGGAATAAAATTCCTATGTACTAGACTTCTGTCTCCTCTCTTGCGACGTTTCGGGTCCGATCGTTCAAGTAGTCTAGTAGTACGCGGCATAGCAAAAATCAAAGCTCTAGACATAACAGTATCATTTCATTACATAAATAAAAGACTGCACAAATAATCACTAACTAACATAATTACTAACCTTGGTATTGTTTGTTTGAATCTTCTCATTGATGTTTAGCACTGTAATTGATCAGTCTCTCTGCTTATAATGCTTGTGAACTAGGTTATATCGAGGCAATACGCACAGTATGCACATATGCCAATAAGAGACCAGTGAATGTTGAGTATTTTGTGTAGACAACTATTTGTAAATACTTGTATCTTCTTGACGATGGATGTAGTAGTTCTCCACGTTTCAGCTCCTTACATACAGTAGGACTGTCTTGACGTACGTATTGAAGATTCTCACTTTGAATTTATTTGACAGTTGTTTTGAGTTCCATATGTGCCTCAATTGTAGAAATGCTGCCCTTGCTTTGTCAATCCTCGCCTTTACATCTGTATCCGATCCTCATTGTTTATCACTGATGCTTCCCAGGTACGTGAATGTTTCCAGCTCTTCCAGAGTTTCGTCATCAAGTGTGATTGGGTTGGTTGCTCAGCAGTAACCAGCATCATTCAAGTTCATAGCAGACGATTATCATAAAGTGTTCACAATAAACGATAAGCATCACTTCACTCTGAACTACTTATATGTTATTATTGAATTTTATAGTTAAGACCAGAAAATTAATCTTATTCAGACAATCACTGAATCCATTAGTTATTGAATAGTCATCTTGCTTTAGTATTAAACTCCTCATTAGTATGTATCTTCAACTCCATTGATGACTGAACAAAATATCATCGGCTGTCACAAAAAATCTCTGAATCTTTAGATCACCAAGTCGATATCTAATGGTTTGCATTTCTAACTTAGATTTATTCCTAGCTTTTAATGGTCATCTAAGATCAGTCCGTGGTGTAAGCTAATGGGATTTAACAACCTCCACAAACTCCTTATAATATTATTAATTATATGGTCACTAGTGACTAACTTCGAGGGGTCTTTCCTGGAGTTCTAGCATATTGGATGTGAGACAGTTTTTCCCTAATCGATTTGGGAGATTGTTATATAATATCACTAATTTAATGAAGTAAGACATTTATACAACAGTGAGATAACTCGACAGTCTAAAGTTTGAATGTTATCAGCAGGATCTAATGATACTGAATTCGTTCCACCGTTAAATGATATTAGTTCGCTTCTGAGAAGTTCCATAGTAAGACCAAACAGCTATTCAGTATTCATAAGTACTATGGTGGCTAAATTTTTAAACAAAGTCAATCCAAAAAAACTATTGAATATTGACAAATGTCATTCATATTCACCGATATATATCGAATCAACAAAAAAACCAACAGTGCTTGAGATAGGATGCATGTCCATGAATGTGTATCGCTTCCGTTATTCAATATGTGTATAGAGTATCAAGCATATTTAGATATTCTCCTATCTATTCAGTGTTACATAGAACAGCATAATTCTCATTGAAGATTTCATTTCAAGTTCTCATTTTCACTAGATTTACTTTTTCATTCGGTATGTTGAGATGCGCTATAGTATGATATTCACAGAGGATATATATAGATAACTTTGAATGAATAAAACCCAGTTCTCAGTCAGAACTATACATCCATTTGCAGTATTGACACTCTAAATGGATGTGAAAGTACTAAGGTATGCTAGATTGAATATTGAATAAAGGGTGACCATCATTTTAAAATGAAATTGTAGAAAAGATGAATGGTGGCTAGCAGTGTAATCCAGGACGCACTTTTCGTCCTATTTGGAATGTTCACTTCGGGACTCGAACCTAGTACCATTCGCTTCAAACACCATCGGGTTATCTACTTAACTACTGAGTTCTGATAGTCACCTGCTTGTGACTTCAGGCAATATCTAGATACTCCGTACAGGATGCACATATGCCAACAAATAAATAGTTTTTTTTTCATAGTTGAAATCATGAGTCAATTGAAGCTAGACCACCAAAGAAAACCTGGAAGCACTGGACGGCCATTACGTCCTATTGTGAGACTCCTCAGCAGTGCGCATCCACGACCTCGCCTTGCGAGACTCAAACCTAGGACCTACAAGTCTCCGCGCCAAAGCACTTAACCGATAGACCACTGATCCGGCATTCGGTGGTGTTTATGTCTAACTCCAACCAATCCACGAAGTTTGAGCGACCGTTCACCAATTGTCTCCACATAACCCCTTCTAAGAATTTGATATATTTATTCTATGTATAGTATCATTATGGTATATTTTCTGTTTATTCAATAAATGCACTTTTAATTATTTAGACTTGTCAAATTGAAGGTCATTCAAAAATTGTATACACGGAAAACCTTGTATCCATTTCTATTAAGTGTCTGTATGTGTCTATACAACTAGATACATAGGGTCTAAAAGACCTGTCTATCTATCGATCTGTGTACGTTTTTTTAATAAATAAATAATATTTTATAGGGTTGAGATCATGAGTCAATTGAAGCTAGACTACCATGGAAAACCATGGAAAATAAATAATAGAAAGAAGTTTATCTGTTTATTAGGATAGAGTGAGATAGATAGGTAGATAAAGAGATTGAATGGGATAGATAAAGGAAAAACTAAAACAAACAATCATATGAATTGAATACAAACAATTTTACATAGTAGTAATAAAAATACAACAATAGTAATAATATTGTAAGCAAAGATGGATAGCGGCTAGCAGTGGAATCCAGGACGCGCATATTGTTCTATTGTCGGACGCGTCAGCTGGATGTACTTGCATCTCAGACTTGTTGATGTTCATTCTGGGACTTGAACCCAGTACCTTTCGCTTCTGACGCCATCGCATTATCCACTGAGCTCAGCTACTGAGTCAATTCTGAGATGAAGGTGCATCCAGCTGACGAGTCCCACATAGGACGAAACGCGCGTCAAACTGGATTTCACTGCTAGCCACTATCCATCTTTGCTTACCATGCTTGTGAATTTAGGCTATATCGAGGCAATACTCACAGTATGCACATATGCCAATTAGAGACTGACCAGTTGCAGTCCCAAACATCAATGGGAAGGTTCAAACAACAATTTATTAGTAATAATAATAATAATAATAATAATAATAATAAATAGGCATTTGTTACAAATGTGGATAGTGGCTAGTAGTGGAATCCAGGAGGACTCGTCCAATGGATATACGTGTTGATGTTCACTGTGGGATTCGAACCCAGAAACTATCCATCTATATTTATAAAGCTTGTTATTTCAGGCAATGTTGAAGCAATCCTCACAAGATGCACATATGTCAGTAAGAGTCTGATCAATTGTAGTCCTAAATAACATTGGGAAGATACAAGTAAACAAAACCAAGTGAATTTATTACAAATGTTTATAGTAGATGTTATTCATCACTTCATTATTCCTATTATCAATATTAAGTAATACGATATATTAGGAAGGGGTGTAGGGCCAGTGAAATGTCACTAAACCCTAGCCAAATCATCCGGCAGTTGGGTCACTGAATACCGAACAGATCACCGATCCCTGTTAAAGTCAAGGACAACAAAACACGCATCAGTTAATCAGACTCCATGGACTGGCTCATGCGGTAGTGGTCTCATTAACATCTCTGTACTCATTCTCCCTAATATATTTACGTGATCACGCTGTTTGTGTTATGCAGTCTTCAAAGCAGACATAGTACTTTAATACGTCGAATGGGGTAATCCACGTTAGATGCTGACCGTGAGGTGTGACTTCGAAGTTAGCTTGTTCGTTATATCGTTCCCGTCTAACTCCAGTAAGTATCCAATCATTCGACATAGATCATCAACGTTGATGGTCTACAGGGGTTTTTGTAGAGATTTCAATTATTTTATAGTTGAAATCATGAGTCAATTGAAGCTAGACCACTATGGAAGACCTGCAAGCACTGGACGGCCGTTTCGTCCTATTGTGGGACTCCTCAGTAGTGTGTATCCACGATCCCACCTCACGAGATTCGAATCCAGGATCTATCAGTCTCGCATACGAGCTCTTAGCCTCTAGACCACTGAGACGGTCTAGCTTCAATTGACTCATGACTTCAGCTATAATATGATATACTCTGTCAATTTCAGTTTTTAGAAGTGAAAAAAACTGAATTGAAAAAAGAGATGAAAGAGGAAGATGTAGACAAAAAATTCTTAAAAAATAATAATAATAGTACAATCTCAAGGTCATACTTCATATATTTTGTCCAAGACAATAATAGTGACTATGTAGTTTCAGTAAAAATAAATAAATGAGATTTGCAATCTACCAATGTATGGATAATAATGATAACTGATAAATTAATTAGTGTTTTCATAGTTGAAAGCATGAGTCGATTGAAGCTAGACCATCAAGGAAAACCTAGAAGCACTGGACGGCCGTTCCGTCCTATTATGGGACCCCACAATCAGTGAGTGATATCTCCCAACAGACCTGGTTGAACTCCACATCGTTGGATGCTGGCCCAGTAGTCTATCGGTTAAGTGCTCTAGCGCAAGACTGGCAGGTCCTGGGTTCGAATCTCATGAGGTGGGATCGTGGGTGCGCACTGCTGATGAATCCCACAATGGGACGAAACGGCCATCCAGTGCTTCCAGGTTTTCCATGGTTGTCTATCTTCAATTGACTCATGATTTCAACTATGAAAATGTCTTGTTTGTTTTTTTGGGTTTTTTGAATATGCTATATTTCAAAGTTACATTGAGTTGATGATGCAGCATAACTACTCATTTCATATAAGTAACTAATTGACTTTATCATTGTCTGTTATAAACATTTTGTCGATCATTAATTGAATTTCCCATTGTAATTTATACTAACATTTTTAGAAGGAAACATTGTTGGTTAGAGTTAACTTTGTAATATGCTTTTGATTGAGGTCCGGTATGGATGTACAACAGTTGCTAATTACGTAACAATTGATGTTGTTTGAATATGAATAGATTCTATTGAGGACTTGATGAAACGGTAAGGGACACATAACACCACAACACTGATTCGCTAATACGAAGAAATACAGGAAGAAGATTGAAGTAAACATATTGAAATATTAAACCTCGGTAAACTTGTTAGCAAAAACGTGATCTGGAAGTACATTTAAAATTAGCAAATTAAAAGTTATGATAACCAATCACAGGACAATAAACACCATGGGGAAATTTGATTTAGAAAAAACCTCTCGTAGTTATCGTTACTAGTGAGAGTTTAACATTTATTAACATGGAGTGAATAATCCTGAGATCATCTTCTTAGTAACCTTTTATCTTACTCCAGTCAACCATTATTATGATTGGCATCAAAATATACATCCTGGCCACCCTCGTACTAATCATCGACTTAACTCGTGTTAGTAAATAACGGAATTAAAATAGGCCGAATACGAAAATGGATTTCGAATACATGTATTGTATTTCAGACAGTCAAAGAAACGAAGAGGAGAGAGCGATGCGAAACGAACCGGAGAAGGCATGTGAGCCAACTCGATTTAATCAAGTGTGAATCGATATGCATAGGTAAACAAAAATAAGCTACAGACATTTAATGAATAGTATAAGCAATGTACATACATATATTTACGTAAAAACAGTTAAGGTTGATAAGAGAGTAATTAACGAGGTTTTTTATGCAAATCTATAGACTAGATTAACTTGGTATTATTTTTTTGAATCTTCCCATTAATGATAAGGATTGCAATTGATCAGTCTCTTATTGGCATACTGTGCATCTTGTGTGGATTGCTTTGATATTGTTCTAAGTTACAAGCTTTTTAAGCAAATATGAATGGTGGCTAGAAGTGGAATCCAAGAAGCGCTTTTCGTTTTATATTGGACTTATAAATTAAGGCTATATCTAAGCAATCCACACAAGATACACATATGCCAATAAGAGGCTGATCAACTGCAATCCAAAACATCAATTTTGAAGATTCAAACAAACAATACCAAGCATATACTAAGATTAATTGAAGCCTTAGCCATACAAAAATTCAAACCCCCTTTATGTATTCAAAAACAGTTTGTTCTCATCTTAAACCCACCCTGGTTACATTAGCTTATTATCCAGATTGATTAGGTTTCAAATTGTTTTCCACATTGTTTTTTTCTAAAGAAAAGATTTATGGTGATTTGTGGTACAGAGATTTTGATTAGATACCAAAAAAACAAACAAACAAATAAGTCAGATGGAAATCTTTTAAACGATCACATGGATACAAACGTTTGTAAACATTTTTCTTTTTTTTTAGAAAAAAAATGATAATTTGATTATGTAAACATAATCATGTGTAATTCATAGTCACTACAAAAATGTTTTTCATCAAACACGATGATGGAGTTTTCTCTAGGGATCTGATCACATGGGCTCCAGTATCCTGAGGGAACAAATGGCATATGAACCAATTATTGGTCACCCGACTACCATGGGACTGCATTTCCTTATGATGTTCCACTGGCTTGTGGATCAGACTTTGAGGTCAAAGGCTCCGGGTTTGGTTCCCTAAGAAAACTACCTGCTTCGGTTTGGGCACCCGGGAAGTATCACAGCCCTTACACAAATCAAATAAGATTTGTGTGACGCATATGTATCTGGTGCCCTTTTGTACCAATATGTATGTGTTCAAATAAATAAATAAACTATTGATCTGATTGAAATATTCATATAATCGTAAGTTGATTCTTGTCTTCATCGTCTGATGAAAAATGATTAGATGTGTTGAGATGGCTTTCGAGAAGTATGACGGAGCCTTTGGAGGCTTTATAGAAGCCGAAGAGTTTCCATCTAATCACAGCCTAATGGTGCTTTCTAAAATATCAATATGGCATACTACGATTGGACGATATCATAAATTGCTTCTTTGTAGATTGGCTGAATTATAATGATATTATAACAAACCCTAATATCTATAAATACCTATGATTTTCTGTATCCAACAATCATTCCTCTTGCTTTCTTCTGTCTTCTGGTTCTGCAACGCTGGGGTTCTATACTTTCAAGTGTCATTAGTTGTACATTATATTCTGTGTCATTCAATTAGTGAACATACTGTTATAACGTGTAAGTACGTACGTGCCCTGTTAATATACGACGCTATAAGACCGCCCAATTAGAGAGCAGTGAATTATCGATCGAACCAATGACACACAAAACCCGTACGAGCAGTCTATAGCACTTGTCGGTCCTTCTTTCTGCCTAGCCCAGCCAGTTAAGTCCAGAACACCAATAATAGCCTCGACAATATGAATCATTATTCTCAAACATACTGTGTTTATATACCAAACAGACTGACCACATCGTACCATAAAATAGAAAATAACTTTTGCACAAGATTTGGCCAAATGTGCCTGTGAGTAGGGGGAACAGTAATTAATAGACTAGGGATAACTCAAGAATGGTAAATCGTATAATAATAGTATATAGGTCAAAATGAAGCTTATAATAAGAGGAACACGAATACGAATAGTTTAGTTACGTAACAATTATGTAATAGGATATATACATATCATATTGGTTTATAAATAGTCCTCAGAGTTACCATTCATAATTCTCCACGGGATATAACATATACCAATATTACTATCTACTGATCAGATCAATGTATAAAATTTTCATATTTTTTGTGCAAACTAAACAGTAATAAGTACAAGATTAAACTTCCTACTAGAAAGAACAGATTCATATCCCATTAAATCATATTTATTCATAACAATCACAATCATTTAAAATCACTTAGTACTGTTTGTTTGAATCTACCCATTGATGTTTTTGAACCGCAACTGGTCAGTTTCTAATTGTCATATATGCATATTGTGCGTATTGCCTCGATATAGCCTTAATTCACAAGCATTGTAAGAGACTGACCAGTTGCAGTGCTAAACATCAATGGGAAGATCCAAACTAACAATACTAAGTGAATTGAAACTTTACCCCATTGCACAAACAAGTGGCTATCAGGACTCACTAGCTAAGTGGATAATGCTATGGCGTTTGAAGCGGACGGTGCTGGGTTCGAGTTCCAGAGTGAATATCAACAAGTCTGAGATGTAGGTACATCCAGCTGACGAGTCCCGAATAGGACGAAACATGCGTCCTGAATTCCACTGCTAGCCACTACTCATCTTTGCTTACAAAATTACAATCTTTTGTTTTGCTACACTACGTTGTAGACATTAACATTTATCATGGACTAGAAACTAGTGAGGATTTCTCTTATATGAAAGTAAATATGATTAAAATTGACCTAGATTTTAGACATTCGATAGAAAAATCTTATACACCCATATGTATGTAACATCATTACTACTTACAATTATTAAGTAAACAATAGATTCAAGCACAATAAAAAAGAAGCAAGATGATGATTGTAATATGTTATTGATAAACAAAGTCGAACATTTACGTCGATTATAAATGTCAGTATGAGGTTGTAGAGATTGTAATAATATTCTTTTTTATTAGTTGAATTCATGAGTCAATCTAAGTTAGACCATGATTGAAAACTTAAAAGCATTGAATGGTCGAATGTTCAGGGTTCGAATCCCGCGAGCGGGATCGTTGAGGGGTCCCACATTAGGACGAAATGACCGTCTACTGCTTCCAGGTTCTTAATAGTTGTCCGACATCAGTCTATTTGTGATCTCATTCAAGAATGTAAATGTATTACATATACTGACTGAGTTATGTATGTTTATGCACATATATCTACATCCATCCATACATACATATACATTATCATTATTTATCGGTTCTAATTCTACAAAAACAGATATATAAATATACATCTCAGTTTTACAGAAGGTTTGTCACTGCCCGGATAGCCCAGTGATAACGTCTCTGACTGTGTAGCTGGGTGACACAGGATCGAATCCGTCAGAGAGCATCGGTTCCCTAAAGATTAAATGTACACTTTGCTGATGAGTGCCAAGTAACACGAAACCTAGGTCAAGTAGGGTTTCCTGTTGACTACTTCAAACCACCATCTTAACTCAACAAAGTGCACGCACTGTCGAGTCATCTAGACTGGTGGCCATATCCATAGGATTCAATTTGCACTAAGAAGGACCTGACATACATGACACTGATCACCACCCAGTGATCAATGAAGCGAAAATAGGTAGACAGATAGATTACGTAAATAATAGGATAGAAATAATAAATGTTTGTAGTAAATATATCGATTTTTTTTGTTTTAATGGTGCATTTTGAAAAATAAAATAAATCATAATAAAGAAAAAAAACGGAGAACGAATTTAGCTGTATCCAAGTTTATTTAATTTTAATTTTTTTTTCTTTTTATGATCAAGTAAAAACAAATAAAAGAGTAAAAGGTGGGATTAAACTATACTGCCGAGTCAATCAGAAGCTTTCGCGGGTTTTCAAGGTCACGGCGCTAAGTTCGGTACCTGATGCTTACGTACGGTTAGTTTACAGCGGATTTCAGGAAAGATGTGATAATTTACCGTCTACAATAGAAGTGATCATAAGATTTTGGCGCGAACTTCAATTATCCATTTGGATAAATAGAGTTTTGGCATTATAGCTGATGTCAGTTCGTGATGAAAACCCTAAGTATAATTCCTAGCCTTAATCATGAACTGTAAATCATAATTTGTATTCTTCACACAGGTTTATAACCCTCATTTGGTTCTAGTTATTATGTTGACACTCTCAGAGTCACTCTAGCGTCGCTCAAAGGTTGTCCATAACTTATAGTCTCACCCATAACCCTACACCTAAATCTTAACTCTAACCCTAACTCGTAAACCATACCAATATACTAACATTATTGAAGCTATGTGGTCGGGGCTAAAAGAATTTTTGAGACCTTATCACGGTTTCAGAGGTCGACTACTATGGAACCATATGGATGTGTTCCTGTACCGTATGCACTAAGATTTTAAAACTTCTGAACCTATATCTGACCTTGAGAAGTTTTTGACCCATGTAAAAGAAGTGTTTCCACTTTAATTCTTTGGTTTTGTATAATATATTTTTACTGTATACTGTCTTCTGATTGGCTAATATTTCTGAAGGTCATTTAAAATTCGTTCAAAGGTCGGCAGTATAGTTTAATGTTACCGAGTAAAATTAATTTCTAGACAGAAGTAATATTATGAAAGATGGATAGTGGTCCAGTTTGAAGAGTGTTTCGTCCTGTTTGGGATTCGTCGGCTGAATGTACCCGCACCTCAGGGTTGATGTTCACCTTGAGACTCGAACCCAGTACCGTTCGTTATCAAACGCCATCGCGTTACTCACTTAGCTACTAAGTCCTGATAACCACTTGTTTGTGTAATGGGGTGAAGTTTAAATTCACTTGATATTGTTTACTTGCATCTTCCCATTGTTATTTAGGACTGCAATTGATCAGTAATATGATTTATTAAATGTTGAAAAATTGTTTAAATAAGATCTCTTACTAAGACGAACTGGCCATTCAATGCTTCCAGGTTTTCAATGGTGGTCTAACATTAATTAATTTATGATATTAATTAAAAACTTAACAATTATCACAACCTATCATGCGTCGAATAACATTAGACCACCATGGAAAACCTGGAAGCACAGGACGGTCGTTTCGTCCTAGTATGGGACTCCTTAACAATTCGCTTCCACAAACCCTAATTCTGATAATAATCAACATATGCTCACTAGTGACTGGCTTCAAGAGGTATTTCCTGGAGTTCTAGTGAGAAGTCGTGGCCAGTGAAGTTCAGACGTGTCTATTGTAGAGGCAGTTGCTAACTAAGGACAACGGTGGGCGGTCGTACAATATCGTGTGTTAGTTGAAGATAGACATTAACACCATTTGATGCCGACTCAGTGGTCTAGAGCTTGAGCGTTCGTGTGGAACGCCGAAAGTCCTGGGTTCGAGTTTCGCATTGTGGTCGTGGATTCTCACTGATGAGGAGTCCCATACTAGGACAAACTGGGTATCTATGCTTCCATGTTTTCCATTTTGATCTAGCTTTAGTCAACTCATGAATTCAACTATTAAATTATTATAATCTCCACAAACCCATATTCTGATAATAATTCATTTTTGTGAAAATAAGAGATTTATTAAATAGTTATTTCAATTTAGATTCGGACTCATTGTCACTCAGCTTTACAGTGTAAGTTGTTACCATCGGGCTATTCTGATTATAAATGACTTTATCTTCAATTTTTTTTAGATTACATATTCCACTAATTTCACTTAAAAATGGTGATTAAAACTTCTAGAATTTCAATTCACTGAATATGCTTGATATTCTATTATACAGATTGAGTTTGTAGTACATCCATTTATTAATTCCATGGTATGTTTATTCAAGACACTATCAGCAACAACCTACTGTGAGAGAGTACAAACTAGATTCTAGCGGTGGAAGAAATCGGGTACAAGCGCTGGGAGTAGATAGAATACACATTGATGTAAGCACGCAACTGCACCACAAGACAAGCCCTCACATGGAATCCTGAAGGTCAAATTAAAAGAGGTAGACCAAAGAACACATTACGACAAAAAGGAGACAGACATGGGAAGAATAAACAAAAATTGGGTAGAACTAGAAAGGAAGGCTCAGGATGAAGTAGGTTGGAGAATGCTGATCGGCGGCCTATGCTCCATTGGGAGTAACAGGAGTAAGTAATTAAGTAAGTATCTTCATTCAAGAATTAAGCATTTCAAGGATCATATTTTAATTTATTGATTTCTCTATTTGTTTATGTTTTCTACTTTTGTTTTGTTTTGATTTTTCAATACAAATCAGCTGATCATATTGTTTTCTGTTTACATGTTTACTTAGTTAATCCATAAAATCTATGAGAAAAACATCCAAAAAAAATTAATGATTTATGTGAAATACAATCGACCTACCCCCCCCCAACACACACATACACATACATAATACAATCGAATTAACAGATAAATCAGTGAAATAAACAACAAGAACAATGACACAAAAGATAAACTGTCCTTCAAATAGACAATATTTTCTCTTATTTATAAGTTACGTAATAGAGAGAAGTGTTTATTCAGTCTTCCCTTGTATTGTTATGGAAGTTGTTTATGAGTTCAGATGACCTTGAAATAGAAAATGTGACTACTTGGTAAGAATATGAATAAAACATTTACAATTTTTACTTTTTATAGACAAATATGTTGTGAGATAGCAGCTGACTGAAGTCGATGGTGGACGGTTGCTCAATTTCGTGGATCAGTTGAAGTTAGATATCAACACCATTGGATGCCGGCCAGCTTAGTGGTCTATCGGTTAAGTGCTCGCGCGGAAGACTGATAGGTCCTTGGTTTGAATCTCGTGAGGCGGGATCGTGGACACGCACTGCTGAGGAGTCCCACACTGGGACGGAGAGACTTTTCAATGCTTCCAGATTTTCCATGGTGGTCTAGCTTTAATTGACTCATGATGTCAACCATAAAATATCAATCAGGTTGGAAGTTATATAAACATAAAGTTGGGGATATTGAACAATGACAATAATGTTGAGTTCTATATCAGTGGTATGAAGTTATAATTATGCCTATACCATGATTTGTTAGTGTTATATCTTGTGGCCGAGTGGATGGGTTGCTTATGTGTGACGCGATAAGACCGCCTAACAGGGATCAGCGAATTCTCGATTGGAACAGTGACACGAAACCCGTACGAGCAGCCTAGAGTGCTAACCGGTCCTGCGATCTGCCTAGCTCAGCCAATTAAGTCCAAAACACCAATAACAGCCTCAGTGGTATGAATCATTATTTACAAACATACTGGGTTTTTATACAACCCAAAGTAATCAATAAACTGATTATAACTCAAGAATCGTATGATAATAAATCAAAGATCAAAATAAAGCTCATGATAAGAGAAACACAAATATGAATAGTTTAGTTACGTAACAATTGCACAATAGGAAATAGGCATAATACATTGGTCGATAAATAGTCCTTAGAGTTACCATTCATAATTCACCAGGGGATATAACAGTTAGATATGAATTTTTTGTAGAATAAAACCAAATGTGATACCTTGACCCACTTATCAATGTTGACTATTTGAACAATTTATATTAGCCATTGTAACCAGTAAATTGTTTCTTTAAGGTCCTTCCATGTCAGGCTGGTTGGTTAGGTTATTGTCTAGACGAGAAGTTGCATTACTGATCACACTGTGTGGTATTACATGAGAAAGATTTTTGCTTGTGATGGTTAAAATATAAAGGAATGCTGTGATTACAAGGGATATTGACACTAAAGTCAGTATATCTTCTCAAGTGCGAAGAAATTTCATCGGTAGCAGTACTGTCTAAAACGGAGGATGTAAACACATCAAAACTATCTACAAATGGAGTATCATTAGCATCAGGAAGCTATTTCTACAGCCTTAGAGTAACGCTTCCAAATGCTCTGATGCACTCGATGGGGTGAAGAGTGTCCGCTCTCTCTCTAAATGTCCCCACATATCAACGCATAGATAGCAGCTAATAGGAACTCCTAATCACTGCCTTCTTTTGGCAGTGATGTTGTTCACGAAATCGCGATGGTTTATACCGAGTTAGTGTGTACGGAGAATTCACTTAGGGGAGTTAAAATACACTGATTCGAAACCAATGGTGCTCACAGACCTCAAGATCCTAGGGGAAAAATGGCGTATGAAACTATCGTTGGACAACGTCTACCGTGGGAACACACTTCCTAACGTTAGTTCATTGCCTTGAGGATTAGAATTGTAGGTCTAAGGCTCGGGAAATGGCATTTTAAGTAGACCATCTACCTCGGTTTATACACCTAGATAGTATACCTAGTCACTCATAAACTGAATGAAAACTAGTTTGTGTGTTACATATATATTTTAGTGCCTTTTCTTACCAGTATTTATATGTCTACAAAGCCTTTACTACTAGTTCAGCTTATTTTTCAACTACTTTCAGTACAAGAAATCTCATAAAATCAGTTTAGTCACTTCGTTTATTTGTGATTGTACAGTTAAAGGTCACAGATTGTGTCTATGAAAATATACCAATTTCTACAAAACTGTAAATACCTTTTATTGATATTTTTCAACCTTAAGCAGTCAACTTAATCCTAAAGTTTCTTAACGTCTACTGACACCATTATGAAGAACTTACTCGAACACAGTGGATTCTCTATAAGAACTTTCGTCTACATTAGAACGAATAGTTTCACAGTACTTGAGCGTCGAGTTGATGTAAGACATTAAATAGGAAGAATAATATATTTGTAAAATCTCAGCGAATGAATTTGAAGTAAATCCAACGTTTCGCTTGGCAATCTGGTTCAATCTTTTTTTTTCTCTTGGATTTGACAATTTTCCGTATACAATTTAGCTACTTATGAGTAGTAAAAAAATAATAGCTAAAACTGTTGTCCAATTCATATGTTGGGGGTATACATAGGATAGGTAAAAAAACAACAGTGAAGCAAACATTAAGTCTTTTTACGCATAAATGACGTGTTCACATATGCATACATGCTTAGAACTAAACGTGAAGTCTAAAAATTAGAACAAAATTAATATAGAAAAGAGATAGATATTCTAATGAAAATAGAAAGAAAAATTTAAAAAAAAACTCAGACATTCCTTTGAATGACGCTTATTATCTTCTATAGAATAAGAAGAATACAACAAACAAACAAACAAACACCTAACCCTATACTAAGAGTAACCAAGTGATAAACAAGATAGACATGAATGTAATAATAAGAATAATAAATACAAACACGTAAATAGTCTAAACTATTCAAAACGGGGGGGGGAAACGAGAAAAGAAAACAAAATAAACATCAATAGACAAAAGGAAAACCCGTTTTTTTGTGTCTTGTGTAGGAATTTTAATAAATGAATTAGGTTGTACTTTTATATCTATGGATAGATAGATTGTTATAAAAATGTAAATAAAATAGACATATGTTAACATAAATACCATAGAGATAGACAATAAGAGATAGTTAGTTAGTTAAAAGAAAGAAGTAAAAAAGTAAAAAGGAAAGAAAGTAAAAAGAAATTTATATATATATGAGAGAGAGAGAAAAGGTTAGAAAAAAAGGGGGTAAGAGGTAACTTATCAATAGAAAGGGTACATTTATATAAACGTTTAATAAAGGTAAATGAACTTTTACCATACTATATAGGAGATATAACTGAATATTTGGAAGAAAAATAAAGAAAGTTGTTTTTCTTATTATTATTTTCAGACAGTAGATTATAGATTTATGTAGATGTCTAGTATTAATCAAGTTATTCAATATTAATTAATGATAATTGTTATAAATGTGTAGATAGATAGTAGATAAGAATGGAATGTAGGACAAACATTTCGTCTTATTTGATACTCATCAGCTGGATGTACTTGTATAAAAGAGTTGATGTTTACTCCAGGATTTGAAAAGAAAAAAAGAATATATCGAAAGTGGCTTTGTGGAGATTCATGAGTTACTTAAAACTAGACTACATTCTGCTTTCCGTATACTGTTGAGGAGTCCTATACTACGATGAAACGGCTGTCCAGTATTTCCAGATTTTCCATGGTGATCTAGCTTCAATTGACTCATGATTTCAACTATGAAAAAGATTATATATTTGTAAAAGAAAATATACCCATTCAAAATGACTAGCTATTAAACTTTCATAGTCGGGTCCTTATTAGTTTCAAGCGAAATATGAATACGATGAACTTGTAACCCTGAGGTTACATATTACGAACTGAACCTCCTTAAGAAATTACCTGTTGAAAACTTGTATTCATAGGTATTTATTGACAAGAATATAAAACTCAAACTTCTTAAAGTACAAATAGCCTTCGTATCAATTAAAACTCTTTATATGAATGTTGATTTTAAAGGTGACATAACTACCAACATTCTGAAGAGGAGAATTTTTGACTAGCTGAACAGAATGTTTTTTGCAACAACTTTGTTATTAATGTTCTCTAGCTAACTAATGTTCAGTAACAATCTAAATGATAAATGATCTCATTTGAAATGTCCCATGTGAGTATATCAATTTACCTGTTTGTGTGAAGGCAGGTATATAGGTCTTTCAATGTGCATTTTATCCAAAATAATTCAATAATATTACTTAGCTTGGTTGAAAAGAGGTAGAAATGACTAAATAGAAAGCTCAATAATCAAACACCCTGAGAACACAGGTTATCCTATCAAAACTAACTGTGAGTGCAAAGTAATTTTAAATGTAAGTAGAAATCTGTCAAAGGCAGTTAGCTCCCCGTTATCTTAGCATTACTGAACCACTTGTCATTATATCTGGAAAAACCAGAATATCTTATACAAAAGAAACTTGTACAACGTCTTTATCTCCCATGTTCTCAATCTCTAATGTTTTCTTTTCTTCTTCTTCCATAGCCATCTGCTTCCTTTTCTATCTTCTCTATAGATATTCTATCCCCAACTGATTTGTTTTCGTTTCGATTATCTTCTTGATTACAGTTGATCTCAATATTACCATTTTATCTTAGCACGTTGAGATCTCTTTTCCCAAACATAACTTCTTAGATCTGTCAACACCAAAGTTCGAGTCCCAGAGTGAACATTAACTTTGAGATGCAGGTATATCCAACTAACGTGTTGGACGAAACGTGCTTCCTGCATTCCACTGATAGCCATTATCCATCTTTGCCTATAATACTTGTGAATTAAGGCAGTATCGAGGCAGTCCTTACAGAATCCACATATGTCGATAAAAGACTGATTCAAGTAAATGATACCAAGTGAATTGTCTGGGTTCATTTTTTAAGGTTAGTTTGGAAGATAGAAATCATTGTTTCATGAATTAGTTTCTTTGGACTAGTATACATAAAGTTTTGATTATTAATTATTGGTGTTATGCTTACATATTGAGTTATCTTTTCAGTTCATGTTACTTTTATGTAAGACATTAATGATAAGTCTGTCGGGAATTAGAGATTTTATTTTCAAGACAACGTAAATTGCGGTATTCGATAGACAACATGTGAGATCAACATATACTAGTCTGGGGAAGGTAGTGGTGTAATAGTTATAGCAGCTGAATCTTAATCACTAGATTCCAGGTAAAAGCATAATTTCATATATATATCTCAGTAAAAGCAGTTGGGTAATACTATTATATCTTATAGACAAAATGTGTAAATTAGACTACTCAGATATGCGAATTGTGGTAATAGTTTTAATCATTTGATGTAAAGTAATTCAGTGTCTGCTTCGTAATCGTGATTATCTACAAGATCTGAGTGTTATGAATTCGATTCCGATTGATACATTAAGTATAGGTGAGGGAGTTTGCAACAGAATCGTCCTACGCTTCTCAGTCTTCACTAGTTCTTAGAGTTGTGTTGTAACTTTGTCTAGAAACCATGCTGAATCACTAAAATAACTTTTAAAGCTAGCCACTTAATTGTTTTCAGTGTAAACAATTGGAATTTTCAGTATAGAGTTGTAGAGATTGTTAAATTTCATTGAAACCATAAAACCAATCTAAGTTTGATTAAGCACTGGACACCTGTTTCTTTCTAATATGCAACTACTCACAAGTGCATATCTACCATCCCGTACAAGGAACTCAAATCCAGAACCTTGTATTTCACGTGCGAACACATAAACTCTAGATCCCCGAGCCGGTATCCAACGGTATTAACGATCAACAATGCTGGGTACAATGCATTTAGTAAACATTCTAAGCGTATGGTGTGTGCTACTGACGTCAACAGATATAAGTAGTAAGTATCATCAAACGAAAGTGAAATACCTGGCGGCAGAAGTTTAAGAAGACCGAAGAAAAGAGTACGAGAACACAGAATGATTTCTGTGGGAATGAGGGGGCAGTGAAGTCTGTGACGATTGATTGACATTTTGTAAATTAAGTATGGTTCTCAGATTTTACCAAGAGATTCTGTAATTTTGTAGTCGAATACATTTGGTTGTCCTTACTTGTTTTCTCGTTCACAACGAGTGTTTACTGATAACATTTCCCGAAAATTCTCTTATTTTATATTCAACATTAATGGTTGAATTCATGAGTCAATTAAAGCTAGACCATCATGGGGAACCTTAAAGCACTGAACAGCCATTTCGTCCTATCTTGGGACTCCTCAGCAGTGCGCATCCACGATTCCGCCTGGCAAGACTGGAACGTTGGACCAATCGGTCTCGCACGCGAGCGCTTAACCTCTAGACCACTAAGCCGGCATCCAACGGTGTTAATTTCTAACTTCAACTAATCCATGAAATTGAGCGACACGTCAACCATTGTCTTCAGTGAGTTAGTATCTTACAAAAGACCCGGTTGAACTCCACTGGTCACTGCTACTTACCAGAACTCGCGAGCAAGATACATAAGTCCTGGGTTCGAATCTAACGATTCAGGATTGTGGATGCGCACTGATAAAGAGTCCCACAATGAGACGAAATGGTCATCCAATGCTTCCACATTTTCCATGGTGGTCTAGCTCTAATTAACACATGATCTTAACGATTTAAATTACTAAAGTCTCCACAAAATCCCTTCTGATATTAAACATATTTATTAATTAATTATTTACGTAAATACAGGTTCGTCTAGACGTATTTTGTCTGATCGAATGAACGTACGTACACTTTTATGGATATATATATATATATATATATATACAGAAGTGGTAACCATTTACATCATAACCATTGGGATAATAATAATACTAATAAGACATTTGATTGTTCAATTATTTGGTCTATTTATTGTTTTACATATCATATCGATTGTTTTAAACAAACACAAATATAAATATGTACACATATATTCAATTGAACTGAGATTAAGGTGTTAGTAAAACCACATTTATATATATGACAATTGTGAAATATAAACAAACTTGTTACTTTTAGATCTAAACTGGTAGATCCTGGGTTTGAATCTCATCAGGTGGGATCGTCGATGCGCACTGCCACTGAGGAGTCCCACAATAGGACCGAACGGTCGTCCAGTGTTTCCAGGTTTGCCATGGTGGTTTAGCTTCAATTGTATCATCATCTCAACTACGTAAAGTTTTTTTATCAAAAATATTTTCGGTTAAATATTTATAACATGGAGGGGGGGAGATTTATTGGAAATTGTAGTAATTTTCATAGTTGAAATTATAAGCTAAACTAAGATAGACTATCATTAAGAAGCTGGAAGCTCTGGAAAGCCATTTCGGCTTAATACGGAACCACTCACAAATGCTTACGGAAGATCCCACACACGAGATCCAAACTTAAGGACTTCGGTTTTGTGCGCAAACGCTTAAGATCTGGACCACTGCGCCGGGATCCAATAGTCTCAATTTAGTCAAACTCTGATATTGAATAACATTTGCCTGAGATGATTGCTTCCTTTTTTCAACGTTCACTAAGTCTTCAGTACCCAGTATTTAACCTCTTTTCGTTCTATTGTTAGAAGACTGCAGTATATAAGTGTGCAATTTTCACTAGACATTTGATTACAAGCGACAGCTTTCACTATATATGTTTTCCATTTGACGTGCAGAGATGCGCTACACTGACAAGTACATAATAGACAGATATGGATAATTCTCAATACATGAAAGATAAACTTCAGAGAAAACTACACTTTTGTATATAGCAGGTAATCACTAAATAAACAAGAAATTGCTCAAAGTTGCTGGATAACGCCAGTCAAAAAATAAGTATTTGAAATTTAAACTGATAAAACTTAAATAGTGTATAGATTGTACTGCATTTTAAGAATTTATTATTAATTTATTTGAACACATAAATATTTGTACAAAGTGGGACACGGGATATATGCACCACACAACAAATATAATTTGATTTGTGTGAGGGCTGTGATACTACCCAGGTGCCCAAAATGAAGCAGGTGGTTTTCTTAGGGAACCACACTTGGAGCCTTCGACCTAATGGTCTGATCCACAAGGCAGTGGAGCTACATGAGGAGATGCCGTCCCATGGTAGCCGGTGATCAACGATTGATTCATACGCCATTTGTTCCCTCAGGATACTGGAGCCCATGTACACCATTGGTTTGGAATCAGGGTTTTCACACTCCCCCACATGAAATTTCTATTTTCACCAACCACGTTAAAGCGCCGGACATTCGCTTTTCGTCCTCTCAACTTTGTAAATAACATCCCAATCACGAGCAGGCAGTAAATAGATCTTCCCTGAGAGTGACTGCATACACGTGGGTAGGTCATAAGTGAGCACTAATAATTAATTTCATGTTTAGCATCCCATTAGTTTTCAATGGTTCTTTTTATATAGATATACATATACTTATTTATATACAAAAGGAAAAGCAAAACTCTCCGATACAATACAGCATGCACCACTCAAATCACAATTGACGGAGAAGCTTTGGAAACCTTTACATATTTGGGCAACATCATTGACGAGCACGGTGGATCTGATGCAGATGTGAAGAAGCGGATCAGCAAAGCAAGAGCAACATATTTATAATGAAGAACATTCCTTGCCCAAAAAGCTGTCAACCAACACCAAAATCAGAATTTTCAATACAAATGTCAAGACAGTACTACTGTATGGGGCGGAAACTTGGAAAACTGCGAAAGTCATCATCCAGAAGATCCAAGTGTTTATAACAGTCGTCTACACAAGATACTTCGGATCCATTGGTCAGACACTATCAACAACATTCTACTGTGGAAGAGAACAAACCAGGTTCCAGAAGAGGAAGAAGTCAGGAAAAAGCACTGGAAGTGGATAGGACAGACTTTGAGGAAATCATCCAACTACATCATAAGGCAAGCCCTTACACGGAATCCTGAAGGTCAAAGGAGAAGAGGAAGATCAAAGAACACATTACGCCGAGAAATGGGAACAGATATGAGAAGAATGAACAACAATTGAATAGAACTAGAAAGGAAGGCTCAGGACAGAGTGTGTTGGAGAATGCTGGTCGGTGGCCTATGCTCCATTGGGAGTAACAGGCGTAAGTAAGTAAGCAAGTAACATATACTTATTAATAGATAAACAAATTTGTAAACATAATATAACATACATTGAAGAAAAACATTAGACCATTTTTCAAATATCATAACATTTTACTGTATTATATTCATTATGACGGAGTATGAGTGTGTGCACAAGACATAGAGAGACATACAATAAGTAAAAGAATGAGAGATAAGGAAGAAATCCAGACTACAATCGAAAAAGGGATGATGATGATAATAATAACAACAGTGTCCAAAAGTTAGTTTATCATTATTAGTAGTAGTTGTAGTAGTAGCATTATTGATAGTACTTTTCTTCCTATCAATAAAAGACAAATCATATTACAAGTCAGTATGGTTGAGCTGTTACTTTTTAATAGACAAACAAGTTTTTTTTTTTACCTTTTTTTATTTATTATTCTATATGAATGAAAATTTGTTTTCAGGGGGGGGGTAAGGGGGTATCTATCCTAATAGTACTGCATGTATATTGATGCACTTTGTTATCTAACTATAAGCAGCAGAAAGCAAACCAAAGAAAGAAAAAGTTTTATGAAATGGTGGAGAAGATTTGTAGCTCAGGTGGGTGAACAAAACTCCATCAAAAAAAGAGATTTTATTTCAATAATACTAACCATATTGATAATAATGGCATTATATTGTAGGTATACAATCGTCTAATGTGTATGGCAATATCTGTCTATATACATAAGTCATGGATAATACACATGAACAACACCTTCTATACATGTATACGGACAATAGTAATAATTATGATGATAGTAATAATAACATTGGAGTAAACAGTGTTTTACACAGCATGTAACCACTACTAATGTACCTACTACTAATCGTTGACCTACTACTTTGTATCTTAGTAATTCATGTATTTGTGAGGTAGGGACAGCAAGTGAGAGAGAGAGGAAGAAAGATTGAGATGAAAAAACCCCCCTGTTTCATCATCTTTTTGGTCTGAATAACTGTGAATTAGTTGAAATGATAAATTAGTTTTCACCTTCTAAAAAGAAGCTGGCAATTTAACATATATTATTTTGATCGGGAAGAAAAACCCAATAAACGTTTGTTATTGAGAAATAACTTCAATTTGTTTCATTATTTGTGAAAAAATTACTTTCTTGTGTTTGGGGGGTTTAAAGGTAATACTCTCCTCGCATAACTTGAAAGTCTTGGTTACTAATCGATGGTGAGGTCATTGATGTACAGCCGTTGAGGAAGTTCCATACAAGGACGGGACGGTTGTTTAATATCCCATAATCAGAAAGAGTTTTTGTGAAGATTTAGTATTTTCGTTGTTGAAAGCGTGAGTCAATTATAGCATCACCAGGTGATGGTTTAATGATCTATCGGCTAAGTGCTTTGGAGCGAGACTGGTAGGTCCTGGGTTTGAGTATCGAGAGGCGAGGTCGTGAATGCGCACTACTGAGGAGTCCCACAATAGGACGAAACGGCTATCCAGTGCTTCTAGGTTTTCCTTGGTGGTCTAGCTTCAATTGACTCACGCTTTCAACTATGATAATATCCCATAATTTTCAATGACTGACGAGGTAGTTATTCCATGTTAAAACTATATATTGAATAATCTCCACAAATTTTCTGAGCTAAAGATTTAACAATTTTCAATATGAAAACATTGGCTGATGATTGAAGGAAGCATTCGATTTTGGGACATTACACTTAGCAAGTGAATCTTTTCTTAATATTGTATTTGGTAACTGTGAGCAGAAAGATACGGGTTAAAGTTTATTAGGCTTTACCAGAAAGTAAATGGTGTACCTGCTACAACTGATGACTCACCAGTTATATTGGACTTATGATGATATTATTAAATTAACTGAAAAATGACTATCCATGTTTGAGTCAAGTGTGACATTAGATGCTTAGAGATAATTGGCAAGAACCTATCAGCTTAAATTTGTACTATTAGGCATATTCAAAAATGCGTCTCTGCAAACTTGACAGAACTGATATGCTGGTAGGTATCGAATTCGACCCAGCTGATATTTTCTCATTTAATGAGAGGATATGATAGTTTAGAAAAAACTACACTCTACTGACACAACAAAGTGATATAAAACAGTGGCTCTTCGATATCTACATCATCAACGCGACGATAATTAAACTATATTAATCTCATTGAAAGTTAAATAAAATTTAACAATCAACCATTGTTTACGGTAGTCACGCGGACCCCAACCAGGTAGTCTGCATCTACCAACATAGCTCAGACTAGAAGTTAGTGACTTCAAGCACTGATGCCACGTCTTGGTTTGGCCGCCCCTAACTCTTTTCCAACCATCCACAACACTGGTCAACATTGAGCGTCGTGGTAATCGGTGTTCAGGTATACGTAACACGTGGCCCAACCATCTCAGTCGATGAAGATTCATGACCTCATCAACTGATTTACCATCATTCCCTAATACCCTGTGTCTAACCTCACTATTACTTACCTGGTAATCCAGCAGATGCGAGCAATATTTCTGTGATTAAATATTAGTAGCTTACGTGTATCTTCTACTCTTAATTGCCACGTTCCGCAGCCGTAAAATAGAACAGAGCGAACTGCCGCGCAATATACTCGCCCCTTAATTGTTTAACAGATATCTCATCTTCACCATATGTGACGTAAGTTGGCAAAAGCCAAACGAGCTTTTTTAATCCGTGCTGAGATTTCGTCAGACACCAACTCATCAGGATTGATCAGACTTCCAATATAAGTGAAGTTCTCGACGCGTTCGACTACTTCACTGTCTATCCTTATATCTGGTGTTGACAAAGGCCAGTCCTGGAGTAAACATTTAAATTTAGCGGGGGGGGGGGAGAAACTCATTCCAAACATCCCTGCATTGTTACTCAATGTTAACAGGAAACTCTGCATTTTATCAACGTCTTCATGAAACAGGAATATGTCATATGCGTATTCTAAGCCGATAAGTGGATCTCCTGGTAGGAGATCAATGTTCGAAAGTTCAGTCGACGAGTGTTATTTCTAGCAGTTGGTGTATGATATAGATTCATTTTAACAATTCAGATGAAGGAGGTTAATCAGTCACATGATTAGAGGTCAACTAAACACGATAATCACTAGGAATACGTGGAAAAATGAGGATAGAGGCACCTCAAAGGACAACCTTTCATCAAGAAGACCATTAGGAGAAAATACGTTAATATATGTGGAATAGCTAAACAACTCATTTCCACATCAACTAGGCGTTTGATAGTGTTGTCCAGAATGATGTACAACTCAAACCTAAAAAAGAACTCAACGCAAAAAACAAATAATTGTAGAAGAATGTCCCAATTACACTGACTATATATATATATAAGCCTAGTAATGCATTACTCATAAAAGCAGGAATTTCCAGATTGAAAACAAGGTGCTCAGAAATTGGTTTCACTCAAATCATACTACTCGTAAGTAATACAGGACATTAAACAAAATAAAATACATAGAGTCATTTTGGATAGGTGATGTGTGTATGAACGTGAGTTTATTTGTATGCATGCACTGGATTAATCTTGGCGCGCTGAGTATACACATTATCATAAAAGCGCGCGCGTAAATACACACAAACACACTGTGGAACATTACGAAAGAATAATAATAATCGTAGTTACTAAGATTGTTGCACATGCTGAAATAAGAAAAGAAATGAAATTAAGCCAAGATAACTTATCTTTTCAATTCTATAAAACAATCGATGATTAAGGATAAAACGGAAGCAGAAATTAGGAGCAATAGCAAAAGTATGACGGAGAATTTGAGAAGTTCCGACACAAAAAAAAACTAAGCATAAATACACAATTATCATCTTTATGTATATGCGGTCAAAATTTACATAGATTTATACTATTTACAAAATGACACAAGTTTTGTATGAATGTGTAAGGGATACAACAGAAACACAATTCTATACCGGCAGTAGTAATTTATATTTTGCGAAAAGAACCTAAGACAGAGAGAGTAAGTGAGTGAGGAAAAGAGGAATACAACGTAGAAGAGCATGAAAATGAAATAAACGTGGTGAGGAAAAACAACCTCGGACACATACAAACTATTAGACATATCAGTGAGCAACCTTGGTGAATAAAAATGGGTCACTAAACAAACAAACAAACAGATATAAGGCTAACTATTGGGACATTAAACATTGTCATCTTTTGTCATTCCGTCATAATAGAGCGCCAATTGATGAAACAAATGGTACAAAATCAATTTTACAAAAAATGATCAAATAAATAGCATTAATGAGTAGTATATATACTATAAAATAAAAAAACAACAACATGTCATCAAGTCATTATCATCTACATGATTGGTATTGACAATAGTGGAGAAGAATTAAAAAAAAAATTCATGTGAGCAAGAAATCGATAAACCGACGACGGGAACAACAAGTACGTTTATTCATTGAAGATATATATGCGTATGAAACACGAGATCTTATATCGCTTATATCCAACTCTATATATGAAGAAATTGATATACATGTAAAAGAAAAAAAAATATTACATACATACATTCCATGTATGAACATATACATAGATAAACAGATGGTGATAACAACAACGACGACGATGACAATGAAGATGTCAACAGTAACCAGTAATGAGATAATGAGATCAGCAACGATAATAATATATATAAAGTTATTTTTTTCCTGTAATTTTTTTTCGTGAAAATATACGTGAACATGGTTTTAATCGATTACGTGACCGTGGTAAAGTTCCAGTTGATTTAATAGAATCATTATCTATTTGAATCTTAGGTGATGATGATGATGATGATGTGACTTCAATAGTTGAAGTTAATTCTGTAGCACTATTCACATTTCTATAATAAACAGTATTAGATGATGAAGATGTAGAAGTGGATGTTGAAACAACAGGTGAATAACAACGAATACCATTATTATTATTATTATTAGTAGTAGTAGTAATAGTTTGAGAAGGATTCGAAGTATCCTTTTTAAATCGTATACTTCTTATTCGATTACGAAATGAATTGAATGGATTAGAAAACCATTGATTTAATCTATTTGAATGATAATCGGTTTTCATAAATTGTTCTTGTTTATTTACTGTTGAATTGATATGAGTTGGTTCAAAATTTGTATTACAATTATTATTATTATTAGATATTTGATCTGGATCTTTAGAAATAATCTTGGTTGGTTCTTGATGATAATGACGTGGTTTTGAAGAAGTGAAATTAAGATCTTTTGATATATTACTCATAGGTCGTGAACCATAATGCCAAGTTTTTTGATTTAATCTCTCATCATCATCATTTATATTGATATTGTTCTGAATTTCTTGAGGTATATTTAAATCGGATGGAATAAATGCTATAGGACCTGGTAGACTACCAGTTCGATTTGTTATATTGGGATTTATTGCAAATTTAGATAGTCTATAATTACTAGGAATAGAAATTGGTAAATCTTCTGGACAAGCTGGAGGTTCCGATATATCATTCATATTATTGATAGCTTCATATACTGGAACACCAAGATCTAAACACCAATATGGTTGTGGTGTCATTTGACTTTTCAAAGATATTTCTTGTTTAAATTGATGAGTAGTTAATTGTTGTTGATCTGATGGTGATACGTAACAGTTTGACTGATTGTTATTATTATTATTATCAACATTATAAGGAACATCGTCAATCGGATGACAAATATTTTCAGACCGACGACCAGTTTCATCTGCCAAATGAATAGGGCTAGCAGAGTGTAAATAATTCATCGAAACATTATTAAATACATATGGATAATTAATGATTGTCGAATCAGATTCCAGCCGTGAACCAATACCTATTGGAGAAGAGATAAAAATAAAGTATAAATTTAAACAATTCATTAATTCTATTTTGATTGGGATCATGGATCGATCGATGTTAGATTACCATTAAAAACCTGAAAGCACTAGACGACAGTTTCGTCCTAGTATGAGACTCTTTGGCAGCGCGCATCCATGATCCTGCACGCGAGAGTCGAACTCACGAACTATGGTCGGACATAACGGCCGTACAGTGCTTCCAGGTTTTCAATGTTAGTCTAACCTCGTCGATTTATAATCTCAATCACAAACTCAACAATCTCCAGAGCACCACACTGATAATTCATTAATTGTTTTAGAATTCAAAATCAATGGTATTCGTATTTTTTTTCAATTGAATTCGGTTGGTTAAACAAGGGAAGATATAAACGACACCAATTTTTTTCGCTTTTAAATTTTTGCATTTTTGCGGTATTCATCATAATATTTGTTAGTTGGTCAATTTAAACAATGAGGAAATATGAAGCCTAACAAATAGAATTCATATACACATTGAACAAATCCTTGACTACCTGGATTTATTAGCTAGGTAGGTGGTGGATAACGTGTTGAATGTCTAAAGTAAATGATCTTGGATTCGAATCTTATAGTTTGAATATTAACAATATTGAGAGATCCAGAGGTATATCCAGAGATAACGATGAAATACATGTTATGGATTCTATTGTCAAAAAAGATTTGAATCTAGATTTCATTCTAGATTTGATATCAGTCACAACAAAACACACTTCTTGAAATCAATGAGTAAAATAACAAGTATATTTGAGTGTCAAAAAAATCTTAAAAGAAACTAAATTAAGCCACAATTGAATTTTGAAGTAAATTTTCCGCATCGAGGTATCACGGGTTAGATTTGTTCTTCCATATTTACTGGTATACAGTTGAAAAAACTTCACAGGAATGATCTCAGACGTTATATTATTTAAAGAAAAAAAGAAACTACTAGATAGATGTTTTGTCTTAGTATTGAACTCCTCAGTAGCAGTGCGCATCCACGACTCCATCGCTGGGTATCGAAGACAAGACCTTAGTGATATGGAGAGCCAACTAGAAGGGGCAAAAGGTCAATTGATGGTAATCAGAAGTGATTTAAAGGGCACCAGTAAAAAGTTAAAAAGGATACTGAACAGGTAATTTATTCTAATATTACATACTTTGTGCTTAGAATTCTTTATAATAATAAAAAAAAAATTGGCATTGAATAAATCGATTATTATTGCCTGTGAGTAAAATAAACCATATTAGAATCAATATTCATCAACCTATTTCATGATTTTTCATTGGACAGTAGTTAAACCTCCACAGTGCTCATACACGAACGTACCGCTTGATATCAAACGCATGGCATCTGGTTTCGCCCCAAATGCCCTGGTATGGCCGAGAGTGGGGAGAGTCAGCTCTTCCTTTCCAAATGCTCTAACATGGTCACGCGTATACAACCTCTGCCAAAGAAGTCCTACTCACTGCCTTCTCGCAACACGGGCGTTGTTTACGAAATTAAGAGAACGAAAAATGAATGTCCAGCGATTTAACCAGGTTGGTGGATATGAAAATTCTACCTAGGGGAGTTGGAAAACCCTGATTCCAAACCAACGGTGCACATGGGCTGGCCCCAGTATTCTGAGGGAACAAATGGCGTATTAATCAATCATTGGTAACCAGCTACGATGGGACTGCATCTCCTCACGATGCTCCACTGCCTTGTGGATCAGACATTTAGGTCAAAGACTCCGGGTGTGGCTCCTGAGAAGACCACCTATTTCGGTTCGGGCACCCGGACAGTATCATAGCCCTCACACAATCGAATGAAATGACGTTTTTGTGTGGCGCATATGTATATGGTTCCCCTTTGTACTAATATTTATGTGCTTAAATAATAAGAAAAATAACTAAGGAGAGAAGTTCGAATGCGAAAACGTTGAAATATTACTGAACAGATGAAACACAAAGAATGTCAGATAATTTTTTATAAGTTTGACACTCTAATCAAGCATAGATCAGTTGACATAACGGAATTGACCAAGCTTATCACCTAAAAAGATCAACAGTAATTAACTGAAAGTTCGGATACTAGTTTAAGGGAGGAAACAATTAAAACAAACAGAAAAAAGTAACGACTACACAATTATGGACAAAACAGGCTGTTAGTCACAGTTGTGAAAGAATTCTAGAATCTTATCACGCTTTGAAATATGCGCTTATAATGGTTCTATTGTCTAGAAAGACAATGAGAACTTTAAGACTAGACCATCCAGTCTAGATAACACAACAACACATCACCGAAATATTTACTCTGAACAACAAATATTCTCCATCGTTAACAGACATAAGCGAAAGAACAGGTGACCTTGATGTTTTAGCAGGCCATCCCGGAAAATTCAGTATGCAAAAAATAGACGATACCATTTTACATAGTCGATGATAATGACCGATTTAAAAAAAGAAGTTGGGCAAAGGTAAAAGCTTGCGATTTTACGTCGTTTTGATAACATACTACTTATAAAGTAGCAAGTAATCTCTTAAATACATGTATAAAAAAAAAACTTAAGAATTTTGATCTGAATATTGTGTAATTACCTAAATTGGCCAGATGTTTTTCAACATTGGAATATTGTAAACATGCTTCAGGTGAATAGTAAAAACTAGACATATCTTCTGGTCTGCTATACTCTTCATAGTCATCCAAATCATGAAATACCTAAATACAAAATATGGTAGGAAAAAAAGCAGTATAAATGATGTTGTGTTACTAAGACTATGCTGAATGGAGTGATCGATTCGGTTTAATATTAGTATGTTAGACAATGATTTGAGTAGGTCTATGATTCCTTTATACGGGTAATTGAATAATAGTGTCAAGTAAAACGTTAGTAGTAGAGGTAGTAACAGTATTAAAGGTAATAGAAAAGACAGTTTGAGAAAAAACACAAATTAGTGAAACGAAGACATTAGAGTTAAAAAAACAAATGGTGAGTACACCTGAGTCATTGCGAACGATACTGAGTCATGTAGCCCAAAGTCTCTAGTGATTGTTTACGATAGTCACGTAGATCCAAGTAAATAGTCTATACATACCTATTTAACTCAGTCTAACAGTCGGTGTCTTTATGATATGCTTCTAGGTCTTAGTTTGATATCAAATGGATGCCTTATCGTACGTTATTAAACATATACTAAAGTGATATAAGTTTGAATCCTTTAATACGGTTTTCAACAGATCGTTTACAGAAATCTAATGACAGATTATAAAGCAATCTTTGTGGATAATGTACAATGTGAACGCTATCCATTATTTGTATACTGTTTATGTTCATATATCGCACAGGCGATCATCTATCTACCGAAAACCAGGATCAGGAAAGCTTGTGACACGTTTGAACTTGATGTGATGCCCACATCAACTTGGCCACGAGAATTAGCAGCCAAGGGTGTAGATACGTGGAAAGTAAGTTGCACAAGTCCTCTATATTGACTGAGTGATGCCAGGTTAATGACTACACTTGGATTTTGTATCCGAATTTCAGAACGTCAGAAACGATACAGCTGATCATCTCTAGTCTATCAAAAATTCAAACTAAGAAGAGAGAGAACAATAGCATTGAACGTCGAAAAAAGGAGTATTGTTTAAAGCAGAGATACTCTCATCTATACAGCAGCATGAGATGAGTAAAAGGGAAATAATAATGATATAAACAGTGACAAAACTATAAAGTTTACATCAAAGATTGCCTTTCGTTAGACAATCATTGAAAACCAGGAAGCTATTTCATTAAGGGCTTGTTACAAGACCTAAAGGTACTCGATTCAATTCCAGGTAGAGTTGTAAACATGCGCTGCCAAGGAGAGTTCCATACTAAGGAGGAAACAACTCCCCAATGTTCTCTGCTTTTTAATCCCTACCTAACCAAGATCAGCTTGTAATGCAAACTGTGAAATTCAACAATCTCAATAAACCCCCGAATACTAACAGTAATCACTTGCTAACTAGTAAGTAATTTTGACAGGTAATATCCGGAGTTCTAGTGAGTAACTGAGACCATAGGTATTTAAGTATGCTAAAAATCACTGAACAGACGTTTTATTCTCAATAAAGGCTCACCAGTAATAAATAACCATAACAGTATGTTGGATCAAGTTCAATTTGATCCAGTCGAAAGTAAAACAATTGTTACCCATTTACGAAACTGAATAAAAATAGAAATATACATACATAGAGACTATAATTAAGAGAGGTGAACCAACGGAGCATCGGATAATAACTGATTAATATATCATAGTTACTGAGATACCTATAGTTCTTCCGTTTAATTCTATACCGTTGGTAACATGTGTATATCAACTATATCAGTTGATTCAAGCATACACAATCTGAGTAGTAAAGAGATTATCGTCTTCTAACTAAAGCCATTCCAAACCCCCCAAAACAGTTCTTACAGACAATGAATATCTCTGTCTATAAAATTTGACTAGAAATTATCACTTTTGATAAGTGCTAGACTAAAAGTAAATAGCATATTCTTGTTCATGCAACTGATTGGATCAGCCAGTCAAATGAAACGTAGAACGTCGTGGCACATTTGTGCATCAGTTCAATTTCCCATACCCCATTAGCAAGGCTAGACGAGATTGTCAGGGGACATCCCAGGATAGTAGAGGTAGTAACAGTATTAAAGGTAATAGAAAAGACAGTTTGAGAAAAAACACAAATTAGTGAAACGAAGACATTAGAGTTAAAAAAACAAATGGTGAGTACACCTGAGTCATTGCGAACGATACTGAGTCATGTAGCCCAAAGTCTCTAGTGATTGTTTACGATAGTCACGTAGATCCAAGTAAATAGTCTATACATACCTATTTAACTCAGTCTAACAGTCGGTGTCTTTATGATATGCTTCTAGGTCTTAGTTTAGGCTGGCCTTAATCCTTTCCCAAAACACTCCCCACAAGAGGCAACATCTCCCGTTGAGGTAGACGGCAGTCGGACATTATGTTGCACATGTCCCAATCAACTCTGTTGATGGAAATTTAGAAAAGATTGCATTATAAATTGATTCGATAATAAATAACAAATGAGGTTACGTACTAATCAAGGGGTAAGGAAGAAGCATTATACACAGCTAAGCTTCGAATTGTTTTCTCTAGCCGGTCTACCATTCTGGAGTGTGTTAAGGATAAACTTTCACTTTGGGCCAAATCAATGTGTATCTATAAATTTACCTGCTCATGTGGGGCACGTTACACAGGCCGCACAAAGCGATCAATTTCCAAACGTATCTCGGAACACTATCTGGCTTGGCTCTTAAAAGAATGTTAAAAAATTACTATTTCGATACAGAAGTATTTAATTAACTCTAGATACATCGATCCAAAAGACTCTTCTTTTAAAGTAATCTACAGAGTTAAAGGAACCGGATCGAAGTGGGGGGGGAGTCGAATCAATATTTTATGCACTACTGAGGTATTGGCAATACACGAACTCAAGCCTGAACTTTGCGTGCAGAAACAATTTGTCTAACCTCTCACCCTTCCTTGGTCCTAATTCCCTTAATGGTTATGTTTCTAGTTGTTGTTTTTTTCTGCACTTTTATTTGATTATTATCGACTTTTTTGTCTTTTAAACTACTTTCATAATTGAAAGCGTGAGTCAATTGAAGCTAGAGCACCATGGAAAACCTGGAAGCCCTGGACAGTCGTTTCGTCCCATTATGGGACTCCTCAGCAGTGCGCATACACGACCCCGCACTCACGAGATTCAAACTCTAATCCGTTATTATTATTACTACCTGATACAAGTTTTCTTGATTATTATTCAGCCTATTATTATGACATTCGTGTTTGTCACTTTTCTTCATATCTGCCAATTGGATTATTATCTGACCTGTAAATTATTTTTTTTCTTACCCCTTGATTAGTACGTAACCTCATTTATTATTTATGTCGAATCAATTCATAATGCAATCTTTCCTGTAGACATATATTTTCCATATAACTATCTATACGAATGTACAGCTCCGCTGAGTTCTCTTTTTCTTATTCAATAACACTATGATAGAGATTTACTAAGTCATTAATCGATTTGCCGTAGTTACCTAGTAACTTATCCCAAACCCCGATATTGTTTACTCAATAGGGTTAGGAATGGGTACTAGGTAAATTGAATATTATTATTAAAAATGAAAGAAATTCCCCTAAACTTTTATTCAACACCTACCTTCAAACGATCAATCACTGAGATTGGTGCAATACCATCATGATTATTAGACAAGTGTTCATCCTTATCATTGATAATCATATTTGACAAAGATGCTTGTACATCATTATCATTACTATTAGTAAATGTATGATTTAATGAATTATTGAAAATTTCATCCATATTAAATATTCTAGCTCCAGTATCATCAATATGCGGTAAAGGATATTCAGAATGACATCGACGTAGATAAATTAATGGATCAAGCCAACAGATTATACCACGTTGTTGTTGTCGTTTATGAGAATCGAATAATGTATGTGTTGGTGATTCATTATTTGATAATTGTTGAGAATGCAACAATTCATTGCGTAATTTCATTTTAATGCTTTCCACAGGCATTGGTGTTGGTGGATCTTGTATAAACCAAGTTTGTTGACGAATTTGTAATAAAGTTAAACGTTTCTATTAACAGCAAAAACAAATATACAAACAGACTTAGAAGGGGTTTTGTGGAGATTTTAGTAACTTTGTAGAGTTGAGATCATGAGTTTATCGAAGCTAGACCACCATCGAAAACCTGGATGCACTGTACAGCCATTTCGTCTTATTGTGGGACTCCTCAGCAGTGCGAATCCACGATCCCACCTCGCGAGATTACAACCCAGGGCCTACCAGTCTCGCGCCAGAGCACCTAGCCGATAGACCACTGAGCCGGCATCCAACGGTGTTAATGTCTAACTTCAACCAATCCACGAAATTGAGCAACCATTCACCAATATCATCAGTGAGTAGGTCCTAGTTTCTAATCTCACGAAGCAGGATCGTGGATTCGAGTCCGACAATAGGGCGAAACGACCGTCCAGTGCCTCCAGATTTTCCATGGTGATCTAGCTTTAATTGACTCATGATCTCAACTCTATAAAACAAACGAACTGTTAAAAATCATAATATTATTGATTTGAAATCATGAGTCAATTGAAACTAGACCACCATGGAAAACCTCGAAGCACTGGACGAAAGGGTAGTATGCTCATAATCGACGTTTGGAGCCGTTGGATGTCGTTTACAAATTTACATTTGCAAAACCATTTGTTCCTATTGCATCTTATTTTCAGCTTTCCTTTAACATGAAACATTTTACACACCTATCGCTGTGCTAATACAGTCGATGTGGCGACCTCTAGACCACTGATCAGGTGTCTAACGGTCAAGGGTTTGAGCGCGAGACAGAAGGTCCTGAGTAACGATTCATTATGCGGGATCGCGGAAAGACATTGCTGGGGAGTTCCATACCGGCACAAGACAGACTTCCAAGTTCTCAATGGTGGCCTAACATAGATCGTTTCATGAAATCCAACAATTGCCATAACCTTATACCAACAATTTGTAATATTTAACTATGCTTGCTCCAAGACACTACAAATACAAATGATTAGGCCTGGATTTGGTCCACAGTATAATTTGTTAAATGTTTTCTATTCTTTCGACATTGGAGACAAGCTTGCGACCTGAACATGACTGATCAAGGAAGAGTTTATGGAGATTTATCAACCTGAGGTGGTTTTCGTGAGGGTTGCTCATTTTTCTGTCTCTATTCAACTTTGACAAATACATTCTCTTAAGGATAACACCCTCGTCATCTAACTTTCCACGAATCGGTCGTCTGCCAAGAAAGCATATTTAGAATACCGTTTATACTACGATGGTGTCTAAAGTATCGTTCCTTATCTGGAATATGTTGCGGTCTGATAATTCGTACGTATAAACTAATGAGTGTTTAAGATAGATGTTGAGTGGTTGAAATATAGTAATAGAAGTTTGGTTCGTATCTTTTCTTACTCAAACTGAAGGCTGGGAATCAATAGGCCAATAGAGGGTGAAGCGTACTTTAGAGTCAGCTAAAGGTTCTTCTTGTCAATTAGACCATTTCATTAGTCAATGCATAGTGAACTAGAGACTATGGATAGAATAGAATACGCGAGACTAGAGAAATGATAATGGAAATTCTGATTGACAACCCTGGTGAATGATATCAATTAACATCAAAAACATAATAAAACATACTTGGCAAAAGTACACTTTATTGACAAATCAATCAGATTAAAGTTAATGGGTTTTGAATTTTAGGGAGGAACTATTACTATTATTAAAACTAATGTAAGAGCTGAATAAAACTCACTAATGTTTAGTTACTAAGATGCTTAAAATTAACAAATACAGGAAGGTTAAAAAATAATAGTGACTATTGTTTGTGAATTTACGAAAATACCTAAACAACCCTTGATATTTAGAATTAAAGAACAAATTGTATAAATATTCATCTATACGGTTAAAAATGAATTTTTCCATTTTAATCCTAACCTAGGACTCGTAATCATAAGCCAGCTCCCAAATGCCCTGGTACGGCCGAGAGTAGGGAGGGCCTACCCCCCTCTCGAAATGCTCTCAGATGGCCACACATATATAGACACTGTCAAAGAAGTCTTACTCACTACCTTCTCGTGGCATTATTGTTGTTTACGAAATTGAGAGGACAAAAAGCGGTGGACACGGAAAGTCCACCTAGGGGAGTTGGAAAAGCCTGATTCCAAACCAATGGTGTACATGGGCTTCAGTATCCTGAGGGAACAAATGGTGTATGAATCAATTGTTGGTCACCGGCTACTATGGGACTGTATCTTTTTACGATGCTCCACTGTCTTGTGGATCAGACCTATAGGTCGAATGCTCTGGGTGTGGTCCCCTCAGAAAACCACCTACTTCGGTTTGGGCACCCGGGCAGTATCATATTCCTCACACAAGCCAAATGAGATTTGTGTGGCACATATGTATCTGGTGCCCCTTTGTACCAATATTTATGTATCTAAATAAATAAATAAATAATCATAAGCCTAACTCTTAACCATAGATCCTAATTCGGCGAAAGTATAGTATACTGATACCATTGAGTTAACTAATTAGAAGGTACCGTCTCATTTATTTGACGCGAAATTTTAAGTACAATGAGGGGTACTTACTTACTTAAGCCTATTACCCTTCATAGAGGAGCATAGGCCACCTACCAGGATTTTTCATAGAACTTTGTCCTGAGTAATACTTTCGGAGTGAAGAGTAACTTGTATGCTATTAGTGATGAAGTGAAAATTCGGAATATTTAGTTATTAAGATGCTTAAAATCAATAGCAGACTAAAGATACTGGAAGATTCGTATTTAGATAACTGTATACACTTTGATATTTATACTACTGATTCTTTGTTGTTCCAGTTATTGAAACATACATGTTATTATAAGCAAACATGGATAGTGGCTAGCAGTGGAATCCAGGACACGCGTTTCGTCCTATCTGAGACTCGTCGGCTGGATGTACCTGAATCTCAGAGTTGATGTTTACTCTGGGACTCGAACCCAGTACCGTCCGCTTCAAACGTCATCGCGTTATCCACTCGGCTACTGAATCCTGATAGCCACTTGCTTGTGCGATGAGGTGAAGTTTAAATTCTATCTTTGCTTACAATACTTGTGAATTAAGGCTATATCGAGGCAATACGCACAGTATGCACATATGTCAATTTGAGACTGACCAATTGCAGTCCTAAACATCAATGGGAAGATTCAAACAAGTAACACTAAGTGAATTTATACATGTTATTAGTTCTAAATTCATGCCCTGATTTGAATAGAGTTGAGTGAAGTATCGTAGTCAAAGAATACTAGACAATAAAAGTGCATAGAAAATAAATATATACAACAAATCAGAATTCAAACAAGAAATAGACACTGACATGGAAATATGAAAATAAACAAACAAACTTACTTTAGGATCTTTCTGCATCATTTTTCGAATCAAATCTGATGCATTAGTTGATACATATCCTGGTATTGTATAATCTCCTTTAACAATTGCTTCAAATATTTGTAATACATTTTGACATGAAAATGGTACATGACCAGTAAGCATAAAATAAAGTGTTACACCGGCACTGTATACATCTAACTTTGTACCATCAAATATTGATTGTACACCTTTAGCTACTTCTGGAGGTTGTACAGCTGGTGTAGTTTGACCACCACTAACCTAAAATTAAACAAGAAATTCAATATATAATACGTAAGATGAATTTTAGTATCAAATAATATTTTTAATTTATGTTTTCATTTTCCGATCATATTTACATATTAGTCCACGTACTTTGTGTTCTATTGTGCTACTTATAATTATTTAGTAGTCTATTTGATATCTTCAACTACTTTGTGACTTAGTTATTGTAGAAGAGAGAGAGTGGTTTACTTTATCAGTATTGAGTCATGTATATAAGTTCCTGAAATTTTACGCGTTTTGAATAGAATACTTAATTACTGGTATTTCCTGAATGACACAGACACTTTTACTGCCTCATGAATTTTATAGCTAGGGTGTATTCGTGTTGAAATTTAGATGTATTTATTGATTAAAAGAGAATGTAAGTGATGAGATATAAAGGAGATTTTGTCGTATTCAACTGGAGAGAGGAGAATGTTCCATCCCAAATACAATCAAATGGATTGGTCCGTAACCATATTGGAAACTCCTACGAACATTAAATGAAATTTCATTAAACAAGTAGCAGATTTATTTATTTAAAATTTAGTTAAACACAAAGGGATTGGTACAATGGGGCAT
This sequence comes from Schistosoma rodhaini, assembly GCA_944470415.2. Classification (NCBI taxonomy): domain Eukaryota; kingdom Metazoa; phylum Platyhelminthes; class Trematoda; order Strigeidida; family Schistosomatidae; genus Schistosoma; species Schistosoma rodhaini. Next base: position 12,790,769 of record OX104042.1, on the reverse strand, counting down.
CAAATATATATGCGCCACACAAGTTATCAATGAATTTGCGTGTGTGTTGGGATACTATCCGAGTGTTCAAATAGAAGCACATAATTTTCTTAGGAGGCCATTACCCTAGCCTTTCACTCAGAGGTCTAACCTATAGAGCAGTGAAGAAATGTCAGAAGATGTAGTCCCGTGGTAGCCGGTGATCGAAAATAGGTTAATAATTTAGTTATTCTTTTAGCATCATGAGGCTCATGTGCACAATAAGTTGAGACTCAGGGCTTATCAACTCCTCTAGGTGGATCCCCCGTACCCACCAATCCGGTTTAAGGCACCACCAGACATTTATTTTTTGTGTTCTCAATTCCGTAAGCAACACTCTCGTCATAAGAAGGCAGTGAGTAGGACTTCCCTGAGAATGGCTGTATGAGAGGATTTAAAGAGAGAGAAAGTGGACTCTCCCCACCCTCGGTAGCACAAGAGCATGTAGGAACTAGATTAGATATCACATGTATTATATGACTTAGGAACTATCATTAATATTAATAATTCCTGGTATTTCTTTGAATAATTTAAAGGGCTAACATAATGAAGCATTACAAGACACTTATTTATTATTCTAAGTGATACGTCTTATACCAAACAGCTTATTGATGCCAGAAATTTTATACTCCTGAACTTCAAACAAAAGGCAGAAATTACGGAAAGAGCATAGATTTAGTTACTTAATGAACTCAAGACAAAGGTATTTATGGGATTATATGTGACTGTGAAACTCTAAAAACTCCCTTAAAATACGCTACAAATTGGTAACAAAATCGACCGTTGGATAATCTAAACATAATCTGTCTTATCTAAAATTCTCTTGGAATTTTGTAAAGAATGCTGATTGATCGAAATATTCTCAGAATTTTCATGGCCTGGAAAAATTTATCTTCTGACGTCTATCTCTAATTATACATAGCATTAGAGAACATGACTTCTGTGCGGAAATGAGTGTAAAGTCACCTTGGAAATTTCTATTCAATATTATTTCAAGTAGTAATTTAAACATTTAGATACTGATCTGACAAAGGCATGTAAGTACACGCCTGATGAAGTATTAAAATGGATGACTTCTATACACCGAATAATTAAAAGGTAAACTCCAAAGTTTTCTATGAGTAGTTCAGAAAAATAAGTAACCATAATACCGTTAGAGGGTTATCAGGCAATTTAGAATGGCCAATAACGAAATTTTGCCCATAAATTACATTTACTTTGCGTATATCTTTATTTTCATAGTTGAAATCATGAGTCAATTGAAACTAGACGAACATGGAAAACCTGGAAGCATTGGACGGCCGTTTCGTCCTATTGTGGGACTCTTCAGCAGTGCGCATCCACAATCCCGACTCGCGAGATTCGAACCCAGGACCTACCAGTCTTGCTTCCAGGTTCTCCATGGTGGTCTAGTTTCAATTGACTTATGATTTCAACAATGAAAATACTGAAATCTCCACAAAACCCCTTCTGATCTATACCTTTATTGTCTAACACCATACTATTTATAAATACCAAGTAGTTAGATGTGTATATATTCAATAATTTCTACATTACATGAATTATAACGAGTGATATTAAGTTTGTGTACAATGAACCTCTCTTATCCTTCCTTATCAATGCGTTGATTCAGTTTCCTGTTAGAAAACTTGTTTCATGATAAAAAATTTGTGTATTCTCGAATTGTAGTGTTCAATTCAAATTTTCAAAGATCATATTTGTGAAGGAAGAATATAGTGGAGACTATCCTTTTCACATTACAGCTGGGTTATTAAAAGTTGTTACAATAGATGAACGATTAATGTACACTCTATTTTATGGGTACTCAACTAATTTTCTTGTTTAAAACACAAGGTTATCGTAAGAATATTCAACTTTTAAGCTTGGTTCCACGTATATCTATACATAATCCATATTGATCTTGACAGATCAATGAAGATATATAATGTTTCATGCTGTCTGTCTTATTATCACATTCTAGATCATACAAATGACGATAATTTGAGTTTTATCAAAGTGATGTTGTACAGTTTTTGGTTATGAGAATATCTATCATTGACATAGACAGTTAGATATAAGTGAACTATTCCATTGATTCATGAGAGATACTGATCACAAATCGGTCATAGCCGGTGTACCAATAAAGATTAAGGACCATTGAACAGCTTTTTCATTGTCATAGTATAGTGAAAGTCTTGAATAATGCAGACCTATGACCACACCTGGGATCGAATCAAAGACATCTAGGTTTCGTGAATATTACTTACAAATTAAACTTATCTCTCAAAATACTCCAATATCCAGATAAACCTATCAACTATCAATGAGGCTCAATAGTACTCTTATGCAGAGTCTGCCTGACAACAAGTAGACAGTAGATACTATTGTGGAGTTTTAGACTAGACATGAATTAGCTACCTAATACTTAGAAGGTTTCTTTTGTACAAAAACTCCATTTATTTTTTCTTATTCAAAAATGTTTAAAATAGACAAGAAATTTACTGATAATATGTAAATGGATTTTATATGATATACAAACTAGGTACCAATAAACATACACACAGCGATACTCTAAGAGAACCATGACGTTCAAAAGCTTATTTTCTCTGGTAATAATAATCACCAAGTAACTATTGATTTGTATACATGCGCATTCCTGTAACAATTATGACATCAGTATTAAAAATATAGTTTGTAAGTGAAAAAAAACAAAGGTAATTAATAAAAAATTTTCACAGATAGATTGTCCTCATTAACTGACAATACTATGATGAAAACAGTGTGCACAGTGGCTCATTCACCTCTTTTATTGTCTCTTTCTCCCCTCCCCTCCCCCCCACACACACAGACATGACAAAATCAGTTACATGGAGACATTGGGAATTACAACATGGATTGATTGAGAATCGATCACATTATTATTGTGTCTATTATTATTGCTAAAGGTGAGTTATCTCGTTGTTGATATTGAAGATTAAATTAGTGATCAATCTTTGTTAAACTAATAGGGGAACTGAGGCGGCCTGCTTGAATACCTGGGCTACCTGTTTCTGCCATCTAAATATTTCAACAAGTTATCTGAGTGTTTTTTTAATTTGTTTTAACCTATCATTATGTCTATTAATCGCATAACCTACACAGGCGCGTTTATAAAATGCTTACGTCCTTTCGCTGCAAAAATTACAAACAAGCACAATAAGAGACATCGTGGTGGTTGGCAATATGCTTTAAAGAGAATAAACATCAATCAAATGTCGATTCCCGAGCTACTTAACTCTAACTGTCGATCACTAATTAACAAGGTGGACTATCTCCGATTTCTGCTAAGTCAAAATATGTATCGTAATTGTGGTGTCATCACAATTCAAGAATCTTGGTTAACTGACTTACATGATGATTGCTTAGTGTCATTACGTGATTTTAATATATATCGTCAGGATCGATCAAACAATAAAAAGACTTGTGGTGGCGGAGTAGCTACGTTTGTAAACGTTAACTGGTGTAGATCTACTTTTGCCTGTTTCAAGTTTTCAAACGACTTTATTGACTGTCTTACTTTAAGGTGCCGTCCAAAACACCTGAATAAATACAAATATATTTATGTTACCAATATCTACATGACTCCAGACTGCACATCATCTGCGCTATCTGTCTTCACTGATAAATTTACTGAATTCGCCGTTACTGCCTTCAGTGATTCACTTTCAATTGTATGTGGTGATTTCAATTCATGTGACTTTAGCTTCCTTACATCACTAGGTCACCTAAATGTAGTAGATTTTCCTACTCGTTTGAATGCTCATCTAGACTTGGTTTTCATTAATGATGTGGGTGCCTATGTGACTCGCAAACGTGCTCCATTGTCTAGTTCGGATCACTGTATAATTCGTGTCTTACCTAAAATATATGGTAAACATGGAAAGAGTACACACATACACCATACCAAAAAAGTAATATATAGGAATTACTCAGAAGAAAATTTACAAAATCTAAAAGACATGTTTCGTACGACCAACTGGGAATTATTTACAGATGATTCAATAGAAAACACAACGGATGTTATCACCTCTTATCTTAAATTTTGTTTTGATATTTGCTGTCCTACCGAAACCTTCTTTTTAAGTTTTGATCGACTTACATCTCCACAACTAAAACGACTACGGAGGGTAAAAGAAAGGATGTACAAGGAGAAAAACGCTATTGAAGTTCGTAAGTTAAATGATCAAATAAACCAAGAGATTAGACGTCTCAACTGTGTGTTCACTCAAAAACTCCTATCTTGTAGAAGCTCTCCAAGTATGTGGAAAATCTTTAAAGAAATTACAGGGGACAGGCAGACTAGAAGCGATAACCAGCTAAATGTTTGTGACTTAAATAAGTCCTTTATTCAACAGTCATCTGCCATCATGCTCCCTATATCCAAGGGTTTGAAGAATAATTGTGTCCTCAGTTTTACTGAAAATGATGTCCGGAAATGTCTCCAGTCTCTGAATTCATCCCAATGTTTAGGACCTGATGGTATCCCAAACCTCCTTTTTAAAAAATGTGCTGATGTTTTATGTTATCCATTAATGAATATCTTTAACAGATCCTTCTCAACTAATGTCTTACCGAAAATGTGGAGAAAGATAAAGGTAATCCCTATACCTAAGAAGGCTTCTGGTGATAAAAATGCGAAACTTAGACCCATAGCAATAACCTCACCTTTCCTCAAAATAATGGAAAAATTACTGATACAACCACTTCAACCTGTAATAAAAGAGCACTGTGATCCATATCAGTTTGCTTACAAATGCAAAAGAAGCACATTAGATGCCGTTGCTGTTCTGCATCACAATATAGTGTTCGGGTTGGAAAAGGGTAAGAAGTATGTTAGATGCGCTTTCCTGGACTTTACTTCTGCCTTTGATTCTATTCCAAGACACACCTTAC